>PTEX01000103.1:1629164-1639591 GCA_003342815.1 Eudromia elegans
GACGGTCCCGGGATGCAGGGAAAAACCAGAGCGCGCGCGCGGTGCGATGAGTTCGGGAGGCCTCAGCTGCTCGGCCACCGCAGGGCAAGTGCTGGCCCTTGGGAGAGCACGTGGAGCAGCCGGCCGGGCAGGGGGTGGCGCCAGCACCCACGGCCTGCGCCGGGCCGGGATCAAGACCGGAACCGGGACCGGGATGGGGGACTCGAACCGTCGACCCCGCAGGCGCGGCCTGTCAGGCCCCGCCGCCGTTGCTAAGGCGGGACCCTGTGTTGCTAGGGGGCGGGTCCGTCATGCTCAAGCCCCGCCCCTTCGCAGCTATTCTCGCGAGATTTGCCTGCGCGTTGCCTGGAGACGGCGGCGCGGGCGGGCGCAGCCATGGTGAGGCCTGGGTCCGATCCGATCCGKTTCGGTTTCTGCCCCGGTCCCGGCTATGGGTGCCGGGTTGAGTCCCCCGGGCCCGCGCGCTCCTGCGTCGCCGTTTCCCTCCGCAGGCTCCCAAAAAGAAAGGCGTCAGGAAGGGCAAGGCGGGCCGGGCCCCGGCCGTGGTGGATGGCGTGTCCCCCCAGGACATGAGCAAGGAGCAGGTGAGCGCTCGCSGCGGGGCCCGAAGCCGGTCGGAGGCAGCGGGGCCCTGGTGCCGGTTCCACGGCCCTCGCGGTGCCCTGCAGCCCGCCCAATGCTTCTCTTGCACCCATTGGCCTTGTCTTGTGCTCCCTGCTGCTGCTCTGTTCACCAGCCCACTGCCCTCGCTGCCTTAAGCCTGACTTCATAATCCTGGCACCTTGTTCCCATGCCCTGGTGCTGTGAGAAAGGTACCCTGATGAGGATACATCAGCTCATTTAAGTGCTCTGTGTTCCGTGGGATTTCCTGTAGCAAATACCCTGCCCGGCAGACAAGTGATCTTGGAACTAGTGTTTCTGTGTCCTTCCAAGCCTCCCTGCCTGGCTGCTCCCACCTCTACCTGGTGCAGACAGATCTCTGCAGGCGGCTGCCCTCATGTTGAGCCTTGCKATCTGTCGCTTTGTGCCTTGCAGCCTGCAACACTCGCCACAAAACATGTTTCCTCGTGAGCMGGAGGCTCTGCTAGGTGCCATAATGAGAGGTGGAGGATGTAACTCATTCCCTGTGACCAGCTGCTCCAAAAGCTCCGCTTGGGTTGTGGTTTGCTGGGCATCCTGCAAACCCAGGAGAAGCTGCCCCCCAACCCAGGGACCTGGCTCCCTATGGGATCTTCTGCTACTGACCTAGTGCAGTCAGGCATTCCAGAGGGGTGATCCTGGCACTGGGAGACAGGATATGAGTCCTGGTTCTTAGAGGAGGAAAATAGCTTACCACTCTTTTTCCGGAGGCTGATGAGTTGCTGTCAGGTCCTATGCAAACCTCACCCCTTCCTGATATCTCTTGGCTCCTCCTGTCTTGTGCTTTTCTGTGCCATTACAAGCCACTGTCTCCTTCCAGGGTTGTGACAGGGTTTGCTATGATGTCCTGAAAAGAGCCTTGGTTTGGCTTCTTCAGGGAATGTTTCTGCTCCTTCCCGACCTTTATTTGACTCTCCCTGATGGCTTTGCAGCTGGAGGAACATGTTGCACGTCTCCGAGAGGAGCTGGACCGGGAACGGCAGGAGCGGAACTACTTCCAGCTGGAGCGTGACAAGATTCACACCTTCTGGGAGATCACCCGTCGGCAGCTGGAGGAGAAGAAAGCAGAACTGCGGAACAAAGACCGGGAGATGGAGGAGGCAGAGGAGAGGCATCAAGTGGAGATCAAGGTGGGAAGATGAGAAGGTTGGGACTTGGTGTGAGTGCCTGGATTGGCAGCAGCTGTGTGTGAGCTCAGAGAGGCAGGGAGAGAAGGGAGGAAGAGGAGGAGATGGGCAGGATGCAAACCGAGGCATTTCAGCCAGCATTGCAGCTCCAGGGAGATTCCTGTTGGCACCTCCTGAAGCCCCTTGCCTCGCCTGTGGCTTGTCTCTAGGTTTACAAGCAGAAGGTGAAGCACCTGCTGTACGAGCACCAGGAGAACCTCACCGAGCTGAAGGCAGAGGGCACCCTGTCCATGAAGCGGGCCCAGAAGGATCACTGGGCTCAGGAGATGGAGCTGCGGAAGGACGTGCGCTCCTTAAAAGTGGAGCTCAAGGAGCAGGAGCTGGCCAACGAGGTGGTGGTGAAGAACATGCGCCTGGTGAGTCCGTACCGGGAGGGATGGCAGCCCTGGGCTGCACCGAGAGGCCGGCGAGACTTGTCTGAGGCGGAGGGAGCGTTGGGGCCTTTGACCGCTTCTTGGGGTCACCCCAGGTTTCTGGTCCCTGCCCCATTGCCCAAGCAATGAGTAGAGGCCCACCCGGGCACAGGACCGCAGAGGGAGGTGCAGAACTCAATGCCCATGCTGGCCTGAGCTGTGCAGCCTCTGTTTTTCAAATGGGGAATTTGGTTGCAGAAAGGATGGGAGCCCTCAGGCTGTGTTTCAAGGGGTGCAGTGACCTCAGTGTTTGGTTTTCAGCCTCTAACATAGACTTTCTCCGTGACAGAAACAAGAGGAGGAGATCACGCAGCTCTGCAGTGACTTTGAGAGACAAGTGAAAGGTGAGCACGTGCAGGACACCCTTCTGTCAGTGTGCCGGAGGAGGCACCTTGGGGCTCCGCTGCACTGCTGGGCTCCCTGGAGCAAGACAGAACATCTTGCTGAAAGGGCCCGTTTCCATTGTCACCCACCCAATTCCTGCTGCCCCAGTTCCCGCTGCCTGGACGCGCGGCCTGCGGCGCTCCGCGAGCTGAGCTGGCGGAGCAGCTGGGACGAGGTGCAGGCTCCCGYGGTGCTCGCACGTGGAGGCAGGGCTGCTGTCACTGCTGATCACAGCTGCCTGGCAGGCGCTTCTCCGGGCTGTGCTCCGCGGCGGCTGGAGGAGCCCTTGCTTGTGTCACTCTGCGCTCGCCTGTCTCCCTCATGGGACGTTTCAGGTTCTCACGGGCTCACTTGGAGCCKTTCCAGTGCCCTGCTTCCAGGATGCTATTTCTGGTGTCTGCTCTCTGTGGCTCTGCACGCAGGGTGGGGGGGCAGCGGTGCTGCTGGYGACGTCCCGTCCCAGAGCGACGCTGCCGCGGCGTGTGCCAAGCGGGAGGTGTGTGCAGAGCCTCCTCACGAGTCTCGCTGAGCCCCCTCTGCTCAATCCAGAGATTGAGGCCAAGTACAACAAGAAGATGCACGTGCTGCGGGACGAGCTTGATCTGCGCAGAAAGACAGAAATCCATGAGGTCGAGGAGAGGAAGAACAGTCAGATCAGCGTGCTCATGAAGAACCACGAGAAGGCCTTCAGTGACATCAAGAACTACTACAATGATGTCACCCTCAATAACTTGGCGCTCATCAACACGCTCAAGGTAGTGCAGCCTGCTTCCCTGGCCCCAGTGTCCCAGCCTGCTGTGGGGTGTGACCCTTCCACTGGGGAACAGGTCCTGGAAGATTTCCACTCAGAGTTGGACATGGGTGGAGGTGCTGGTACTGCAGCTCTCTTGGGGGAGCTGCACACATCGCCTGGGCAAAGCTCTTGTGCGGGTGCAGCTGCGGCTGTCTGCACCAGCAGTGAGAAGGGGATCCTGGCAGTGCAGTGCTGAGGGGCAGAGGGATAGCACTTGTGTGTTTCCAAGAACAGGAGCAGATGGAGGAAATGAAGAAGAAGGAGAATCACTTGGAAAAGGAGATGGCAGACATGCTGCTCCAGAACAAGCATCTGACGGAGCGCCTGCAGCGAGCCCAGGAGCAGGTGTCTGAGCTGCAGAAGAAGTTGACCCACTATGAGAAGGACAAGGAGGCTCTGAAGGTAAGTGGACTCTCCTGCCAAGCCCCCTTCCATCCTTTTCCAAGCCACCCGATTTGCCTCCTGGAGTGGAGCAACTCAGCATTGACCTCTGCTGCTCAGCCCAGAGCTGCTTGGCCAGAGTGCCAAACAAATTCCTCATCCAACTTAGCTTGTTGCTTACATCTCCCATGGGACTCCCAAGACTTGCTGTGGTGGAGAGAGGGGTGGGTAGCCCTGCTGCAGAGAGGGAGGGAGGTGGTTCAGGTCCTGCCATGATTTCTTGCCCCTGTATCTCTATCCTGCCTTGCTGGAACTCATCCTGCACTTTCCAGGGAAGTCTGYACTCCTTAATGGTCTCTTCCCTTCTGCAGAACACAAAAGCCCATTTGAAAGTCAGCCAGAAAGAGCTAAAAGATCTTCAGTGGGAACACGAAGTGCTGGAGCAGAGGTTCGGTAAGGTGAGAGCTGCAGATGGGCCTGGACAACTCCTTTCCTTCCCCAAACCTCCTGTCTTTGCAGAGGCTGCACAGGCTATGCTTAGCTAAGGGCTTTATGAAGATCTCATCCAGAGCTGAGTGGTAGCTGCTGTTTCCAACAAAGCTTCTCACAGCTTTGGCTTCTCCCATGCTCAGCAGACAGGCTCAGCCTTGTAGTTGGCTAAGCGATAACACACGCTCCGATGCTCCCATCCGGCCTGCAGATTCCTGGCTGCAGCAGCAGGTCCGGAGCAGGGCCACGCAGGGAGGGGGCTGGGGACAGGCCAGGGACAAACTGTGATGGGAGCTGTGTCCTGGTGAGAGCGCTCTGCCTTGTTCTGTCAGAGTTTGGGGGTCGCTGCCTCTGCTCGCTGGGCAGGGGCTGCTCGGAGTGAGTTTATCTTCAAGGAATAGTGTGKTGTCTGAATTCGCCCAGACTCAGCCTCTCCCTCCCAGCTAACCCAGATAAATTTACTGAGGCAGAGTAGAGCTCATTTGCAATTCGTAGAAATCCCCAGGAATATGAACATTGATCTGAGGCCTCGTTAACCACCCATCATTAAGGCAGCAACATATTCAGTGCATTCAGAAGTAGGCTTTGGAGGAAAGATCCTAATTAGGACACTTATTAACTAGCTGTGAGCCAGGGTCTCCTGCCAGTCCCGCCAGCTGCCAGGAGGAGAGGAGAGACCCCTGAGCGCTCTGGGCCTCTCTGAGCTCTAAAATAGCCCCTCAGACACGGAGCACTGAGGAGCTGCTCTTCAGATGTTCCCAGCGCGGGGGCCTGGGGCAGCTGATGGGTTTCCACTTCGCGAGGTATCCCGGGAAGCGGAGGAGGCAGAAGTGATGAGGAGGTGCCGGGTGCAGAGGGAAGCGCCCGCAGCTGCATCCCGCAGGCGCTGGGACCACGGCCTGGCTCCCTCCGGGGCGGGCAGGCCTGGGCTGCCAGACCTGTTTGCTCCGTGGGCTGGGCAGCCGCCAGCAGAGCGGTGCCAAGGGGGCACATGAGCTGTGTCTGYGGACAGGTGCAGGCAGAGCGAGACGAGCTCTACCAGAAGTTCACCAAAGCCATTAACGAGGTGCAGCAGAAGACCGGCTTCAAGAACCTCCTCCTGGAGCGCAAGCTGAAAGGGCTGCTCGGCGTCCTGGAGAAGAGGGAGGTGGAGCTCAACGAGGTGCTCTCAGCTTCCAACCTGGACCCAAGCGCCCTCTCCTTGGTCTCGCGCAAGCTGGAGGTACACAGAGCCTTGCCAAAGCTCCYGCCGCAGCAGGGCTGGTTCTAGGGGGGTAAACACAGAATGGGCACCCTGCGAGCAAGGCTGGGATGTGCGAGTCTGGGTGGGGGCTTGCAGGRCAGAGCCAGGCCACATGGTGGGGATTGATCCCCGTCCTGCCCCAAGGTGAGCCCGCAGAGCCGGGGTGCTGCGGGAGCAGCTCAGCCTGCCCCCCAAGGATCCCAGGCTGGATACACCCCACGAAGGGCTGTGCTCCCAGTCCGCTCTGCGCATGGGCCGCAGGGTGTCCTGGCTCCCCTGTGGAGAAGAGCACTGTGGGCAGGAGCCTGGCACTGATCGTCCTGCTGGGGGGCCTGGCTCTGGGAGAGGGGACCCGGGCTGYGCCCCAGGCCTGGGTGCAGGTGGCACTGGAATACAGGCTCCTTCTCCCAGGTCGCATTCCACAGGGCAGGGAGGCCGCAGGGAGCCTGGGTGCTCACTGATCCTCACCAGCGTCCCAGCTCCTCTCCTGGTCCCACTGACTGCAGACACAGTGCAGACTGGTTCCCAGAGGCCTTGCGTTGTCTGCCACGCTAAAAATACTAATGCAGAGATCTTGCGGCGGGGACTCCGAGCCCCASATGCCTGGAGCCTGCGGCAGCCGTAACTGGAGAAGCAGCACTTGCGTCCCCGTGTGCTTGAGACGCGGGGGGCTCGTGTTCCATGCCTAGCTTGGCTCCCTGCTCTCCTGCTTGTCCCACACCGGTGCCCTCGTTGCGGTGCCCTCCATGGTGCAGTGCCAGGGAAGCTTGGGATGGCCTCAGCCGGGGGCAGAGGACAGGCAGGGGCACCCGTGGTGCTGCGCGCTCAGGACAGGGTGGCAGATGTGTCACCCCGGGGTGAGTGGCAGGTGCTGCAGCCTGGGAAGCGCRTTCCCGGGAAGGCGCCAGGGAGTCCGTTGTGGCCGCGGCTGCCGGCTGCTCCRCATTCCTCCGCTCAGCTGCCTCCAGCGGCTGCCGTCTTCAGGGGGAGACTCTCTGCCCCTAATTCCCCCGGTGCCGCCGTGGCAGGGAGGAAGGTGCTGCCGAGAGCAGGTGCCGCCATCGCCCCCCTCGCATGGGGCCCTAGCCGTGATGCAGCGCGGGCGCTTTGGGCGCTGTGAGGCGGCAGTGAGGAGCGCAGGGTGGACAACGGGGCTGCTTGCCTGGAAACGGCTGCTCAGCTCCCTGCGCCCCACAGACCCTGTTTTTTCACCGGTGAGGTCCCCCTGGTTGTCTGCGTTGCTGGAGCCTGTTGGTGCCGGCAGCGCGTGCTGGGGCTGCCCCGTGCCACCTCGGGCACTGCGGGGCTGCCGCTTGCCCTCGCTGCCCATCCTGAGGGCACCATCCCCGTTTGCAGGACGTGCTCGACTCCAAGAACAACACCATCAGGGACCTGCAGTTTGAGCTGGCGCGCACCTGCAAGGTGAGTGAAGGGGCTGGCACCTCTCGTGTGTGCAGGGCGCTCTGGGGGGAGAAACGAGGGCCCCGGCATCGGCAGGGCCGGGGGAGCGTGCTCGGCAGTGGGGCCAAGCGGCCCTGGGGCTGGCAGCACGCAGACCCCTTCTCTTACAGGCACACAACGACCTGCTGCAGACGTTTGAGGCGAAGCTGGCGGCCTTTGGCATCCCCCGCGACAGCCTGGGCTTCCGGCCGCTGGAGCTGCCTCTGCTGGGGCAGAGCGTGGGGCAGGGCCCCGCCGGGCTSGTCGCGGCGCCCACGTGACACCGGTGCCCGCGCCGGGGCGCACGGTCCCTGCTCGGGTCCTCCCAGCAGCAGGACTCGCTCTGCCTGTCCGTGCTGTGCTCCATTAAAGAGCCCCCGCGCGGCCRCCAGCCTCCGAGCATCCTCCTTCCCTGGGGCCGGTCGCAGCAAGGTACTCCGGAGCCCGCTGTGCTGTTTGGAGCCTTTAATGGTGCCAAGAGGCTGCATTCCCATGTCCCCCCGGCGCCGCTGCCCCCTCTCAGCTGCCCCGGTACACGGTGTAGGAGTAGGGGCTGATCAGCAGCGGCACGTGCAGCTCCTGCGTGGGGTCCGTGACGCTGAACACGACCTGGGGCCGAGCAGACGCAGCAGGAGGTGGAGCTGGTGCCGCAGCCTCCGTCCCTGCCGCGGCAGGACCGGGAGCAGGCGCCCCGGGGACTGTCTGGCGCGGCAGAACCGCCCGTGCTGCCGGCTCGACGCACCTCCACGTAGGGGTAGAAGCTGCTGTGGCCCAGGCGCTGCCAGTACGGTGCCGTCTCGAAGCGCAGCTGGTAGGTGCCAGCCGCGGCCTGCCCCGGTGCCAGGAGGGGCAGGCAGCGCCCGTCCGCGTCCGTCACCCTGTGGGCAGAGCAGCAGCCCCTGCGGCGCGGCCGGCCCTGGCCCCAGCACGCGGGACACGAGCGGCCGCCCTCCATCCCTACCTCTGCGCCAGCTCCGTCCACTGYGGCCCCGGGCCCTGGAGCCGGGCCAGGCGCAGGGCCAGCCCTGCCGCGGGCTGCCCGCTCACCGTGTTGAGCACATGGGTGGTCATGGAGCCGGCCGGCAGCTCCGACGGGCCCTCGACCTGTGGGGGAGCGAGGAGAGAGGCCAGGAGTGCCCGGCGGCACCGTCCACCCCTGCTCGTACTATGCTGGGCCCGGGGGAAGGGGCCTCTGTCCCTCGACAGGGCAGGCGCTTGTCCCAGCTCCKCTCCCCAAGGAAGCGGCCCTGACCTGCCGCCCTCCCAGCGCGCAGCGACGCGCAGTGAAGCCACACGGACTTTACCCGTGCAAACGCGCCGGGGACGCCGGCAGGACGGGCTGCGCCGCCTGCCCTTGCTGTGGAACGGGGGCTCCGGCAGCTCCTGGAGGCGCCAGCCTGGCCCCGGCTGCACCAAGGGCACCCGCCTGCCCACTTACCTGTGCCCCTGTCGCCCCTGCCACACCGAGCCTGGCGCGCGACCCCATTGCCGGCGCGGGCGGCCGCTAGCCTGCGCGCTCCTGCCGCCTGGGCCGGGTGCCAGCGCGTCCCGTGGGMGGCGCGCCGGGCCCCGCGGCAGTGCTGGGCCAGACGCCGGGCTGGGAGGAGCCGCCCCGACCAAGCACGTGGCCCCGTGGAGCTCAGGGGCAGGGCGTCCGCGGCCTCACCTGCACCTCAATGAGGGCCGTGGCGGTGGCCGCATGCCCCGAGCCCTCCTGGTCAGCAGCCTGCACCTCCAGCGCGTACTCGGGCACTCCCTGCAGCCATGGGACGCTCTGCACCGCCGGCACCGTGCGAGCGGTAGGCGCTGAGCCCCCATGCAGGGGTGCAGGGACGCGACTCACCTCTGCCTGCAGCCCCGGCGCGGCCACGGAGATGACACCGGTGCTCCGGTCGATGGCGAACATGGGCGTGTGCGAGCCTGGCGACTGGTTGAGGATGGAATAGGCGACCACCCCGTTGAGGGTGTTCACGGCGTCGTCCGCGTCCGTGGCCAGCACCCGCATCACGGAGGTGCCTGGGAGCAGAGGGAGCTGCGGGTGCCTGCGCACCCTGCGCACAACCCAGCCCCCGGCGCCCCTCACCTGGCGCGGCCCCCTCGCGCACGGAGCCCCGGAAAACCTCCTGGGAGAACAYGGGCCAGTTGTCGTTCTGGTCCGTCACCGTGATGATGATCTCCATGGGGTCCTCCACGGGCTGCCCGTTGGCCGACACGGCGTGGGAGAAGAGCTGCAAGGCGCGGGTTCAGGGCCACAGTGGGGACGCGGGCCCACGGTCCCCCATCCCTGGTGCTCGACTCACGACATATCTGCTGATCTCCTCCCTGTCCAGCGGCTTCGTCACCTTCAGCCACCCCGTCTCGCGCTCGATGATGAAGACGCCCACGGGGGGGGTGTCCGCCCCCTGCCCCGTGATGCTGTAGAAAACCTTGGTATCCTTGTCCTTGTTAGACTTGATCTGGAGGGGGCGGAGGCGAGGGTCAGGGGACTCCCGCTCCCAGAAGCTGCTCCATATGGAGACCCAGGAGGTGCCACCCACCTTCGCCAGCTTCTTGGGGAAGGGACCCCGCTCATTCTCCAGGCAGTGAATGGGCGGGATGACCCAGTCCCTCCTCTGTCTCCGGAGAGCTCCGGGCTCCGAGGGCGGCGCGTCGAGTGCCCAGTGCGCTGAGCTCTGCCGGGAGCCGCTCGCTTTGCCCTGCGATTCCGGCCTCCTCCGAGGCCGAGCACGGCACGTCCTCCCCCCYGCCGCAGACCCTACCGGCAAGACGAGGAAGAGGAGGGCGAAGGCAACGGGCACCATGGCTGCCAGCTGCTCCCGCGGGCCGAGCTGGGACTGYTCCCTGCTCCTGGCGACAGGCTGACAAAGTCCGCTTGGCAAGGGCTGGGCACGGGGCAGCGCCCTGGCTCCTCCCGGCCCACGGGGCCCTCACCCCGGGTCACRCCCTGCCCGCCATGCAGCCCGGGACAGGCCGAGCACTGGGGACAGGGGCACTGAGGACCCTCGCAGGGTCCCCTGCCCAGTGCTGTGCCGCCCCTCCAGCCCATGCTGCCCATGGGGTGCCCGCCCACGAGTGCCTGTCCTCACGGACCCTTCTACGGGGGACTCATGCGGGAGGAGGCACCTCTAGAGCTGCCCCCGCCGTGGGTGCCCCTCCGGGGTGCCCATTCCCGGGGTGCCCGTCCCCGTCGTGGCGCGTCCAGGGCTGCTCCGGCGGGTGCCCGTGTCCGCGGCCGGGGCTCGGCGGGGCGGAACCGAGGGCGGTGCCGGGCCGGGTCCCCGACGGCACCGCCCGCGCCGCAGGCGCCGCTTTCTGCTAATGGCGGCGCTGGGGCGGGAAGCGGCGACGCCCCGGCCCGGCCCGAGGGGACGAACTCGCGGCCCGCGGCCGCCGCCCCTGGGGAACCGGAGCCCGGTGGGGGCCAAAGCCTGAGAGCTCCCGGGCGGGGGCGGGACGGG
>PTEX01000103.1:1639866-1655774 GCA_003342815.1 Eudromia elegans
GGCGGCCTCACCTGGAGCGGCGCGTTAAAGGCGGCGGGGCGGGACGGGGCGGCGCAGAGCCGAGCCCGGCGGTGGCGGACGGGCCATGCGGGGGCCGCGCGGCGGGCTCGGCCCGCGCCTTCTGCCGCTGCTGCCGCTGCTGCCGCTGCTACTGGTGGCCGCCGCGCTCGCCGCTGCCCTCGGGGGCTCCCCGCGCCGCCCCCCCGAGCTCGGTGCTGCTCCGCGTGCAGGTGAGTGCGACCCGGAGCGGGGACGGGGCGGCCGCGCCGGGGGGYACCGGCCGTGCCGGGAGGATCCGCCGCCTCGGTGCGGAGCGCGGCTGCCCTCGGGGGTCGGGGAGGCTCCGCGCCGGGTCCCGGGCGGCTCTTTCCGCGCCGCGGGGCTGCGCGGCGGCTCCTCGCGGGGATGGGGCTCGGCCGGGGGTCCCGCGGCTGGGCGGCCGCGCCGGGGGCCGGCTTGTCCCGCGGGTGCGGGATCGGGCCGGAGCATCGGCGCTTCCCGGGCTCTGGGCCGCGCTGCGCCCCCGGGCGGCCCCGGCGCTGCGGAGGGGCTGGCTCTGCCCCCCGGGGGGGGCTGGGCCGGGGGCCGGGCTGGGGGCTCGGCCCTTCCCAGGTTCTTGTGCTTCCCGCCCCTCCGTCTCATTGTCGGGCTGGTCCTGGCTGGGGGCTGGGGCTGCTGAGTCGCCCTGGGCCGTGGGGCGGCCCCGTCCCCAGGCCCATGTCACCCGGCCCGGCCTCTCCTCGGGGCTCTAGGGCCGGCTCATCCCGGCGCCRCAGCCCCTGGTCCAGCCTTGCGCAGGGCCTGGGGCGCCCAGCACCGGCAGCCCRCGGGCAGGGTGGGTGCCGGAGCCGCGCGGTGCCGCAGGGTGGGTGCCCGCAGCAGCGGAGACGGGGCCCAGCCGCAGCCCCCGCTGGGAGCGTGGGAGCGGCCGGAGCGGCGCCGGCGGGACGCGGCCCGGGCTGCCCGCTCGGGGCCTCCCTCGGGAGCGTGTGGCCTGGGCATCCGCGCCAGCTCCATGGCTGCGGGCGCCAGAAGCCCTGCGGTAAGAGCCGGGGCGCAGCCTGGCCTTGCTCGGCGTCGCTGTCRAGCGCAGGAGCAGCGCTGGGGGGTCTGCAGGGGGAGGTGGCCCCAGGGGCTGGGGCTGGCCRCGCACGGTGGCTGCGGGGTGCAGACGCGGCCCCGTCGCCCAGCCCCGTGCAGCAGAGTCCTCTGGGTGCCCGTGCTGAGGGGCAGCTCCCCATGGCGGCTCTTGCTCCCGTAGAGCAGGGCACCGCGGGCACTGAGGCCTGGCTGGCCCCGCGATGCCGCCGTCATCTGTCCTTGTTGCCACCATCAGGCAGGGAGAGACTCTCTGCTCTGCCCCCGGGCACCTGCRCTGTCCCCAAGGTGCCCCGTGGCCACCACGGCAGCCTCGGGCAGGGCCGGGCTCATCGTGTTGCGCAGCCTCCCTGTGCCCTTGGCGCCCGTCGCTGGCCCCGCGGAGCGCCCGGCGGAGCCGCGATGTGGAAACTAATCCCCTAATCCCGCGGGCTGCCGGGGCATGAGGGGAGCAGACGCATCCGGTGCCTGTGGGGGAGGCAGTGGGCGCCCCAGGGCGAAAAACGGAGGGCTGGGAGCAGGGCCGGGCCTGCGAATTCCCGTTCCTGGGAAATCGTGCCGGGCGCCGGAGCGCAGCGCCGCAGTGGCCGCCCTGCAGGGGCTTAGAGCAGCTCCCGGACGGACCTGGCCTCCTCCCTCCCTCCCTCTCTCCCTGCCTGCTGCGGCCGGGCCGGCTCTAATGCGGATCACGAGGGCCTGGCCGGGCTGGCYGGGGGCCGAGCGCGTGGCAGCGCGAGGCGCCGGCCCCGGGCGGCAGGAGATGCTCGGGAGCATCCCTGGCTCCCCGGGCCCCTCTGAACGGGAGCTCAGCACCGCGGGTCACGTCCTGCCCCGTGGTGCCCACCAGGACTGACCCTGCCGCCTTGCAGGGGCCCTGGGGGACCGGCACACGACAGAGGACCTCGGGGTGCTGGTGTCAGGACAGCTGCAGGTAACGCTGCCGGCACCCGGACCCTGCCCCGCGYGGGTGCCCGCACGCCCTGGGCCTCATCCTGTCCCCGTCCCTGCAGGAAGCGGCTGCGGGAGCTGGGCCGGTGCTGCCCGGCGGCCCCCACGCGCCCCTGAAGAGGCAGAAGAGGGACTGGGTGATCCCTCCCATCAAGGTTCCCGAAAATGAGAGGGGCCCTTTCCCCAAGAAGCTGGTCCAGGTGCGACGCGTCCATCCGGGTCGGGAGTCCCGAGGCTCAGGTGTAGCTACATGCACCGAGGGCACAGCGAGACGCTGGCTGTGCCTGTCACTGTTGCATCGGGGCTGTGTCTCCCTCCTCTCCAGATCAAATCCAACCGTGACAGAGAGTCAAAGATCTTCTACAGCATCACGGGGCAGGGGGCAGACACCCCCCCYGAGGGCATCTTCACCATTGAGAAGGAGACGGGGTGGATGAAGGTGACGCAGCCGCTGGACCGCGAGCACATGGACAAGTACCACGTAGGTGGCATTGGCGGAGGGAGGGGACACCGGGCACCTTGCAGGCTGGGGCCGCTCACCCCTGCCCGCCTGCAGCTCTTCTCCCACGCCGTGTCGGAGAACGGGCAGCCCGTGGAGGAGCCCATGGAGATCATCGTGACGGTGACGGACCAGAACGACAACCGGCCCGTGTTCGCCCACGAGGTGTTCAGGGGCTCGGTGCCTGAGGGYGCTTTGCCAGGTAGGGGCCAGGCCGCGGTGCCCTGGGGACTGTAGGTACCTGTCCCCGCACCGAGGAGGCCGCGCGTCCCCACAGGCACCGCCGTGATGCAGGTGAATGCCACGGACGCCGACGACGGCGTCGAGAGCTACAACGGCGTCATCGCCTACTCGCTGCTGGGCCAGGAGCCGCGCCAGCCCCACGGGCAGATGTTCACCATCAACCGGGCCACGGGCACTATCAGCGTCATTGCCAGTGGGCTGGACCGCGAGGTGGGTGCCGGGGCGGCCGCGRGGGCACCGTGCCGGGTGCCGCGGGGCTCACGGTGTCCGTCCCCCTTGCAGCGTGTGCGGCAGTACACGCTGACCGTGCAGGCGGCAGACCTGGACGGCAAGGGGCTCACGGCCACCRCGCTGGCCGTCATCGACATCGCCGACGTCAACGACAACGCSCCCGAGTTCGAGCCCAAAACGGTAACGCTGGGGACAGGGTGCCAGCCCCATGCATGGTGGTGACCGGCCCCGTGCGTGGCCCTGGGACGCCGGGGACCCCGGGCTCGAGCAGGACGGGGGGGATGAGGCCCGTGCGCGCGGCGGCTCCGCTCCGCGTGCAGGAGGGGCCGGGCGCTCAGCGCTGTCCCTGCAGTACGCAGCGGCCGTGCCGGAGAACGTGGCCGGGCGGGAGGTGGCGCGGCTGGCCGTGACGGACCTGGACGCACCGGGCACGCCGGCCTGGAGCGCCGTCTACTCCATCGTGCGCGGCGACGACGGCGGCGCCTTCTCCATCGCCACCGACCCCGGCAGCAAYGAGGGCGTCCTGCGCACCGCCGAGGTGCGTGCGTGGCCGGGATGGCTCCCGCATCCCCCCGCCCGGCACCCACTCACAGGGCCCTGCTCCCCTCAGGGGCTGGACTACGAGGCGCAGGAGCAGTTCGTGTTGCTCGTGGCGGTGGCCAACGAGGCGCCCTTYGCCCTGCGGCTGCCCACGGCCACAGCCACGGTGACGGTCACTGTGGAGGACGTGAACGAGGCGCCCGCCTTCGAGCCGCGGCTGTGCGTGGCCCGGGTGGCCGAGGATGTGCCGCTGGGACACGGCGTTGCCACCTGCACGGCGCATGACCCCGACCGCGCGCAGGCCCAGAGCGTCACGTGAGGCCAGCGGGGACAGGGGGCAGCGCAGGGTCCATCCCCACCGACCACGTCCCCAATGAYGGCACCGTCTCCCCCCGCAGGTACCTGCTGGCCAACGAGCCGGCGGGGTGGCTGGCGGTGCAGCCGGGCAGCGGGCTGGTGACGACACGCGCGCCGCTCGACCGCGAGTCGCCCTTCGCCAGGAACGGCAGCTACGCGGCCGTGCTGCTGGCCGTGGATGACGGTGAGCGCGGGGTCCCTCCACTCTGGTGGCGGCACCGCAATGTCCCCACGCACGGGGCGGCCCCCAGCATCGCTGCCCCCTTTCCAGGAGTGCCCCCAGCCACGGGCACCGGCACCTTGCTGCTCACCCTGCTCGACGTCAATGATCACGGCCCCGAGCCTGAGCCCCGCGACATCGTCGTCTGCAACCGCAACCCCCAGCCCCAGGTCCTGGCCATCGTGGACCGCGACCTGCCCCCCAACACGGCGCCATTCCGYGCCGAGCTGGCCCACGGCTCGGCCCAGAGCTGGGCCGCTGAGGTTGGCAGTGACGGTGAGCAGGGGATGGGCCCCGCTGCCCTTCACCGGTGCCCACGGGCATCCTGAGCCGGCGCGCTGGCCGCCTCTCGCGCAGACACGGTGACGCTGCGGCTGACGGCGCCGCTGGAGCAGGCCCTGTACAGCGTCTACCTGCGGCTCTCGGACGCGCAGGGCAAGGAGCAGCTCACGGTGGTGGCCGCGCAGGTGTGCGCRTGCGAGGGGCACGCCGAGCGCTGTGCCGGCGCCCCGCAGCCCGCCACCGCCACCATGCCGCTGCTGCTGGCCGTCCTGGGCGCCGTGCTTGCCCTGCTGCGTGAGTGCAGGGGACGGTGGCGGGGGGACGGGCGGGGGGACAGGGYGCCCGCTCATCCCCCTCCTGCCYCCAGTGCTGCTGCTGCTGCTGCTGCTCTTCGCCCGGAGGAGGAGGAGGAGGGCGGCCAAGGAGCCGCTGCTGCTGCCCGAGGACGACACGCGGGACAACGTCTTCTACTACGGCGAGGAGGGCGGCGGCGAGGAGGACCAGGTGGGRACACYGTGGAGTGCTGAGGGGSTCCTGGCCCCAYGTGCTGCAGCCTGAACCCAAGTCCCCTCCCCRYGCAGGACTAYGACCTGAGCCAGCTGCACCGGGGGCTGGACGCCCGCCCCGAGGTCACCCGCAACGACGTGGCCCCCTCCATGCTCACGGCCCCCCAGTACCGGCCCCGTCCTGCCAACCCCGATGAGATCGGCAACTTCATCGACGAGGTGGGTCCCCCTGCGCCCCCCGGCACCCCTGCTCCCCCCTCCCAGGCCGTGCCCGCACCCACGGCACCCCTCTGTGCCCCCAGAACCTGCAGGCGGCCGACACGGACCCCACGGCCCCCCCGTAYGACTCGCTGCTCGTCTTCGACTACGAGGGCAGCGGCTCGGAGGCCGCCTCGCTCAGCTCGCTCGGCTCGTCCGCCTCCGACCGCGACCAGGACTACGACTACCTGCACGAGTGGGGCAGCCGCTTCAAGAAGCTGGCCGAGCTCTACGGCGGCGGCGAGGACGACGACTAGAGCCCCCGCGCCGCCGCTGCCCGTGCCTTGGGGCTGCCCCCCGTGCCCTCAAGTGTCCTTGCTTCTCACCCCCGTTCCCTCCTCT
Organism: Eudromia elegans; assembly: GCA_003342815.1. NCBI lineage: Eukaryota > Metazoa > Chordata > Aves > Tinamiformes > Tinamidae > Eudromia > Eudromia elegans. The sequence goes on from PTEX01000103.1 coordinate 1,645,391, forward strand.
TTGTTTTTAACGTGTAAGATGCAGCGTAGTGCAGAGGTAGTGACGGGTTGTGGGGATGTTTTAAATAAAGGAAGTTTTTTTTAGACCCGGCCGTGGTTCCGCATGTCTGCCCGCCCCGTGCGGCTCTTTCACTGCCTGATAGTTGCTCAGCCCTGCCTGGACTTTGGCCCCAGCTCCATGGAAAGGGGGGAGCTGCCACCTCCAGCCRTCCTGCTGGCCCCTCTGCTCCCTGTCCGAGGTCCCCAGAGTCTCTATTGGCACTACGGTCCCACGCGGCTCCACGAGAAGCAAGGGCTGGATGCAGCTCTGGATGCCGCTCCAGGGCGAACGGGCCCAGGGCTTTCCCGGGACGCTGGGGTGCCTACAGCCTGCCGTGGCCCCTCCGCCCTGCCCCGACCCCAGGCAGCTCTGGGCCATCCCTGGGTTTCCTGGGGCAGCCCTCGGCTACCCCTCAGGCTACCCCCACCTGGGACCATCCCAGGGCCTCCTTGGACTGCCTCAAAAGCCCCCTCAGCCCTCCCCAGGGCCCTGCCAGGACTTCTCCCCATGTCCCCAATGAGCCAGGGCTGCCCTGCACCCCYGCCAGCCTCCCAGGCACCCTGGGGCCTCCTGAAGCCCCCAGGACCTTGAAGAGCAACCCCAGCCTTTCACAGGGTGCTGCAAACCTGCCCCAACATCCCTGATCCATCCCGACCCTGCAGGGACCTTCCAGGGCACCTGTGGGCCCTGGGGAGCCGCTGGGCCCTGGGGGTGCTGGCGCAGGGCCCGGGGTGCAGCACGGAGCCCGGCGCGGGGGCCGGGCCGGGCCGGCACCGCCTCCCTTGGGGACGGCACCTGCGGGGCGGGAGGGGGCGGGCGGCACCGATCCACCTGCGGCTCCGGCGGCGGCAGCGCTCCGGCACCGCTCCGGCTCCAGCACCGCAGCCCACGGGCACACGTCCCACCAGCCCCGTGCCCCGGCTCCCGCACCCCCTGCCCAACCATGGGGCTGCCAAGGGGCTCCCCAGCCCTGCTGAGCCTCCTGCTGCTGCTCCAGGTGAGGGGCCCGGGGATGGGACGGAGGGGACAGATGGGACAGCGTGGAAGGGACGGGATGGAAGAGCAGCTGGGATCCGGGGGCCGTCGGGCCGTGTCTGACACGCTCTCCTTGGCGGCAGGTTGGGACGCGGCGCTGCGACGAGGCCGGGCGCTGCCGGCCGGGCTTCACCACCGACACCTTCGCCTTGACCACGCCGCGGGGCGGCGTGGAGGCGGGCAGGGCGCTGGGCCGAGGTAAGGCCGGGGCGGCGAGGGGTGCAAGGCTGGGGCTGGGCCCCGTGTGCAGCTCCAAGGGGGACGAGGGGCACGGGGTTGCGCCCGTGGGGGCCCCGCGCGGTGCCGATGGCGGCTGCGCCCGGCTCTGCAGCGGGAGCAGGAGCACGGCCGTGGCCAGGGGTCCGGCCGCTCRCCCGGTGGCTCCGTGGCGGCCGCGGGGACGGAGCGTTGGCTGCGGGGAGCGGCGGGCGCCGCGCAGGCGCCGCGGGCCTGTCGGGACGTGCAAGCCTGGGCGTGGGGCCGCGCTGGGCGGCCGGCATGCCGGGACTCGCCGGGGGTCCCGCGGGCTCTGCGGGGGCGGCACCGTCGCCTTCCCGACAGGAAAGACCCGTCGGGGCAGGGTGGGCAATGAGGGCGCTTGGGCAGCGGCCCCCGCGCGGTGCCTCGCGTGCACCGGCCTCGTTAGCTTTGTGGCTAATGATTAACGAAGYGCTGGGCTGGGGCAGTCCGTGTCGGCCAGGGCTGCACCCGGTGCCAGGGTGACGCGCGGCCACATGGCCCTGGACTGCCCAGCTCGGCTGGCCCCGTGCCTGGCCGGGAAGGCCCTTCTTCCCGCACAGAGGAGAGCTCCGGGGTGCTGCGTTCCCAGCCACCGGGGCAGCTCCAAGCACCCTCTAATTAGCCGGGTGTTTTTGCTCGGGCAGGTCCCTATCAGCCCGGCCGGGTGAGCACCTGCACCAGGGCTGCGGTGGCCTTGGCTCGCGGCCTCCCCCGACGCTTTCCCATGGCGGGTCACCGCGCTGGTGCAGCTGCCCGGTGCAGGGGGCCCTGTGGGCGCCCCGGAGCCACTCCCGGTCCAGCGGCGCTCCCGGCTGCGCCTGCTCCTGACTCAGCCCCGTGCAGGCGAAACCTCGAAAGTCTGAAGTCAGGGCGAAACTCGGGTGACGTCAGCGGGTGCAGGCGGCTCCGGGCACCGCACAGCGGCCTTGCGCAACCGCGGYGCAGGCGGCAGCGGCCCCCATGGCTGCCGTGCCCGGGGTGCCCGCGGCTCYGCACAGCCCCCGCTGCCCCCACAGCGCGGGCGGCTGTTTGGGAGAGTTTGGGCCATCCAGCGCCTGGGAGGAGCAGGCAGAGCATGGGGAGCTGGGACGGGGGATAGCGCCGGGCATCGCTCCTGTGCTGGAGACCCCCCATGCCAGAGCCCCCAATGCGTCCCCCACACAGGAGGCCGGGGCTGCGCGTGCTGCCGGGGCAGGTCCCGCTGGCCCCAGGGCCCCGGCAGCGATTGGGCTGCCAGGGAGTTTTCTTGCAGCGCAGAGCTGGAAAAACAGGTTGTGCGCGGGGCTGGGGGAAGGGGCCGGGGCGGCGCTGAGCGCTCCACATGGCCCCAGCTGCTGGTGCGGGGCCAGCACAGGGGTGCTGAGCACAGTGCGCTCGCAGCAGGCGGCCGGGCAGGGCTGGGGCTGAGCGCTGTGCACTCGTTGCATGCAGGCAGTGTGTGCTGAGCACTGTGCACTCGCTGCATGCAGGAGGGGCAAGGCCAGGCGCTGATCGCCGCGCGCTCACCGCACGTAGGCAGTGCGGTGCTGAGCGCCGCGCGCTCACTGAGCCCCGTCCCCGCGGGCGCCCCCGTCCCTGCCGCATTCCTGGGCTGCCAGGCGGCTGACGCGGCCGTGCCGGCGGGACGGGCGCTGCGGGGCGCGCGGGGCCGCCGTGCTGGCCGGCCGGAGCCGAGCGCGCCCAGACAAAGGGCGCTTGTTTGGGCGTGCGGCCCCGCTCATGTGACGGCAGCACAGCCGGGGCGCGGGGACGGTGCCCCCAGCACAGAGCCGAGTGGGCCGCGCCAAGTGCCAAACCCGGCACCACCAGCACGGCGCTCGCAGGGGCGTCTGGTGTCCCCAGGAGAGCCAGRTCCCCCCAAGTCCCTCTGCTGTCCCCTCCGAGCAGGATGATGTGCCCCGGGATGCCCTCGCGCCAGCGTGACCCCACATGGTTCCCAGCACCCACATGTGGCACTATCCAACCCCACTGCGCTGGCGTGGCCRGGCGCCCGTGCAGGTGCGAGGAACCTGCCCTTGTTTTTGTTTGAAAAGGTGCCGGAGCAGCAGCACCCTCTGCCCGCGGCCATGGGCAYGGCACCCTGCGCCGTGCTGTGTGTGAAGGCCATGCACACCGGGACGCGCCGCGCTCGGGACTGTGCGGATGTGTGGTGCACGGCGATGCGGATCGCGGTGCCACACGCTGGGGATGCGCAATGCACAGGGATGTGCCATGCACAGGGATGCACYAAGCAGGGCATTGCACGGCAGGGATGTGCTGTTTGAGGTGTCACACGTTGGGGACATGCCATGCACGGGGACAGGCCACGCATGGGATGCACTCCTGGGCTGTGCGGTGCAGAGCGCCCCACGGGTGGCTCCTTGATGGCCAGTCCTGTGGCACTGGAGCTGTGTGCCCTGCATGGTGCCACCTCCGCGCTCAGCCGCCATCCCTCCGCAGTGACCTTCACAGACTGCACCGCGCCGCGGCGCACGGCCATCCTGGCGGACGACTCGCGCTTCCGGGTGCGCGCGGACGGCGTTGTCCTGGCGAAACGGCCCCTGCGGCTGCATGGGCGCGACATCAACTTCTCCGTGCACGCCTGGGACGCCGCGGGTGACAAGCACTCAGCCCGGGTCACCATCAGCGGGCGCCAGCAGCACCGGCGCCGCCGGCATGCTCCGGTAAAGCTCCTGAGCGTGCGCCCCCCGTCCTGCCCCCGGGAAGGGCGCGGGTGGCTCTGCCCTCCCATGCGCCGACCCGCAGACGAGCTGCTCTTCCTGCAGGACACGGCGCACRACGTGCTGGTCTTCCCCAAGTCCAKCCACGGCCTCCGGAGGCAGAAGAGGGACTGGGTCATTCCCCCCATCAACTGCCCGGAGAACGAGCGCGGGCCCTTCCCCAAGAACCTGGTGCAGGTGGGTGGCACCTCCTGGGCCTCCAGGGTGGGCCTGGCCGTGCGGGACACAGGGCTGGGCTGCTGGGGAAGCCGCTGCTCTGTCCTGGCCATGGGGCAAGGCTGAGGGTGGCTCCGAGGCCCTGGGACACCGGGATCTCTAACCGCCCCTTCCACCTGCCCCCTCCAGATCAAGTCTAACAAGGACAAGGATACCAAGGTTTTCTACAGCATCACGGGGCAGGGGGCGGACACCCCTCCTGTGGGCGTCTTCATCATCGAGCGCGAGACGGGGTGGCTGAAGGTGACGAAGCCACTGGACAGGGAGGAGATCAGCAGATATGTCGTGAGTTGAGCACCAGGGATGGGGGACCGTGGGCCCGTGTCCCCACTGTGGCCCTGACCCCGCGCCTTGCAGCTCTTCTCCCACGCCGTGTCGGCCAACGGGCAGCCYGTGGAGGACCCCATGGAGATCATCATCACRGTGACGGACCAGAACGACAACCGGCCCATGTTCACCAAGCAGGTCTTCATCGGCTACATTGAGGAGGGCGCCAAGCCGGGTACGTGGGCTGCTCCCCGGGGGCAGGTGGATGAGGGGCCATGGGCAGGATGTGGGGACATGAGCAGAGCAGAGAGCCAGCAGCAATTTCCCCGCACATGAAACCTCTTCCGCTCGTCCCTGTGCCCAGGTACCTCTGTGATGACGGTGAACGCCACGGACGCAGATGACGGGATCAATGCAGACAACGGCATCGTCCACTACTCCATCCTCAGCCAGGAGCCGCCGCATCAGATGTTCACCATCGACCCAGTGAAGGGCGTTATCAGCGTYATCGCCACGGGGCTGGACAGAGAGGTGGGTACCAGTGCCCCAAGGCACTCCGGGCAGGCAGCAAGTTTGCCACGCGGAGCTGGGGACGCCGGTGTACAGCAGCATGGGGACCCACCTTGCCTGTGTCTCCATCCTCTCCTTTGGGGGTGTTTGTGGCCCTAAGCGCAGCCGGGAATGTGGCAGAGGGACCCTGTGCCAGTGGGSACGGCCGTGGACAGGAGAGGGTGGAAGAGAGGGCAGGCGAGGCTGCCCCAGGGCTGCGAGGACAGGCCGGCCCCATCCCTGGCCTGACCGCGGTGCTTTTGGCTTGCAGAGCACTCCCAACTACACGCTGATCATCCAGGCAGCGGATCAGGAGGGCAAGGGCCTGACCAACACGGCTACGGCCATCATCGAAGTCACCGACGCCAACGACAACACTCCCATCTTCGACCCCAACATGGTACCCGTCTCCTCTCCCACGGGGCACCCAGCGCCCTGGGCCATGGGGCACAAACCCCACCACCGCAGTGATGACCACGCAGGTGACCRGGCCCGTCTGCTCTCTCGCAGTACGAGGGGACAGTGGAGGAGAACAAGGTCGGCGTGGTGGTTGTGCGCCTCACGGTGAAGGACGCCGACGTGCCGGGCTCCCCTGCCTGGCGCGCCGTCTACCACATCAAGAGCGGCGACCCCAACGACGACTTCATCATCACCACCGACCCCAAAACCAACGACGGCATCCTCAAAACTGCCAAGGTGGGGCAACCACTGCGCGGCGGCCCTGCGGCGGGTGTCCTCTCTGCGGGATCCGGGGGGACACCGGCGCTTCTCTCATCCYACCCAGGGCCTGGATTACGAGTTGAAGAACCAGTACGAGCTCGTGGTAGGGGTGGAGAACGAAGTGCCCTTGACCGTGTCGCTCCCCACCTCCACGGCCAGCGTCTTGGTGATAGTCCGAGACGTGAACGAAGCACCCGTCTTCGTGCCCCCCGTCAAGAGGGAGGAGGTGTCGGAGGACTTGCCCGTGGGGCAGGAGGTCACATCCTACACAGCGCAGGACCCAGACAGGCACCAGAGGCAGAAAATCACGTGAGTGTGGGGACCCGCACCGGCTGTGGGTTGCACGCTCCCCAGTGGGATCACCCGTGTGCAGGGTCGCTCACCACGAGCCTGTCCCGGCTGCTAGAGAGAGGACGTGGGGCTGAGCCCCCCTCACTCACCCCATGTGTGCCCCAGGTACCGCATGGGCAGCGACCCCGCGGGGTGGCTGGCCATCGACCCCGAGAACGGCATCATCACTGCCACGCAGGCACTGGACCGGGAGTCGCCACACGCCCTGAACAGCACCTACAAGGCCATCGTGCTGGCCGTGGACAACGGTAGGGCGTGGGGCGGGCACGGGGGCTGCCGTCCCGCCCGCGGGCCCTGCTGACGCCTGTGCTCCATAGGGGTGCCGGATGCCACCGGCACGGGGACGCTGCTCCTCGTCCTGCGGGACGTGAACGACAACGGGCCCATGCCAGAGCCCCGGTTCTTCGACATCTGCAACCGGCAGCCCGAGGAGCAGATGCTGACCGTCGTGGATAAGGACCTGCCCCCCAACACCTACCCCTTCCAGGTGGCACTGGAGCACGGCTCCGGCACCAACTGGACCGCCAGGATGGTCAGCCAAGGTGGGTGCCGCAGAACAAGTGCGGGTCCTGGATGGAAGGGGCAGCACCGAGCGTGTCCCCCAGCCCAGGACTGGCTTCGAGCCCCATCTCTGCTGCCTCAGACCAGCTGGGCCTCAAGCTGCTGAAGGATCTGGAGCCGGGGGAGTACAACATCATCCTGCGGCTGACGGACAGCCAGGGCAAGGCGCAGGTGACCTCGGTGAAGGCCCAGGTGTGCGAGTGCGAGGGCGCGGCCAAGAACTGCGAGCGGCGGGCGTTTGTCGCCGGCGGGCTGGGAGTCCCGGCCATCCTGGGCATCCTGGGCGGCATCCTGGCGCTGCTGAGTGAGTATGGCGCGGCCAGGGACAGGACGGGATGGGGACGGGGCGGTGCTGATGCCAGCCCGCTCCCCGCAGTCCTGCTGCTGCTGCTGCTGCTCTTCGTGCGGAGGAGGAAGGTGGTGAAGGAGCCGCTGCTGCCGCCCGAGGACGACATGCGGGACAACGTGTACCACTACGACGAGGAGGGCGGCGGCGAGGAGGACCAGGTGGGCTGGGGGCCCACGGGCTGCGCTCGCGGCTCCCTCCCCTGCGCTCAGCGCGTGCGAGGTCCTCACGGACCCCGGCTCCCTGCCCGCCCCGGGGGTGGCCCCAGACGCTGCTGCCCAGGGAGGGTCCCATCGTCAACCCTCACGTCCCTCCCGTCCCCTCCCCACGCAGGACTACGACCTGAGCCAGCTGCACCGGGGGCTGGACGCCCGCCCTGAGGTCACCCGCAACGACGTGGCCCCCTCCATGCTCACGGCCCCCCAGTACCGGCCCCGTCCTGCCAATCCCGATGAGATCGGAAACTTCATCGACGAGGTGGGTCCCCCTGCGCCCCCCGGCACCCCTGCTCCCCCCTCCCACGTTGTGCCCGCACCCACGGTGCCCCTCTGTGCCCCCAGAACCTGCAGGCGGCCGACACAGACCCCACGGCCCCCCCCTACGACTCGCTGCTCGTCTTCGACTACGAGGGCAGCGGCTCGGAGGCCGCCTCGCTCAGCTCGCTCGGCTCGTCCGCCTCCGACCGCGACCAGGACTACGACTACCTGCACGAGTGGGGCAGCCGCTTCAAGAAGCTGGCCGAGCTCTACGGCGGCGGCGAGGACGACGACTAGAGCCCCCGCAGCTCACGTCATTTCAGCCCCTCGGACTCAGGCGGGTGTGACCCCAGCGGCGGGGCGGGCGGCCGAAATCCCCTCGGGCACCCCTTGGAGCCATCGTCCGCATCGCCCTTGGTCAGCGCCGGGCACTCTCCAGGTGGTGGGTCAGCAGGGCTGGAGGGGGATCTGGGCGCTTCCAGCCCTGCCTCCTGCCCTGGTGCTCCCCATGCTCGTCCCCACGGCGCTCCTCAAGGTGCTCCTCAAGCTGCTCCTCACTGCAGTCTCCGTGCGGCACAGGGTCTCCGTGTGGGGGTCACGCGTGGCCTCGTTGGACCACCCCAAACCACGGTTGCACCAGGCTTTGCTCCGGGACCTTTCCTGGCACCAGCCTGGCGTCTTCCCGCTTTGGACATAGGATCCTGGCGCGGGCCGCAGGAGCCCGGGCATTGAACGCGTTTCCCCCCGCCGCAGCGGCCAGCCCTGCTGCCCCAGCCCGTTTCAGGTCCCGCATTCAGCACCACGCCAGGGCATGGGGACGGTGCCCGCGCAGCCGGACACTGCGTCCCTGTGTGAAAGGGCCGCAGCGGAGCGCACGCGGCGGCGGCGCCGACCGGCACGCATGGGCCGGCCACGCGTGGGGATCCCGCCGGCGCCGCCGTCACCCTCATATCTGATAGGGGCATTAGGGCGGATTTCTGTCTTATCCTGTACCAGGTGGCGATGTGATTTCCTTCTGTGTCGTGGAACGCGGAATCGTTGTGCAGTTGATGAGAATCCAATGGCTTTACTTCAATTCTGAACTGTGTGTTTAGCTGTCAGTGTATTTTGTACTTTTTATTACGGGAAAAGGGGTCAATGCGGATTAGGAAGCCTGCAACAGCCTAATGTTGATTTGATCATCTATTTTTATAGAAAATTGAAAGAATAAATTGTTTTAAGAAAACCACACACTCCTTTCCGTGCGTGCTTAGCCCAGCTGGTCTCAGCACCCCGTGCAAGCCCTGCAGCCCTAGAGGGGTGGTGGGACAACCCTTCCCTCGCCGCGGTCTCCACCGGCAGGAGTATGGGGCCCGTCCAGCCGCGTGGCCGGTGGGACGGCGAGCAGGCAGCGCCCGGGCGCGCGTGTCCCCAGCCCCTGGATGGAGCGGAGTCCCTGTGGGCACCAGGAGGAAGGTGCAGGAGGTGCAGGAGGGCAGGGCGTGCGTCGCGGCGCCCTGTGTGCTCAGGGACGGGCGCCGGGCCCTGCCCGCGAGGCTGTGACTAAGGGCCGTGTCACCAGGACCTCCCCAGAGCAGCGCTGCCGTGTAAGGAAGCAGCGGTGCCGCCGTGCCCGTCCGCACGCAGCAGCACGGGGCAGCCCGGCGCTTGTCAGCACCGATAGACCACAAGGCGCCCGTGCAGAAGCTCTGCAAGGTCCCCAGCGTCACCTGGTCCCCACGCTGGCGCCTGGACGTGCCTGCAGGTCCCCGTCTCCCCCGCGTACTCCCTGCTACACCGGCGAGCTCGGGCTCCCCTTTCCCCTTGATTAAGGGCTGGATAATCTACCTTGTGAGGAAAGAGTGAGCGGGCTGGGCCTGTCTAGTCTGGAGCCGATTGCGAGGGGATCTGATTAGCACACACATACCTGAGGGGAGAACGTCGAGAGGAGGTGGCCAAACTCTCCTCGGTGGTGCCAGTGACGGGGCAGGGGTAATGGGTACAAACTGAAACCCAGGAAGTTCTGGTGGCTCCATATGAGCAATAACTTCTTTGCTGTGAGGGTGCCGGAGCCCTGGCACAGGCTGCCCAGAGAGGCTGTGGAGTCTCTGGAGACCTTCCAGACCCGCCTGGACGCGACCGGGTGCCCCATGCTCTGGGTGTCCCTGTTGGAGCAGGGGGCTGGACTGGGTGGTCCCCAGAGGCGCCTGCCAACCTCCCCCGCGCTGTGACTCTGCGGGGCTGCCCTGTCTGCTGCGGGCACCACGTGGGTTTGGTGGCACTTGCCCCACCCGGGCTTCCCCTCAGCCCTGCTTGCAGGAAGAAATGTTGACAGGGAGCCATCGCTCCCCGTGATGCCTATGCCACAAGGCTGCCATCTGGCCACCCCCACGTTAGGATGGAGGCAGAGCTTGCACAACCACAACCCCGACCAACCCCTGGAGCAACCCAGACCGTGGGCATGAGGAAGAACCAGCCACGGCCTGCCGACCCCAGCGGACCCGGCCAACCCAAGATGGCGCCGCAAGGCCACCCCTACAGCGTAGAGGGAGTCCGACCCTCCCAAAATGGCGCCCTCGCCCCTCCCAAGATGGCGGCGGGCAGCGCGCGGCCCCGCCCCTCCGCCGGTGCCGTGCCAAGATGGCGGCGGGCGCGCCGCCGCCGTGCGGCGCCATGGCGGCTGCCGTGCCGGTGGAGCAGGTCGTGGAGGCGCTGGAGCTACTGCTGGGGCGGCCCGCGGGGGCCGGCGACGACAACGAGGAGGAGGCGGCGGCCGAGGAGGGCGCCTGGGCCCCGGAGACGCTGCGGAGCAACGTGCGGGCGCTGGAGGAGCGTCTGCAGCGGGAGCCGGGCTGGGCGGCGCTGCGCGACCTGCGCGCCGCCGT
>PTEX01000103.1:1656179-1682239 GCA_003342815.1 Eudromia elegans
CGGCCCCGCCGCGCGCGCGCAGGTGCGCCGCAGCCCCGCCGCGGTGCCGCGCGACGGTTCGGCCCCAGCGCGAGCTGCGTGTCCCGCTGCGTCCGAGCGCAGCCTGGGGAGCAGCACCATGTCCCGCCATGGCCACAGCGCTGGTGTCCCCTGCCGTGACCACCCTTGTCTCGGTGCCCATGTGCACCCTGTGGCCGTGGTGCCCTGCTCCCCCCGTGGCTGCGGTGCCTGTGTCCCGCGCCGTCGCGGTGCCCCTGAGTGCCCCGGGGTTCCTCCCTTGCAGGGCCTTTCGGAAGAGGAGCGAGCGCAGTGCCGGGAGTCCTTGCGGCAGCTCCTGGACCGCGTCTACCAGCCCCTGGCCGTGCAGGAGCTGCTCGTCCTCCAGGGCGGATCCACGCAGGTACCGGGGCCGTGGAGCACGCACGGAGTCCCCTGAGCTGCTTCGTCACCCGCAAGGCTTTGTGTTCCTTGCCCCCTCTGGTGACGGTGGTGTCCCTGCTCGGGTGTCACCTATCGCAGCGTCGCTGCTCTCCAGGGAGTTTTCCTGTGGGGTGATTGCCATGCGCGTGGGGTGTGGGGACAGCCCCCTTGCTGGGGAGCTGTCCCGCAGGGCTGGCAGAGCTGTCCCTTCCCGCTGCCACCATAAAGGCCGATGGATGCAGAGCGCTTCCTGGGATGGACGTGACATGGAAGACCCGTGTGCTGGAGGGCTCCGGGTGCCACATCTCATTAACAGAGGCAGCTGGACCCTTCCCATTACCCCTGAATATGCCCAGGCACACTCAATATGCAAAGTGGCCTTGCACCTGCAGTGCTCATTTAATACTGTTTCTTTACCAAATCTTTTCTTGCAGCAGCACATACTTTGGTTCTTTCGTGCAAAAGCAGCACCAAAGTGGGGTTAATATTCTCCTTCCCCCTGCCAGGGGTTCCTGCTGCCTCCCTCTTGGCCCAGCACCATGGGTGGAGTGTCAAGCACCGCTCTGTTATGGGCACTGGGTCTGTCTCATCCCGCGACCCTCCCCTGTGCGTCGGTTCGTTAATGAGACAGTCAGATTTGATGCATGACCCTGGGATTTTAATTAAAGGGAGAAAGCACAGGGTGAGAAGGTGCTCCTGGGAAGGTTGTCCCTCTCATTAGGCCCTAATTGCCCTTGTGCCTCTAGATGATGAAGTGATTTATTTAAAATATTTTCCCCGTCCTGAGCCTCTGTGTCATTCCCAGCGCTCCAGGGCGTGGAGTGCTTCATTCTGCCCGTCGTTGAGGGCTGTGCTGAGGCAAAGGCCCTTCTTAGCGTGGTGCTTTGCTTCTTTTCAGAAACGGGCACCTCCCGGGGAGGACGCGGGGCCGGCCCGCGCGGCGGCTCCGGCGTGGCTGCGGCGCCTCTGCGGCCAGCTGCTCTCCGAGAGGCTGCTCAGACCCCGCGGGGTCCACGCYGTGGTGCGGGGCATCGTGGAGGGCACGGGCGGTGAGTGGGGTGCTCGGGTGCTGCTGTTCGCTTCCAGGAGCACCGACGGAAAGGGAGTCTGATGGCTCAGAGATGTTTGTTCCCATGAGAAGCCCAGGAAGGGCAACACGGTTAGAATCCCAAAATACCAAATCCCTTTTATTTGGCCAATTGACTTCTATAAATGTATGCACTGAGTTTGCCTCTGGTTGTGAAGGAGAGGTGAACTCCTCACCTGTGAATGCCTTTAACTTAAGGTTAAAGGATTTTGAGGTCATTGCTAAAAGCTGCGGCTCCCGAGTCCCACAGTTGTCATTTCCAAAACCTCTTCCAGTCAATACCAGTCCAGAGACACCATCCAAGCACTACCTTCCTCTTTTTCTCTCTCTCTCTCTTTTTTTCTTTCCTCCCCCTTATTTTTTTGGCTCTTATGCCTATTTGTGCCAGTTGCTTTCCAGTATCAGAGGCTTTGGACAATCCTTCCTTCCTCTTCTCCCACTGAATACAGCTGAAAGATACTCAGTTTAAAGAGAAAAGCCAAAAAGCCTTTTTTTTGTCCCGAAACATCTGGTTTCAGCCTGAACCAGCCCTGCAGTTTGGGGTCACCCTGGGCTGATCTTGTTTTTCTGCTGGCCTGGCAGGTGGCAGCGGTGCTGAGGCCGCAGCTGTGGACTGGAGGAAATGTGATGTGGTTGCAAAGATCCTCGCCGCCTGCCCGCAGCAGTGCCTTTCTGTCGAGGACTACTACAAACTCGTGTGCCCCCAGGTAGGCCCTTCTCCTCTGCCTCCCTACAGTGCCATGATACAAGAATTGGGACCACCCTTGCCCTATGTCCTGCTCGGAGCGTGTCCACGCTGCATTTTTCATAGTTTCTGCTCCAATAAGGCCCATCTCAAGCCTGGCTGCTCCGATATGGAGATGTTTGGTGCTCTATCAGTGGGATGTGTTTCCATCCCATCCTGCACTTTCTCTCTGTGTTCAAAACGCTGAGCTTGTCGCATGGACTCTTCAGCACTGCCTTTCAAGGGGCTTTATGCCATGGAGTTCCTGCTTCCAGCCTGTGGCTAAGGAAGATGTGCAGGCTCGAAGTGTGAGCCCAGAAATGCCTCTTCTGCTAACGCACGTGCAGGGAGGAGAAGAGCTGCCTCTGCCCAGCGTAGCACYGTGCTCAGCACCCAGCAAAGCAGCGCGGAGGCGGCTCTGCAGCCCCTGCTGTTGCAGGGGGCTGGCCTGGGCCCCTCCTTAGGGGCTGCTCACATGGAATTTCCTTCCAGATTCTGGATTTGCTGCACATCCAGGACAAAGTGACAGCGCGGCAGTTCCAGAGAGTGGCCACCACGACGCTTCTCACCATGGTGAAAGGGCACCCTCAGCTGGCAGAGAAATACCTGCTGCAGCCCATGTTGGCACCGCTTCTGCGATGCTCCGATGCCACAGGTAATGACTGGTCTTTGCAAACCAAAGCCCTAATTGGAGAAGAAGGGTCTGATTTCTCTTTCCACTGATCTTCATCCTCCCATTGGAGTTTGTTCGAGGACTGTTGACTTGACTACTGTGTGTGCAAGGCCCAGTTTGTCACTTCTGGACATGTCTTTGCTGCTAGGTGCATCATATTTTCTAGCTCTTGTGTCAAACTCTTCTGTAGTTTAAGTCTCAAGTATTAGGACTTTCAGTCTTCTCTTTGGGAGACTCTTCTGCAATCTGCTGGACTTGTTTTTGGCTACCAGAAGGAAGCCATCAACATCAATCCCTCACGCTGACTAAGCTGCTTTCAAAGCAATAACCCCTGGAGAACTTGTGCAGTGCTTTGGATTACTTGTAATCCTGCAGAGTTTTCAGGACCACAGTGATGTTTGGTTCCTGTGCTACCCTGATAGAGGAAAAACATGAAAAGTTTCAAACTGCTTTTTGGTGCTACTGCCTTGGGCATGATAAAGTTCTCCTGCTGGACCCCTCAGCTTCTGTCAGTGCTGATACTTCTGCTCTTTGCTTTCAGACACAGCAGTGGAAGATATGTCCGCTGGGACTGTGCTGGTGAAGGAGGCAGAGCTCAGCAGCTGTGTGGAGGATGTGTTCAAGGTACTGTGTCAGATTTGGTCTGAGGGTAGGTGAGTGTGCTAGAGAAAAGAGCATTTTGAAACTTTCTGATTCATTCAGTAGGCATTATAACTCATGACAAGAGAGTGTCTCATGCGGCTGCGGTGCTGAAATGAGGCTTAGAGTTGCACTGCATGACCTTGTATGAAGTGCTGCAGTGAGGGCACTGCAGCTTTCTGATAGATTCCAGCAGCGTTGCATTAATCCTGTCAGGTGTTCTCACCCCCAAATGCTCTGTGGGATGGTGCTGAGCCTTTGCAGGCTGTTTTCTTTCCTGACTGTCTTTCTGGTGCATCACTGAAGGCAAAATAATTTGAGCAGCAGTCAGATAGGGAGGTGCTGTCCTGTGGTGCTGTCATGTTCTCTTCCCTCAGTAGCTGTAGCAGGGCTTTGCTGTCACTGTATTGCATGTCTTTCCCYGGGATGGTTGCATCTGGTTACACTGTCAGAAAAGCTTCAGGACTCGGGCCCCGATGGTAGCCCAGATAAGCCCAGAGCCAGCAGCACAGTGTGCAGCATGGAAGACTTGTAGTCACAGGGCGCATTGTGCAAGTGCTGAAGTTCTGTAGAAACCCTGAGTTTTCCTCCCGGACTGACTCACRCCCCTCTTAGTGCCTCAGTTCCCCTACTCCCTCGCGTGGTAGCGTGGCGAAYACCGCGCGCTCGCGCTGCGCTCCGTGCTGCCCCGGCTCTGCAGAGGGCAGTCTGAGGCAGAGCACGGAGCCTGCAGCCTTCCCAYGCTCCGCAGCATTAACCCCGGCTGGCAGAGGCCAGCGGGCAGCTTTGTGTCAGGGTGAAGTGCTCCCGGATGAGTGCCCTGGTGAAGGAGGCCCTGGGGAGRGTGGTAGCGCAGCGCCGGGCTCAGAAAGCGGTCGGTGGCTCAGCCCCGAGGAGACACGTTTAGTTGCTCAGACACCTGAGGCTGGCACCCAGAAAGGGGAAGGGGCTGTGCCTGCAGGGTGGAAAGCAGGGYGGGAGTATTAGTTAACCACAGTGTGTATGGGAGCCCTCGCGGGGTCAGCCAGATAAAGCGCCTGTGAGCTTGATGCTCCAGCCTGTACAACCTCAGCAGAGCCTTCAGGAACGTGAGCCCATGTGGCCCTTCACGCAGAGCCTTGAGGCACTACAGGGGAGGTTGTACACAAAGCCATGGCACCAGTTATGCCTGATCCCCAAACATCTGTGTTCTCTGCCTGAAATTACGTCCAGAGTCAGTTCTATGAGGTTCCTTAGGCTGCCGTACAAGAGGCTGGGCCCGGTTCCGTGGTTTAGCAGAGGGTCTGCAGGAGTTTGCAGACTCTCAGAAAGGATTAGCTTTGGATGTTATGTAAAGCTTATTTTGGCTACTGAGAGCTGCTTTTGGGTCCCCACGTCACTCCTCCCAGAGGAGCCCTYGCCCAGGAGCAGCTCTGTAAGCCCTGCTTTGTCCCATCGCTGCCTCTTGACCTTTCTGCAGGCAACAGCAACGCAGCCTTTCTGCATTTCTCGTGCTGCCTGTCAAGCCTCAGGAACCCTCATCTCTGCCCCCAGGACTGGGACACTGCCCCAGGAGTCCATTTTCTCTCAACCTTTATCAGATAGCTAAAGGAATTGCAATGTGTTGGTCCTGCTGCAGAGGGAAGGAATGAGTAACCGTTTTTGTAGGGAACATTCTGAGTGTAATTCCATGAAGTGGATTTCTGTGTACATGATGGTGACTTTAATACAGTGGGCAGACAGCTCTGGCATGCAGCCATCTCCTTCCCTGACCTCTCTGGAGCTGCCCACGTGCAGGACAGGACCTGGGGAGAAGCACTCGGGCTTGGGAGCCACGCTGTGACGGTGGCGGGTTCAGCAGCGCGGCCCTTGGCTCCAGCTGTTGCAGGAGAGGTGTTGTCAGCGCCATGTGTCCTTCAAGATATCTTCAAAGGACTGCTTGGCAGAGGCCTCCCTTCCCCATCTCCCGTGCTCACCAGCATTCCCAGTGCCCAAGAAGGGAGCACAGGAAGGGCAGCATGCAAGTCACTGTCAGCATTGGCACAAGCATGTGCCTTGCCCTGCATTGTGCCTAAGGAGCGGCGTGTGGCCTGCAGCAGCGCGTGGCTCCGTGTGGAGGGGGAACCGAGCTCCTCGCGGAGCCCAGCCTGGCTGCCCAGTCCTCAGCGCCTGCTCGGGGCCCCAAGGGTGTCCCTGGCCAGGGAATGGGAGCAGCTAGTGGCTGGCTCGCTGGCATGCCCCTGGGCAGGCTGAGCTCTTAAACGCTGCGATTGTTGGAATATTTTGTGTTCTAACGATCTGTTGGAACTAGCTGGCAGGCAGAGACCAGTCTGGAGGGCTGCTCTGTGGCTGCTGCTCACAATGAAAATGACTCCAGAGCTCGGGGCGGATCCCGCCTTAATGGCATAGCGCTTTAGGCCTGACAGCAGTGAGATTAGTGATGGAGACTCCAGCCCGCACGTTTGCGAGGGTTTCTTGCTTAGCAAGTGTCATTTGATGCTGAGTGGGAAGTCATCCTTGAGGCTTCGTCAGGGAGGCTTTGTGTACAAAAGGTTCTGGTTAGGAAGGATGGCTCCGTAGGGATTAGTGGAGGCAAAACATCTCTTTGTGTCAGTACAGCAAGCCAAAATACTATCAGGAAAATCTCCTTCCTTGCTCTCATACCTGGGTTGTCTCACTGCCACTTACGGCAAAAACGTCTTTTAAGTTTGTCCCCTCGGTATTTCCAGCCCTGAGAGCAGCTCTCGCTGCCTGGTGCCCTGGTCAGAAGGGCAGCATCCTCTAAGCAAGTCGTTCACCACTCTACACAAGTCAAGTGCCTTGGAGAACTAAAGAGACACTTTTCTCTAAACTCAGAGGAAGGAGATAGAGCTAGAAAATGTAGATCTGAACATGACCAAAGCAGTAAATGCTGAGCCCAGCTGGGCAAGGCTTACTGTTTAACACTCTCTAAGCTAAGCTTTCCCAGCACTAAGGCATTAATCTTACATGGCTTTTGTACTTGGCAATTCCTTTAAAGGTTTCTAAAGGAAACCTATGTCATAAGACTTCTGCGAGCACTTTCCTGTGCTGGGCTGTAGCTTAAGRTCCTCCCGCTAAGACTTCCTGAGTAGCTGGGTGCTCAAAGATGGTACTCAAAGCTGTTTTGGATTCAGAGTACCCCTTGGCCAGGGAAAATAGTCTTCAGAGATGACTGTAAATTCTCTATKTCCTCTCTTGTGGCAGCCTTTCTGGGCACAGACTTGCTTGCTGTCCTCTGCTTTACTTTCCATGTGCTCCATGCAGGTGTTTGACTCTCCGCTRTGTGCCCTTCCCTCTCTCTAGGTGTATGTAGCTGGGAACGACAGCTCTAGCCTGCTGCTGGGATCCTTACGGCCAGTCCTGGGAGTGATATTTGCTCTCTACTCCTTCACCAAGCAGAATGCGTCCTACTTACGGTAAGGAAGGATTGTGCAGAACTTCTTCTGGGATTTSTTTTTCTCTGGGGGGGGCCCAGCTCTGCAAAAACGTGTTCTGCAAGGACACGCACACAACTCCAGAGCAAATTTCTTGTCCTGAAGAGCTCTCATTCAAAGAAGGCATTCAAACCACAGGCCTATCCGCAGTGCAGAACTTCGCTGTCAGACCTGTGCCCAGGGAAATGCTTCTCCGTTAGCTTTTACCTTCCCYGAAGCGTGTTTGCTGCAGAGGCAGGCATGCCTTGCAGAGCCCCGGGATCTTGGTGCAGCTCCTCTGCGGACGGCCCGCTGGAACGGGGAGGAGGGATCATGTTAGCCTAGGGGCAGAGAAGATGATGCAGGATCTGGCAGGGTGTGTAGGAGTTTAGGCAGAATAAAAACTGGGTAAAAGAGCTTGAGCTCTGACTCTTTGAAATAAAGGATTTTATCCTATATCTTTGAAACAGGATTACTCTCTCTGCCTCTCTCAGCAGCTATGACCATCTTGCTTTGTGATAATGGATAGATGATTGTAAGCACTACATGCAGTGGTGATGGTGGCAGCAATAGTGGTGACTAGGGACTGGCTGTCCTCTCTCCCTTCTCCTCCCATGCTTTCCCTGGGTTGTCCCAAATTCCAGTAAATACAGTCCTGGTGGGTTTACACTAACACTTTGATGATATTGGCCTATGGGGAACCAGAGGTTTTCCYTCCAAGGTCCTGTGTAGATATGGCCTCTGCTATTATTAAAAACATCGTTAATCATTTCAAAGAGCAAYGAGGGCTCTGGCAAGTTCTTGGAATGAGACAAGTTAACACTGCTGCTGGGTGAGCAGAATCGCTGCTGGGTTCTCTCCTTACACAGGAATTTGGCAAGGGTGTTTGAAACCACAGCTGCCTGGAAGCGCTCGGGTTTCCAGACCCCTGGCACGGCACTGTAACTCAATCTTGTTAACCTGCATCTCTACTTGGCAGGGATTTGTGTGCCACCTTCCTGTGCACCCTGTCTCCTTCCTCCTTCCCTTGGCACAGCTGGCAGCTCGGTGCTTTGTCAGATTGGCCTGAAGCGCGAGGCGCTCCGTGCCGAGCTGCCTGGAAGCGGCTCTCCCTGTACAGACACGCCGCTYGGTCAGAGTTCTCCGCTCTGTGCTGGGCTGAAGTCCTTAAGGACCTAATCCTTCCATCTGTGAATGCTGGAAGGGCCGGATAAGCTCCTAATTTTATAGCTGATAYCAGTGCCTCCAGGGCGCAGGAGCTCTCAGCATCCCAGGGAGCGTCCGTGGTGGCACTAGGGGGTTCTTGCCTTCTCCCTGACCCCGGGGCACGTTGCTGCATTGCAGCAGGTATGCACAGAGCAGAGCGCGGTCACTGCTGCTTCCTCTCTTCTTGCCAGCTCGCCATGCCAGGAGATCCTGCTGTGGTTCTTGGAGAAGGCGGAGCGGGAGGTGTCGTTGTCCGTGCTGGAAGGTCTCGCGGGGCTGGAGAGCAGCGTGCCCGTCCTGCACCCGCGGTGTCAGCTCCGCGCGGGCAGTGAGGGCGGCGTTGTGGCTGCAGTGGAAGAGACCATCAGGTGAGAGTGGCTGAGTGTCATGCAGCATGCAGAGCCTTTTGAGGGTGCTGCACACGGCAGAGCCCCCAGAAGGTGTGGGGCAGGGGTGCTGGCCCACCATGGTCTTGTCCCCTCCTGTCCCCAGCTACAGGGGCTGGCAGCACAGAGCTCCGGCTGGCCTTGCTTGCCCCCAGCCTCCATGGTGCTCGTGCAAGGTGCAGCACTGGCTTTTCCTCCCCAAAACCAGCCCCCTGCCAGAGCATTAATGCCTGGTGACCACACGCTTTTCCCAAGTTTGGAGCCTGGCCTACGGGGCAGTTTGAGAACAGTGTTTTCCTGCCCTCCTGAAACAGGGATACTGATTCCCCCTCTATCCTGGGGCTGTCTGCACTGCATGGAGCGAGCAGAGTCCCTCTGGCGCAGGTGGCATTCATGCAATAAGGACTCTGTAAAGATGCCAGTGTAGCTGAGCCAGTGACTGAAGTCCCCTCCTGCTCTCGCAGATGGCCTCTACAAGCAGAGGCAGAGTGTGCCCATGCGGGGAATAAACTACAGCCATTAGACTCCAACCATGCAAGCAAGAGCTGCTTTCCAGCGTGACATTTGGTTTAAAGAGAGCTATTTTAATTGGCACCTATAAATACAAGCCAAGTCTATGTAGTGGGCAGAGCACACCACCCAGCCCAAGATTGTCTGCTGAGCGGGTGTGTAGAGAGCTGAGTGCACCCATTTCGTTAGAGGTGCAATAAAACCCCATACAAATATTCTTGTTTCAATTTAATTTCCAACTATTCCTCACTTGAACTGGAGGAAGGTCTGCCCCAGGCACACTTGTTAAACTGAATGTGTTTAAAATTCTTCTTTAACAGCTGCAACTCTGCCTGTCTGTCCCTCTTTTATGGTTATGGCTGCTGCACGGTTAACTAGTGCTAATGCAGTTCTTTATAGAATGGGTGGATTAACGTGTGCTTTGTATTCATGGATTCTGTTACTGTTGCTCCATAATGAATGCTGGTTAATTAATAAACTGAGTGCTTGATCGTTTAGACTAACCAAACTGAGCACAGGTTGGCAGCTGCCTGTGGCCTCTGCCATTCCGACAGTGCGGTGCTGGTCCTGAGAGCCAGAGCCCCGCCAAGGGCTGATGCCTCCCGGGATGGCATCCGCGGGATTTCTTGTCTCTCCCTGTGAGCTGGAGACACTTGGGTTGAGCAGCACCTCCCAGGGGATCACGCTGCACACACAAAGGGTGTTTGGAAGTGGATTGGGCCTTTGGAGTGTCTTCACTTTAGCATGAGTGTGTTGTGTGCAAGGGAGCTAAATCATGGGCTGGGAAAGTGCAGTAAGTGCTCGGGGTTCCTGCTGGCTGCTGCTCTTTGCCTGCTGCCCTGAGTGCAGTGCCTGCTCGTGGTGTTCTGTCCTCTGAAAGCGATGGCCCGGAGGCAGCTGAGCCCTGTGTGCTCCAAGAGGAGCAGGATGGAGCCGGGATGAATGCCGGTGTTTGGGAAAGAAGGCAGGAATAGGATTTCTCCTTGCCTCAGAACTGTGCAGCTGAGGCTTCGGGTACGTTCGTGCTGGTGACGTAGTGACCCGTTTCAGTGACGAAGATGAGGCCCTCTACCAGAAGGTTTCCTCGGAGCAGTGGCACATGGAGACCCTGGTGGAGCTGCTGTCTCACTGCCAGAAGAGCGGTCTAGCCGGAGACTTCTTCCTCCGCTGCCTGAAGGTGAGGAGCCGCAGTCCACTGGTGCCCTGCTCCGTGCTGGGGACATGTCTGCAAAGAGCTCTGCTCCTTGTCAGCCCCGTGGGCTGGGTAGCGAGTGGCAAAGAGGACTTTGCTGTGTGTCTGAGAAACATGGGGCTGCCTGGCACGGTGGCAGCAGGACAGTGCTGCTGYGTGCCAGCCCAGGGGACAGGGGGACAACTGAGTCAGTGGGGCCCTGCAGCAGGACCATGTAGAGGTGGCCCAGGGCTGTGTCAGCGGGGTGGCGACTGCCCTCCTTCCTGGAACTGATTTGCCTGTGTTGAACTCCTGCCTCCCTTTGCGCTTCCTTCCCTGCAGGCGCTGACTCAGGTGGCTGCAGAGGACGGGGCCGCTGCGGGCGCCGCTCCCCCGTCTGCAGAGAGCCTCGTGGAGCTGGAGCGGCGGCACGCGGGGCACCGCAGGCAGCTGCTTGTCCTGCAGCTCGTGGCCATGCTCTGCGAGAGCCTCTCCGACACCGTGTTCAYGAACGTCGCTCAGGTCAGTCATGGCAGAGCCCTAGGGGATGGCAGCTGTAGCCTGGGGCACGCAGGGCCACCGGGKTCCTCAATAGCAAGTGCTAAAGTCAACAGGAGAAAAACAGTGCTTCCCTGTGAAGCAGGTAGAGCTGTGTCYGAGCAAGGCACCACAGCACACAGTGTCCTCAGGAAGGATCATGTCAGCTGTAGATGCAGCTGGGAGCCTGCTCAGCAGACATCTCCTATCTGTTTTGGCTTGTGTGTTAAAAGCAGAGAAAATGGTCTGTGCATTTGCCAAATCCCAATTTATTTATCCCAGTTTCTCATCTTTGTTTTGAGCAAAACGCTTCCCAAATTTAACCAAGCTCCAAGACACCAGTGCCCTCCAGGCCTTAGGGACGTCAGCTGCRTGTCCGCAGCACTGGCACCCATTTATCCTGGCGTGTTTCTGCAGCTGCCGTTAGGACTGGGCTGCCCGCGGGCCAGCTGCGAGTGTGCTGGGAATGCAGCGTGGTGCAACGGCCACGTCCAGTTCCCTCCTTAGCATCCCAGACCATGCGTGGCGTTGCTCTGGTTCCTGYTGCTGCAAGACCCGTGCTGCATGGTACACACATCCGCTGAGCTTGCCATAACCGTGCTCCTGCAGTCACCACTTGTATGGTCCTCCTCAACAGGCAGCTGCAGGTYGATTAAATGTTGTCCTTTCGAAGCCCGGCTAAGACACATTGTCCGATATCTAGTGGGATTATCAGGCCAGCGTAGCCAGGTTACTCTATTTTAGCTTGCTCATCTTTTTTCATTTTACCTATTTATATTTTCTGATGACCTGAATAGGATAGTTCTCTGTGACTTGCTTAAGCAGTACAAGTCACTCCGTAGGYGTTTTCTTCCCTCACTTTTCTTCCTGGCACAAGGGGCTCTTTTGTGTTGTGCTCCCCAAGGACACGCGTTGTGCAGCCGGTGTCGTCGCTCTGTCGGGCCCTGCGCTGCAGAGTCCCCAGCTTGGGCAGCGACAACCACCCCTTCTCTTCACCTCCCTCTCCGTCACACTGATCAAAGTGGTACCAGTTCTGGCATTTAAGTCGAAAAAGCAGGGAATGAAGAATGATTTTCCCTGTTCTCTGTGTCTAGGCAAAGAAGACAAAAAACCCAATCAGACAAAAAGCTATTATATTTTGAGTGCAAAGTAAATATTAGGTGTGTCGTGTTTCAGGAAAAAAAAAATCCCTCAGGTTTAAACAGGCAGTTGCATAGCTCTGTTTTTAAGCCAGCTCTGTGGTACATGGTTCTTCCGCTTTTTTTTTTTCCTTGCTACGGACGCTGTGGAGTGCAAACAGACTCGCAAGGAGCCGGCTGTGTGTCCACAGAGCCGGAATTTGGGAATGGCCAGCACCTCTGGACCTTTGCCGTTGCACAATATATTTGATTTTTCATTGCTTCCCCTCATTGTTTCCCCACGTTTTAAGAGATTGACTCAGTTTCCTTGATAGGCCCTTTGCGACACACTGTGCTCTCCTATGGCATCRTAGGGAAACGTGCTCCTGTGTTTTATTTTTCAGGCTTTTTTTTTTTTATATATAGATAGAGGTATTTTTAACCTTTGGTTTTCTCCCTAGCTATCTACTGTCAGAATACTCGTTTGTGGTATTCCCACTCTTTCATTAAATATATTTTCCACCCGTTCAGCTCTTGTGTCACTAAATTTTGARAGCAGATGTTTTGACACCTCTTACTCCCTATTCTTGCTGGCTGACAGCACCTTTTCTGGGCTTATTAGCCAGAGAGTCCCGAAGCCTTTTCCGCAGCCTTCCTGCTTGATATGCTACGATAGGGTCGTGCTTAATGAAGCCGGCAGCGAGCGGCTCTGCTGATGAGAAAGCTCGTTAGGTGCCGCAGCGCCTGCGAGCTGACCCTGCGAGGCTGCGGCTGCCTCGGCGATACCTTGGTGCCACGTTGTTTGTTTTCTGAAGCAGGAGCTAGTCCAGGGAGTGCCTTGGGGTTTGCACCGAGCGTGTTCAAGGGGAGAGGCCTCTCTTTGCTCCTTGGCATGAAGACTTGGGTCCGGTTGCAGCCTCTGCGGTTCTTCAGGGCTGCACTGCAGCAGACAAAGGAGCGGAGCAAAAAGCCCTATTAATTTCAAGCTTCATTAAAAACACAGGAAGCTCGGGGATCAAAGGTTTTGGTGCCAAATGTAGAGAAGGCCAAAGCCAGGCAGGCAGAATCATTACTAGCTTGCAAAAAGGTATTGCAAGGGAATCACAGATATGTGGAGGCACGTGCATGGCAAGCGGCCTGTCTCGAGTGCAAACTGTCCCCTGGCTTTGTCCCCCCATCCTGGGGGAGCCTTTGAGCAGATGAATTGGGATAATCATCAGGAACTGAAAGCCCCACAGCCTTTTTTCTGGAAAAGGGTAGAAGCCTGCAAAATGCCCTGGTCCTGACGTCTCGGCCCGCTCTGTGCCYGCAGGTGGTGGACTTCGTGGCGGCGACACTGCAGCGAGCCTGCGCCAGCCTGGCGTGGGGCGGCGCGGTGGAGGCGCCGACGCTCAGCATGGCCATGGGGCTCGTGGCGGCCGTCATCGGCGGCGCGGTGCAGGTGAGCGGGCGCGCCTGGGGGCCCAGGACCCATGCCGGCCATCCGTGCCCTTGCTCAGTTGTGCCTCAGGGGCCGAGCTCTCCCCAGCGGGGCTCCCGCTTGGTGCCGACGCTTCCCTCCGTGGAGCGGTGCCGGCCGGAGCAGCCGCGCTCCGCGGACCAGGGCAGGCCGCCTTCCCGGCAGGGGCGGCTGCTGCGAGGGCTGGGCACCCTGGCTCCACACATGGTGCTTCCCGTTATCTTTCGGAAGCGCTCGCAGGTCTGTGCACGTTCCTGCATGGCTCTGGCTCCCRCTGGCATTCCTGACTCTCTTCCTCCAGTTTATTCTGTTCATTTAACCACGATCTCTTTAAAACGCCGTGTGTTTCTAATAGTAAAGCTACCAAACAGAAAATCTGAGTGCTTTCAGCAAGGAGGAAAGCAGAGGTGAGGGGTCGGTCTCTTGATGTGTTGCTCATTCCCTCRGTTCTGTGAAGTTTGACAGTGTCTGCCAGCCTCTTGCAAGGGTGCAGGGGGTTTGCAATCCCTCTGAAGGCGTCTGGCTGCCCCAGAGCCAGCAGAAACATCCCTGGCCACCTGCTTAGAGGGGTTTTGCTAGGGAGATCTGCTCGTGTTCAGGAGATGGGGGCTCTGCTGCTCTGAGGAGGGCGCAAGGCTGCCCACCTTTGGGAGCCAGTAACTGCCACGTCCTTTGAATGCTCCTTTYGAAATCCTTTACAGAAAAATCGTGCATATCCCACTTTGCACCGTCAGTTAAATGGGTTTTGGAGAGCTGTGACACGTGCTTGTTGGTASTGTGAATCCCTTGAGCTTGCAGTTATGTTGCTTTGGTGGTTGCTTCATCCCAACACTTGCCCAAAGGAAGATTTATCTGTTAGCAGAAAAAATGTATTATGTGTTATTTGCTAAACTCTTACCATTATCAAAAGAGGCATTACTTAGCTGGAGAAAGCCCAACACCATCTCCCAGTGCAACTTGTGCACAAACTGGGGAGGAAACAGCAGAATCCTATGATTAAAGCAGCAGAAGCTGAAGGTTCTCATGGAATTAATGGCCATGATGTAGCCACAGTTGTGTGCAGAGCAAGGAGGGTGCAAAGTCCCTATGTCAGGCCCTGCCTTGTAGATTGACCAGGCTGCTTTTTAGCTAGCGAGGGGTTTGGCTGGAGGCTGAGCTCCCATCACCCAGGCTCTGAAGTCAGCGAGGAGGCCGGGAGGAGCAGGAGTGTCCCAGGGCGCTGCTGCTTTCTCCCAGCCCTGCTCCGGGGCAGGAGCAGCGTGTGCTCCAGAGCGGCTCCGCGCTCGTGCTTGCTTTAATGGGCCCCCTCCCGGGTGAGATCCTGTTCACGCTCCTGGCGTTAATGGAAGCAACTTGACTTGGCCAAGCAAATTGAATGAAAAAGGTTTCCTGGGGCAGCTGCTACTTGACAGCTGGAAAGYTGCTTGATTTTGAATGGCCGAGTGGGTTTTTTTTTTGGTGGGTTTTTTTTTTTTTCTTCACATAATCATGCAAAAGCTCTCTTGAAATCTCCAGTAAAGCATCACTTTTTAGGCCTCAGTGGCCCCAGTTTTGCTTCCTTGATCTTAGCAATTAAATCCTAAATCCAGTGCAGGGCAGGTTGTGGATCCTGCCAGGAAAACCSTGTGCTTCTCCACAGGCTTCTGGTGCAGCTGCCTGGCATGCAGCCCCCTGTGAGAGGTAAAGGCAAGATGCTGTTGCAGGGTGAAACAYGTAGCTTTGGCCCAAGGGAGGGCCGCAGGGATGTCCCTGGATTCAGATCTCCTGCTCRACCCTGAATGTGGTGCCTCTCGCAAAGTCCTGGGTCGATCACCACATTCGGTGGCTGCTCTGGGAGGATGCAGGATCACCAGAAAACTGCCATTATTGTAGTGTGCAAAGCGTTTGCTGTGTGAGCTGCTCCGTGGCTCAGCATGCTTCACATCCCTGCTGGGCACTTCCCTGCTGAAGCTTCGGACCTGATCTGGTTCCCATGTGCAGTATCTTCTGCCCCACTCGCTGGARGCGCAGGGCAGTGCCCAGGGGAGCGGGGCCGGGAGGGAACATGTCTCTGGCCCCCCAACCACCTCTCTCCTCTCCTCCAGCTGAAGTCGAGCGACTTTGCTGAGCTGAAGCGGCTGCTGCCCGTGCTGGAGGAGGTGTCCAGCAGCCACCCCGAGCCCGTCATCCAGGAGCTGGCCGCGGACCTGCGCATCGCCATCTGCACCCACGGCGCCTTCGCCGCCAGCACGGTGGGCGCCACGGCCGAGCACGTGCTGGGGAGGAAGCCGAGGAACCAGGAGAGCGCTGCGGGCGACGGGTGGGCAGCGCACGGCCGAGGATCGGCCCCCGTGAGCAGCGGCCCCTCGGCCACCCCGGCTCCCAGCGAGGAGATGCACAAGGAGCAGAGCCCCGGCACGGCCRCCCCGACTCCCGCTGAGCTCCAGGAGCTCCTGCTCTCCGCCTACGACCCCCAGGTCCCCGTGCGGGCCGCGGCTCTGCGCAGTCTCTCCAGCCTGATAAAGCAGCGGGATCCAGAGGGGCTCCGCATGCAAGAGAAGCTCCTCCAGGTACYGAGACCGGGTCGCTCCCTGTGCCTCGAGCGCTGCTGCGGTCCCGCTGTGCCCAGGACTTGCTGTGCCCACCAAGTGGAGGGTTGCAAGACTGGGCTGTCACCGCACACGCGGCCTCACGCCCGCCCTCTCCAYCCTTGCAGGTTTTCCTAGAAAACCTGCAGCACGAGGACTCCTTCGTCTACCTTTCTGCCATTCAAGGTGAGCGGTGCCGACTCGGGGCCGTGGCAATGTGTGGTGCTGCTAAGTGCTTCTGCAGAAGGAAATGTTAGGCCGTGAAGTACTTTGGGAAGCGCGGCGGTGGCGCTTGCCATGTAGGTGCATCCTACAGCTCCATGTGCTTGGGGCCTCTGGCATAACAGCAGCTTCTGCCTCCCGCCTGTGGTCACACGGGTGGCTTGGGTGACATTGCCCAGCCCCGGGGCACAAGCAGAGCTGCTGCGCAGCCCCCGCATGGGCAGCGAGGATGTCCCTGGGGCGAGGYGATGGGGAAGCGCCGTCCCCGTTGCCGTAACCCACGCGGCGGAGCAGTCACCTTGAGCCGCAGCTGGGAACGGGGCTTATCACACTCCCTTCCCCGCCTGCCTGCACRGTCTTGAGCGGCCGGGCTCGTCCTTGCCCTGCAGGTGAAGTGGGCACCGGCGCTTCGCTGCTCGCCGGGTGATTAATGCAGAGCTGCAGCTGCTGCGTGGAGCAGCGTGGGCCCGTTCCCAGCTGCAGCGCTGAGTCACAGGGAGCCGGGACGCTCTACGACGCGTCCGGGAGAACCGGGACCTCACCGGCACCCAGGGATTGCRCTGGGAGTTGCGCCCGTCCCGTGCAGGCCCCAGCCCTCTGCCGTGTCAAATAGATGCCAGGGCAATGAATATTAACTAGCACTAATTAGCAGACACCTGCTGCCGGCTGTTAAATAATTTATCTCTGCAATTGCCCTCTGACTCGCTGCGGCGCTGGGCTGCCTCGGCGCCCGGGCTCCGTGCGGAGCGGCTACGTGAGCAGTTTCCATAACCAGCGGCACGAGGCTCCCCCGCTTCRCACACTGCGATTTCCCAGCCCCGCTTATCTGCCAGCCGGAGCTCCGCGCCGCCGGGCGCGATAGCGAGGGAGAAGGAGCAGAGGGAACGTGGCCGGGAGTGCTGGGCAGGCACCAGGAGCGGGCGAGGGGGCCCCAGGCTGGAGCTTTCCAGCCCAAAGCAGATAATAAACAGAGATTGGGGAAGGCGGTGAATCAAAAGAAACGGCTGGGCTGAGCTTCATGTGACTTTGTTGTGTTCCCGATGCCTTTGGAGCACGGTCCAGCCGTGGTGCCTCCCTTTCCCAGTCCTGCCTCTGTATCGTGCCACGTAACCCTCCTTCTTGGTAATCAGTGTTGCTTTAGAATGAGCTGGGACCCYTTCCCTTTCCTGCATGGAACTCTAGTGTTCCCTCTTCTCCCACGTCCTTGAGTGCTGGCTGGGCACGTTTGTAGCTGAGCGTGTCCTTCCCCTGTCACGGCTGTGGCTGCTGGTCCCGAGTATGACTSTGCTGCTCGAGGAGCATTGCCTGAGGAGGCTTGAAGGAAAAGGCAACGCGGAGGGATTAAACGTAGCCACAGAGATGGGGAAGAAGAGCTGCTCCTGCCGCTCCAAGCCCTGCTCCCTCGCCGTCCCAGCGGGCAGGAGATAGGGACCAGCTGCATGGTTGTTGCAGGACCCAGAGCATGTGGGACCTACTGCCATGTGCAGAGATGGGGTGGAGGGGAGCCCTAAAAGTGCGTGGTGGGGACACCAGAGCCACCAAAAGGGCTTGAAATCTCCCACACTGTTGACTGRCTTGAGCAAATAAGGAAGCTTTTCCCATAACCTCCCCTTCCTAATCTCAGCAAAACCTCTGTCTCGGTGCTGCTGCCTTCTCTGGAGCCCAGGTGCCAAGAGCAGCTCCAGGGTGATGTGGGCCTGGAGCCACATTCGTGGCACGGAGGAGCAGGGAGCAGCTGGGCGCTCTCCCAGCGCCTGGAGCGGATCCTGGTGGCAGCGGCTCGTTCCAGCGCTCCAGCAGGAGCCAAGCCCCGCGTGGCGTTAACAGGACCACAGGGACAGGCAGGGGGTCACGTTTCACAGTCCTGAGACCCGCTTTGCCACCCCCAACCCTCTCCACAAGCTTCCCTGCAGCTGCCCGGTGGGATGGGTCCTGGGGAGCTTCCCTGGTCCTGACGGGAGACTGGAAGGGGCCAACTGCATCTGAGGTGCAGGAGAGGGARGCAGGGCCCATTGGAGCAGAGGGATAGAATAAGGGATAAGGGTGATGGATTAGAACCTCCCTGCGCTTTCTGCCCACTTGAGGTCTCTATGTGCTGGCAGGGCTCTGCCCCTGCCCGTCCTTCCCCTCTTCCCATTGCCCTTGCAACAGACACCACTGCTGGGGCYGCCCTGGCCCACGCTGACCCATCTTTCCTCCTTGCTTTGCCCTCCAGGTATTGCCCTGCTCTCCAACGAGTACCCGGAGCAGATCCTGCCCRCGCTGCTGGCCCAGTACGGGAGCCCAGCGCAGGGCCCAGCGCAGCCCGTGGCCACCCGCATGAAGCTGGGCGAGGTGCTGATGCGTGTGACGCGCGCRCTGGGTGAGTCCGGGCTGCGGCGGCTCCGCAGGGAGCAGAGCTGGGGCCTGGTGTGCTGGGGATGCTCCAGCTGCTGGTGTGTGGGCCCTGTGGGTCGGTTCATGCTCTGCCTGTCGCGGGCGGCTGCCCTCGGGGAGCCCCGTGCTGAGCGTGCTGCAGCCGGGGGAGCGAGAGGAGGGGCTCGCCTGGGGCCTCAGGCACCTGCACAGCCGCGGGCTCCGTGACACCCCGGCTGGCAGCGCCGCGGGCGCAGGAAGCAGCAGCGAGATAAGGAGCGTGTTGCCGGCGGCGCCGGCAGCGTTGCGCAAGGGACCGCGGTGCTCTGGAAAACCCCGCGAGCTGCAGCCCGTAAGGAGGGCGCGTGTCCCCCGCGGGCCCTCCCCATCAGCCTGCCCGTGGAGGGAAGGAGTCGCAGGGCAGCGATCCCGCTGCCCCCCGGGGCTGCACCGCACCGGGTTAGTGCCGGCGCTGCGCTCCCCTGGGACGGGGCGCTGGAAGTGTCGGACACGCCGCACTGGGGGCGAGTGATGGATGAGGTCTCCTTGTTGGGGCGTCACACGGTGCTTCTCCCCCTGCAGAGCCCGTGACACAGAGCGGGCGTCGCAGCCGCCGCGCAGGAGGCAGGAAGGAAGAGAGCGGCGCTGGCGCCGACCACGAGCGCTCTCTGCACCAAGAGCACGGGCTCCTCCTGCAGCACTGGGCTCTGCTCCRCTCTGCAGGCTGCCGAGCAGCTCATCCTCCCCAGCACATGCACACACATGTGCCTGCACACGCATGTGCCCGCACATGYCCTCCGTGGGGGCTGGTGGTTCCCTCCGTTGCGCTGCGGGAGCTGGCGTGTACCGAGGCCGATGCCGCTCGGCGCTGACCCTGCAGGTGGTTGTGATCCGTGCGGCCGGGCCCTGCTCTGCCGCGGCTTGCAGGACGCGGGCCGGCGAGGCGAGGCCTGCCCGGCCTCTGCGTGGAGAAGCGCCGTCTATTTTTAACTGTAACGGTCGTGGCCGCAGCAGCCGCCCGCCTCGCCCCGGGGCGCACAACAAAGCGCTCCGCGTCGCTGCCGTGTGGGTGGTGCTCGCTGCGCCCGGAGCCTCCCCGGCCTCGCCGCGGCGCTCGGCGTTGCCGTTGCGGCGGGCGCGGGGCTTTGTTGCCTTGCCCGGCGCTTCCCGGCTGCTCGGGACCGCAGCGGCGCAGCCTGTTCGGGCAGGACGGTGACTGTGTGCCCCGCGGCCCTGCTCCAGAAGGAGCAGGCGGGGGAAAGGAAAGGCTCCCGTGCGCTGGGTTTGCGCCTGCTCGGAGGGGTCCGTGGTTGAGAGGGACGCGCAGAGGCAACAGCAGCTCCCTGGCTTGAAGTCTCACTGTCTTTTATTGCACTTGAGGCACAAGTGTGGTAAAGTGCAGTGTACTGCACTTCAGTGAAATTCTGTAAAAGCAGGAGCTGCAGCAGCCGGGGCAGCATCTGTGTGCGTGGGTCTACCTGCACTGGGAGCAAGGGAAGCAGCAGCATGAGCAGCTAAGGGAGCTCGGGCACCCACGTACGGGACACGCGCCGTTGCTGCCCGCTGCTGCTCTCGGCTGTGCTCGTGGTGCAGCCGCTGCACGACTTCCCTGCAGCACCTTGGAGGACACCGGAATGGCTACAGTGGCTCTGCCGGTGCCTCCCTGGCTCCCGTGGCAGAGCCCGGCACGGAGCCATCTGTGCTGTGCTGTCCCCACCAGCACCGTGTCCGGGCCGTGCGCCCGCCTGGCCTCACCTGCCTGCATATTTATAGACCAAATTGCATTATGGTGCTTTTTAATWTTTTTTTTTCTGTTGCAAAGCTGCAACGTTCGAGGCTGGAGAAGGACACGGTGCTTCCAGGAGCGTTTGCTCCGCAGAGGCGGCGGCTGCGCTTTGGAGCGCCGCCACAGCCYGCTCGTGCCGCGGGGCCCGTGCACCGTGCCTGCCCCACGGCAGCGCGCTGGGGACGAGCCAGGACGCGCCTGGGGGGCTGCGAGAGCGGGGAACRCAGGTTCCCCGGCCAGCGCCATGCCGCTCCGCAGCCGCCCTCCCGCCCGGCAGGGGAGGGAGAAGCTCTTCCCGTCTCCGAGGGCTCCTGACGAATTTGCGTCATTGCAGTCGGTTTTCGTGACGAATGCCTGAAATCTGCTCCAAGTGTGTCAAGGGAGACGTTTCTCAATCCAGGAGCGTTTGCCTCCCGCCCGGTGAGGAAGGTAAATCTGCTGCTCCCGTGTCCACCTCCTCGGACSCCTGGAGCTCARGGCCACGGCCGGAGCAGGGCTGAGYGTGCGGGAGCCCCCAGAGCTCCTCGGGAGCCGGAGCAGCCCCTGTTGTGCGGGAGCTGTGTTTGTGGGGAGGCGCCTGCGCCGGCGGGAAGCCCGGCTGGCCCCTCAGCGCCCACGGGGGGACGCCGGGCCGCGTCCCTCTGCACGCTGCTTGTGCATGCAGGTCACGCGCCGTGCGCACGCGGCCACCTGAGGAGCTGGCTCGCGCATCCACAGCATGTGCTAATTGGCTGCGTGCTCTGCGCCGACGAGTTAGCCGAGAAGTTGGGGTTTCTGCACATGATTTTTGTTGTTACGTTTGTGGCCCCGTGGTGTGTGCGGATGGGCCCTGACCTGCGCCTCGTCTCTCCCTTGCAGGGGACATGGTGTTCGCGCACGGCGCCGCGCTGATCCACGCCTTCCTGCGGGGCTCGCGCGATGCCGAGGCCGCGCTCCGCGCCAGCAGCCTCTCCAACCTGGGCGAGCTGTGCCAGCGGCTGGGCTTCCAGCTGGGCTCCGTGCTCCACGAGGTACCGTGCCCTGACCCCCGCCGGGATGCTGCAGGGATGAGGCGCCATCCCAAAATCACATGGAGTCCTGGTGGGGATGGAGCCGGGCTGGGAGCTCAGGGACCAGCTTCATTAACCAGGTCCATTTGTTACCTGGTCGCAGAGCCATTGAACCCTCTCACTTCCAGGGGGTAGAACAGCCTGTTTATTCTCCACTGCCCCWGGCTATGAGGATAGTAGCTGGCTTTGCAAAGTAAAAGCATCACTTCAGCATCACTAAAAGCATCAGCCCCCTGGGCTTGGGCGCTCCCCCCAGGCCTCCTTGCCTGCTGCATTAGCCAGGGGCTTGTGCAGTTTCCTGCTGACGTCCCCCTCGCCCCACAGGTGACCTCCTGTGTGACCGCCATAGCCAAGACCGACCCCGAGGCCGAGGTGCGGAGAGCGGCCGTGCACGTCGTGGTGCTGCTGCTCCGGGGGCTCAGCGAGAGAGCCACCGAGGTGGGTGTCCCCATGGGGTCCCCCCACATCCCCATGGTGTGACCCTACATCCCAGCAGGGTCCCCATGGGCTTTCCTGGAGCTGGGAAGCTGCTGTCACCTCCATTCTTGTCCCTTTCTGGGCTAAGCAAAGTGGGATCGCCAATGCTGGGTTGTAGCAGAGGAACAAAATCCTCTTCCCTGCTTGTGTCCCTGCTCCCGTTCCCTGTCCTTGGGCTCGTGGCAGTGCCAGCAGCACCCTGGGGACAACCRGCACGTGGTGACTCCCGGCTGCGGCCTCGTGTCCGATGTGCCGTCCTGCAGCCCGCCCTGGCAGAGGGGCTGGAGCGGCGTCCGCAGCAGCCTGCCCGCCCCACCTGCCTYGTGGGGAGCCATGCACTTCTTGGGAATGGTTTGGCTTGGGAGGGCTGTTTCCCCAGGGCTCCAGGTTCCGGCTTCTCAGTACTAGGGCTTCCTTCCCGGGAAGGAAGGGGCTTGTTCCCACGGAAATCCCCGGAGTAGGATGTCCCAGGAACTGGCTCCACACTGCCAGGGAGGCCAGAGCCTGGCAGCTGGCAGGGAGCCAGGGGCAGCTTGGCGGATGGAGCGGGAAGCTCCACGGGAGCAGAGCAGGAAGGGCTCCGCGTGTCCCAATGTGGTGCTGGGCTCCTCAGGCTGCTCCCTCTGCCATKGGCCATCCCCTTCCTGCTTCGTGTCCCAGAGCCAGGACTGATCCCCACACGTGCCCGGAGCTGAATCCCCCTATGACCCTTGGATGCACCCCGAGCTGACACCCCCATATTCCCAGGACACGTGCCCAGAGCTGAGGCACTCACGCTCCAAGCACTCGGGGTGGGAAGAGCCTCTTGCTCCTGCTGCCACCCATGGGAGAAACCGAGTCTGGGGGCAGCAGGATGGGGCGTATGGGACCTGGGCCCTGCCGGGGCTGATGGACCCCTGGTCTGGGCGCGCAGGTGCTGGGGGACGCCCTGCGGGACCTCTACCGCCTGCTGAAGTGGGTGGTGGCGACGGAGCGGGACGGCGCGGCCGTGCTGCACGCGCAGCTCGCGCTGCAGGAGCTCGACGAGGCCCTGCGCAGGCAGCTCTTCCCGCCGCAGAGCCTGCAGAAGAGGATCGTGGTGCTGCCCTAGCGCCCCGGGCGGGGGACGTGGAGCCAGGTCGCTGCTGCCAGTCCCCCCTGCCCTGCACTCGCAGTGACGCTACCTGGGCAGCACCGGCCTCTGCCCGTGAGGCCATGGCTGGATTAAAAAGAATTCCTTAGCGCTGTGTCCATGTATGTCCCTGGGTCCCCATGGGTCTGGGCATTGCCCTCATGGGGGCTGGGTGCCAGCTGGGTCCCTCTTCTTCCGAGGGCAGTAGCAGGCGCTGGGCAAGGGGAGAAAGCGCCTGGGTTTGGGGTGGGTTTGGACATTGGCCCTGAGTTGGCCCTGGGTAGCAGGAGGTGGCACCCGACAGGGTCCCTGGCTTAGGGGGAGCATGTGAAGCCAGTGCCTTGGGTGGTGCTGGGATCCCTGGGTGCAGAATGGGCCCTGCCTGCCCAGGAGCCTGGAGATGGCCCCAAGGGCACTGCGGTGCCTCAGCAGGGTGCTAGGGGATGCCTGTGTGCAGGGGCTCAATGCCATGGGGTGCAGGGCTGGTGCCAAGGGTCCCGGCAGAGCAGCACCCAAGCAGCACTCGGGGTGTCCCCAAGCTGGAGCTGGGCGCTATGGGGCAGGGGGCTGGCACTGAGGGTCCCACAGGGGGCTGGCACAGCGCTTGGGCATGTCCCCGCACTGGGATGGGGTGCTATGGGGTGCGGAGCTGGCGCCGAGGGTCCCTGCAGGGCTCCGGCTCGGGGCCTCCCYCGTGCCAGGCTCAGCCCCGGGGCCGCTTCCCGCGGTGCCGCGCGCCCGCAGCGCAGTGTCCTTGCGGCGGCGGCGGCGGCTCCGCGCGCGGCCCCGGCGCCCCCCTCGTGCTGCTCCCTGTGCGCGGCCCCGGGCCCGGCGATCCCCTCGTGCTGCTCCCCGCGCTGCGGCCGCGGGGCCGCCCGCCGCGGAGAGTGCCCTGGGAAGTCTCTTTGAACGGTGTTTTCTGGCCTCCCGGCTGCAAAGCGGCCCCAGGCGACGAGGAGGTTCCTGTGCTGGAGCMGGAGGAGGTTTCAGGGACGCCCGGAGCGGTTCCGCAGGGAGCCACGGGCCGGCGGCCGAGCGGGGGCTGCGAGCTCCGCGCGCCCGAAGGTGAGGGGGGTCCCCGGAGGTGCCACCCGGCACCGGCCACGGGCACCGGCARAGCGACGTGGTGGGGACACGTGTCCTATCCCCTTCCCGGTCCCCATCTCTCCAGCTCCATCTCCATCCTCCTGCCCGTCCCCATCCCGGCCCTGGTCCCCGCTCCGCTCCCCATTCCCGGCACCCGCGGACACGGGGGCCCTGGATTCACCCACCTCCCCACAGCGAGACGCAGCCGGGCCGGCTCCCCGCCTCCGTGCCGGGATGGGGACCAGCCAGGACGCGGCCTGAAGGCTYCGGGGGCCGCGTCCTCCCCCGCCGCCCCCCGGCCTGGCGCTGCCTCCGGCTCCGAGCCCCGGAGCGCTGGATCGGAGCCCGCCGCGGGAGCTGCAGCTCCTGCGCCCGCAGCGCGGTGCATCCCGCACGGTGACACCGACCCTGCGGGGCTGGGGGGGGTCTGTCCTGGAGGGGACAAAGAGGGGAGGGCAGGGGTGTCCCTAAGTGTCCTCGAATGTCCCCAAGTGTCTCCCGGGGGGTGGCCCGCAGCCAGAGGGACGCGGCGGGCGTCACTGCGGGACACGCAGGGCACGGGGACGGCGCCGCGGGACGCTGGGGAGGTGGCAGCAGGGCGACCCCGCGCCGGGCTGGGTGGCAGCTCCCGGGCAGGGGCCGGGGGTGCCGGTACCGCTGCCGGTACCGCTGGGCGGAGCCCCGCGAGCGGTGTCGGAGCCGGGGGAGGCGGTGCCGGGGCCGGGGTGGTGCCGGGGCTGGGGGAGGTGTCGGAGCCGGCGCAGCGGTGCCGGGGCCGAAGGTGCCGGTGCCGGAGGTACCGGTGCCGGTGCCGGGCGGGGCCGCCGCGGGCTGCGGGCGGTGCCGGCCCCGCCGCTCTATAAAGCGGCCGCGCGGGCCGGGCCGGGTGCACAGCGGCGGTGGCAGCGGCCGGGGGTGAGTGGYGCCACTGGCTCCTCCACGGTGAGTCCCGGTCCCAGCCGGCACCGGCGGGGAGGATTGGAGCGGGGGGGTCGGGAGGAGCCGGGGAGGTGGTGGCTGCGGCACCGGGGCCCCGGGGACCTGCCCTGCCCAGCCCACCCCTGGGCACCCTCTGCCCACGCCCCCGGCCCCGCAGCCGCTGGCGAGGCTGCTCCGGGGCTCTGCTGCCCTCCCGTGTCCCYGGCTCCCACATCCCCCTTGCAGGATCCCGCACAGCGAGCCGGGTGCTGCCGGCCCTGGCTGCTGGACTAGGGTCCTACGGCCTGCAGGCACCTCTGTGGTGGTGCCACCTCTCGTGTCCCCCTCTYCCTGCTTGACCCCAGAGTAGAGCTGCCCCCCAGGCGCCTGCACTTGGGGGTGACACAGGGACAGGGAGGTGAGCGGAGAGGGACGGGCAGGGGGTGCTGGTCCCTGTCCTGACCATCCCTGCTGGTGTGCAGATGCCAGCGAGGCTTTCCACGGCGCTGCGCGTGGTGGGCACCAGCCTCTTYGCCCTGGCTGTGCTGGGGGGCATCCTGGCTGCCTATGTCACGGGCTACCAGTTCATCCACACAGAGAAGCACTACCTCTCCTTCGGTCTGTACGGCGCCATCCTGGGCCTGCACCTCTTCATCCAGAGCCTCTTCGCCTTCYTGGAGCACCGGCGCATGCGGCACAGGGGGCAACCGGGCTGCGCGGGCCGCTCCGTGGCCCTCTGCATCGCCGCCTACCAGGAGGACCCCGACTACTTGAAGAAGTGCCTGCGCTCGGCCAAGCGCATCGCCTTCCCCGGCCTCAAGGTGGTCCTCGTGGTGGACGGCAAYGGCGCCGAGGACACCTACATGCGGGACATCTTCCACGAGGTCATGGGCTCCGAGCGCGCCGGCAGCTACGTCTGGACGAGCAACTTCCACGCGCGGGGCGAGGGCGAGACGGAGGCCGGGCTGCGCGAGGGGCTGGCCCGCGTGCAGGCGCTCGTGCGCGGCACCACCTACTCCTGCATCCTGCAGAAGTGGGGCGGGAAGCGCGAGGTGATGTACACGGCCTTCCGGGCGCTCGGCGACTCCGTCGACTACATCCAGGTAGCTGCGCGGGCCGGGCTGGGCCGGGCGGGGGGGTGCGGGC
>PTEX01000103.1:1705619-2074234 GCA_003342815.1 Eudromia elegans
CGCGGCACCACGGGAGGCGCCGCGGCGGCCCCTGGCGGCGCGCAGTGGCACAGCAGGCGGCGGCGCCGAGCGCCGCCGAGCGGGGGAGACGGCGGGGTGCGAGAGGTGGGGGAGGTTTGTGTGTGTCTGTGTCTATGTGACTGTGTTCTGTATGCAGGTGTGTGTTTGTGTGTGTGTCTGTGTGTGCAGGTGTATGTTGGGTGTGGGTGGCTGTAGTGTGGGTGTTGCACTCTGTGCATATATGGGTTGTACGTGGGACAGCAGCAGGGTGGGAGCAGGGGCACACATGGATGTCCCAAACGGCAGTGAAACGGCCCCAAAGAGCCCAGGGGCAGAGCAGCACCACGCCGATCCAGACTCGGGGACATGGAATTGGCTCTCTGGGATTTGGGAGCACCGCAGCCCACACAGACACGGAGCACCTTTATTACTGAGCACGGCCCCTTCCCACTGCAAGGAGCCAGCAGCAGCCGCCAGCACGTAGGGAAGGGGCCCTGTTCCCGCCTGCCGCAGAGCCCAGTGTGTGGCAGCCCCTGGGTCCTGCAGCGGGGCAGTGCATGGGGCACGGCCCCCCCATGGTTAGCTGGTGTCCGTGGGCTCTGCGGGGCTCTCCGTCCCCTGCACGTCCTCCTCCCGTGGCGGCGGTGGGGACCCAGGCGCTGGCAAGGGGCTCTCCGGTGGCAGCTCCGGGCCCGGCGCTGGATCAGCCTCCGGTGCCGGCAGGACGGCAGCCAGGGACTCCCGGATGGCCGCGACRTCAACGCAGCCCAGGCGGCAGAAGCGCTGCAGCTGCGTGGCGGGGACACCTGCGGGACGCAGCACGGAGCCATCGCGGCTCTGCCRGGAGCCGGAGCAGGGGTGCGCGCCCGGAGGGCCCCGGGGCTGCTCCAGCCCCTGGCACGAGCACTTACCCAGCGCCTGCGCGATCTGGGCCGGCGGGAAGAGGAGCTGGAGGCAGCGGTTGAGGTAGGGGAGCAGATCTTCCAGGAACACAGTGCAGAACTGCACAAAGAGCTCCTGCTCCYGCCCGCTGAAGGCGGCCTCCTCCGCACGGTGAAAGGCCAGGATTATTTTGGTCACCTGAGCAGAGAAGATAAAGGCATTAATTAATTCCTCATCACTGGCAGGCACAAGACGGAATCCATGGCCCACGGAGCCCCGTTGTGTCTCAAAGAAAGCGGCCACTGCTGCTCCATGGTGCCAAGCTCCCTGCTCAGCCACCCGGAGCAGCCGGACAGGCCGTGCCAGAACATCTTTCCGCTCCACTCAACCACGGCAAAGGCAGGAGCTCTGTGGAGCGAAGCCCTGCTCTGCCCCAGAGCCTCACCCGTCCGAGTGCGTCCTCCAGGCAGGTGGTGACGTCCTGGGCCAAGGCCACGGGGCAGCAGAGCCGCAGGTCATTGAAGGCGACCAGGAGGTTGTTGAGGAAGCAGGCGAGGGGCGGGAAGTCCAGCAGCACCATGGGCGGCTGCAGGGAGCCCGGCTGCGCCGTGGGCACCGCCGCCGCGACGCTGCTGCCCAGCACGGCCGGGGCGGAGATGAGCGTGTAGGAGTTCATCTCCTCCTGGAATTTCTCCACGGCCTCCTCGACCGCCTTCCGGAAGGCGTCGATAGCGACGCGCTGGAAGATGGGGGCCAGCTGCCCGCGGAAGTCAGCGCCCACCCTGCTGAAGGAGAGGCCGAAGTACATGCACTGCCCCAGCAGCGAGTCGAGGCGGCCGCCCACGCCGCGCTGCAGGTCGCCCTCGAGCACCCGCAGGAACTCGGAGACCTTCTGCAGCACCCAGCCGTGGAAGATGGCGCCCTCGTGGAGGGGCTGCTCGTCGGCGGGCAGCAGCGGCTCCTCGTCGGAGAAGATGGCGCGGTACTGCGTGATGACRTCGAAGAGGTGCACGCGGCAGGCCTCGATGGTCTTGGTGATGTGGAAATAGGGGTCCTCGTCCGGGATGGAGGCCTGGATGGAGCGCAGCCAGGCGTCCCGCGCCTGCAGGAACTTGATGCGCAGCTCGGCCTCCGTGAAGACGTCCATGCGCCGCAGGTAGCCGATGACCCGCAGGCAGGCGGGCAGCTGGATGTTGGAGCGCAGCTGCTGGATGAGCTGGGTCAGCATGAGCTGGCTGGACTGGCGGACCTCRTCCACGATGCCCTGGGGACGGGGACAGAGCCTGAGCCGGGGGCATCGCGCGGYGGCCGCGGGGCCGGGCCGGTGCGCGGCGCACCTGGATCACGGGGATGCTGCGGTGCTTCCTCTCCAGCCGGCGCACGTAGGCGGCGAGCTCCAGCGCCTCCTCGTAGTAGCCGTTGCGGACGCAGGTGTCCATGAGCTGCGGGATCTCCAGGATCTCCAGGATCTCCGTGTGCCGGTTCAGCGTCAGGCTGTTCATGCGCCGGCTGCAGGCGATTTCCTCGGCATCACGCATGAAGTTCCTGCAGCGGGATCAGCACCAGGATCAGCATCGGGAGCCCCCGCAGCCACTGCAGGGAGCAGCTCCCGCCCGGGGACCCTTTGCCTACACCAGCCTCTCCCCATTCCCATCCCCACCTCTGGCTCCATCCCGGTCCCCTCCCAGCCTCGGCATCTTCCCATTCCCGTCCCAGCCGCGGCCTCGGCCCCGCGGCCCGGGCTGGTCCCGCCGCCGGCCCCCCCCGGTCCCCGCGCACCGACAGGCCTCCTGCAGCGCGGGCAGGCGGGCGARGAGGCTGCCGAGGCGGCGCTCGATGCCGCCGAAGCCGCGGCCGGCGCGGCCGGTGCACTCGGCGGAGCGGATGAAGGCCCGGTAGTGCTCGAAGGCCAAGCGGCGCGTCTGCTCGCCCACGCGCGCGCGCTCCGCCGCCAGCCGCGCCGGCTCGCGGCCCAGCGCCGACAGCCCCAGCGCCGACAGCTCCGACACGTAGGCGGCGAGCTCGGCGCCGCCGGGCCCCGCCGCGCCGCCCAGCAGCCACGCCAGCAGGCTGGCCTCCTCCGCCGCCGCCGCCATGGCGCCGCTCCGGCCCCCGCCCCGCCACTCGCTGGTTCCTGCTGACGCGCTGGGCGCCGCTCTAGCCCCCGCCCCGCCACTCGGCGGTGCTTCCGCTTCCGGGCGCGGCTCGGCGTGCGCGCGGGGCGATGCGGCCGCTCACGGAGGCGGAGACGCGCGCGGTGTTCGAGAAGCTCGGGAAATAGTGAGGGACCGGAGCGGGACCGGAGCGGGGGGCGGGAAATAGTGAGGGACCGGAGCGGGACCGGAGCGGGACCGGAGTGGGGGGCGGGAAATAGTGAGGG
Organism: Eudromia elegans; assembly: GCA_003342815.1. NCBI lineage: Eukaryota > Metazoa > Chordata > Aves > Tinamiformes > Tinamidae > Eudromia > Eudromia elegans. The sequence goes on from PTEX01000103.1 coordinate 1,708,882, forward strand.
ACGAGAGCGGGACCAGGACTAGGGGATGGAGAATAGTGAGGGACCGGAGCGGGACCTGGACCGGGACTGGAGCACGGGCGGGAGAGAGCGGGGCTAGACCAGGCAGTGTGAGCAGGACCAAGGGGATCCCGGGATGGAGGGAGCGGAGCCGGGGCAGGAGAGAGCAGGTCCGGGAGGTAGGTGGGGGGTGACAGTGACAACCGCTGGACGGGGGCGCTGGGGGCTCCGCAGGGCTCTGGGGCTCAGGGACACAGAGGTGCCCGGCGCTGCCGGGGCAGCTGCTGGGGGGGGTGTCGCTCATGGCCTCCCCGCAGCATCGGCGAGAACATCCAGCTGCTGGTGGACCGGCCCGACGGCACCTACTGCTTCCGCCTGCACCGCGACCGCGTCTACTACGTGAGGTGAGCGGCGCTGGGCCGGGGCAGCCGGGACCCCCCGGAGCCCCCCGAGCCGACGCCGCAGCCCCACGCCCTGTGCCCGCAGCGAGAAGCTGCTCAAGGCGGCCGCCAGCGTCCCCCGCGAGAGCCTCGTGGCGCTGGGCACCTGCTTCGGCAAGTTCACCAAGACGCAGAAGTTCCGCCTCAACGTCACGGCCCTCGACTTCCTCGCGCCCTATGCCAAGGTGGGACGCGGTGGTGGCGGCGCCCCCGGCCCCTGGCCCTGGCGCCCCTCACGCCGCCGCGTCTCCCCCGCAGTACAAGGTGTGGGTGAAGCCGGGCTCCGAGCAGTCCTTCCTCTACGGCAACCACGTGCTCAAGTCGGGCCTGGGCCGCATCACGGAGAACACGGCGCAGTACCAGGGTGTCGTGGTCTACTCCATGGCCGACGTCCCGCTGGTGAGCGGCAGGCACCGTTGGGTGCTGCGGCGGCCGCGGCGCCGCCGTGGGGAAGCTCCCTCCCTCCATCCCTCCGTGCTGCTCTCGTCCCACGCAGGGCTTCGGTGTGGCGGCCAAGTCCACGCAGGACTGCAGGAAGGTGGACCCCATGGCCATCGTGGTGTTCCACCAGGCCGACGTGGGCGAGTACGTGCGCAGCGAGGACACACTCACCTAGGGCTGCGCCACGCGCCAGCAGCGAGAGCCCTTCGGAGCAGCAGCGCTGCAGGGAGCCCGGCCCCCGCGGGGCGGGGGGAGGCAGCGACGCGGCCCCCGTGCGCGGGGTCTGGTCCAGGGTGGCAGCTCAGGGGCAGTGTTGGCATAAAGCCCGTTTTCTTTTGTAAACTGCCTACTGTCTCATGCCGGGGGRGAAAGGGTCCATCCTCACCCACCACAGGCGCCTTTGGAGGAAATCACACTTCAGACCCACCTTGCCTGGGTCAGTGTCGGATGGTGACGCAAACAGAGTGAGAATCCCCAGGGAAAAGGCACCGTGTCTGATTAAGCAGGTGGGGTTCCCAGGGAGGCAGCCCCTTTCCTGTGCTTCCCCTCCGGAAGGAAGGGGGCAGGCAGCTTCCCAGCAGGAAGGAGGTGCAGCCCTCAGCTCAGCTGCAGCCAACGCGCTGCTTCTGCCAGGGCTAGGGGTGGTTCTGAGAGAAAAGGCACCTCGGGACTCCAGCCTTGGAGAATAGCAGAGACGTAACAAACAGCTCCCAGCACACACAGAGTTAGGGCAGTTACTCCAAGCTTCTTTTCCTTTGATACCCAGAGAGGCAGGGCCAGCGCTGTGTKTGGAAGCCCAAGGAGCTGCGCGTGGCCGTGGCGCCTCCTGGCCCTGGCCGGTCTCCCCGCGGGCACGCAGGGCRCAGGAGCCGCTCGCTGCAGCGGGGCAGCCTGGCGTGCTCAGCACCGTTAGCACAGGGGCCGGCTGGCAGGCGGCCTCGCAAAGAGGCGCTTGAGGAAGAAGAGCTGCAGCGCCCCGGAGATGAGGATGACGCAGCTCTGGGCCAGCGACCAGCAGCTCACATAGTGGTGGTTGGACTGGAGCAGGAAGGAGTCGGCCGTTTTCCTCATGCGGGCGAAGTTGTAGAAGCGCCACATGTGGAAGATGTGCATGTGCAGCCTGCGCATGCTGACCTGCGGCCCGGCCAGAGCGGCGGCTCGCAGCTGGCGAGGGGCACCCTGAYGGCCCCCCAAGCACCAGCCCCTCAAGGAGCCCAGTCCCTGCCTGGGATGAAGCTGCTCTGCTGTTGTCGTCAGTTCAAGCCCTATTTTGTGCCTTGTTTCAGAGCCCTCCATGGCGGAGGTGACACTTACCTCAATGGCATCCAGGGTGTCGTTGATCTTTTTCCTCTCTTCGTGCTGCTCCTGCTCCACGTCGAAGCCCTGGTAGTAGACCCCAAAGTTGAGATAAACCTGCATGAAGCCGAAGTGGTTGTGCCGGTTGTCCAGGCAGAGCTGGTAAAAACCTGCGGAGAGAAGCAGGGCTTTTAGTTCCTGAGTAGAACAGGGGCCCCTCGCCGTGCTCTTATCCCACCCTGGGGCAGCGAGACATGAGCGAGCGGAGAGATGGGTATCGCAGGGCATTCTGGCCGAGCTGTGAGCTCAGAGATGACACTAGCCAGGGATTTTGTTGCCCTCGGGCTTCAGTCATCACTAGAGGTCACTGCTCACAGCTCTGCCAGGGCTGGAGCAGGGCCGGGCCGGGAGCCGCGTAGGAGGGACCTGTCTCCTTGGTCGGGAAGTTGATCTGTCCTCGCACGTGCTGAGAGGAACCGAGGCGGGAGCCACTGGGGCTGCTCACTGTGGCCAGGACGTTCCTGCTGCTCGCCACCCCCGACGCCCACTGCACCTGGAGGAGGGAGGCGATGGGAAGCGGGGGCTCCGCTCCCAYCCTGCGGAGCCCGTTAACGCGGCTGCCACATCAGGGTGGTCAGGACCAGCCCRCCCCTTCGGGAAGGCAGAGGGGGGACCCACCCGCCCAGACTCCAGCGTGAACAGGAGGCAAAAGGGGACAAGCGGATATGGCTGCACTCAGGAGACCGTCCATGCTCCTCGCAGGGAGGGGTTTCATGCAATTCCAGCCACCTGGCCTCAGTGCTGAGACCCCACACGCTCGTCACACCCTGTGACACACCCCCCCCCACACACACACACACACATACACCATGGGCCGATGTCTGGAGCTCTCAGCACCTGCAGCTCCTCCTGTTCACACAGACACATGAGCACACGGCAGCCAAGGGCCGGGCTTGCTGGCATGGGCCATTTACAGTCTTGAAGCAGCTATTTTAACAATAAGTAGGGTCAACCAAAGTTGAAGGTTGCCCAGAGAACATGTGCCCTGAAAGCAGCCCCTGTGTCACTTCTGAAATTCCCTGCTCCAACAGAGGAGCTTCCTCACACAAGAAGAGCTACCGTTACTGCCAGCGTAGGGACAGCCAGCCTAGAATTCGTCCAGCACATGGATTTCACTTCTCTGCAGCTGAGTGATGGCTGTACGAACGAGCACAGCCAGGACTGCCCACCAAGGAGCAAGGCCACGTCCCCGCTCTGAGACGGCAGCCAGCACCGAATCAGCCCCTGGGGCAGCTCTGCAGCCAGCACATCCTGACCCAACGCGGACGGGGCGGGCGGGCCAYGTCCCCGGCACTCACCTCGTAGCTGAAGAAGAAGCTGCCGCTCTGGTGGGCGAACTGCCAGAAGCACTCGACGGCGCCCGCGGGGACCACGATGGCGAAGTCGTAGCGGTCGGCACCCCGGAAGAGGGGCTCGTCACTGCTCCCGCTCAGGGGCTCCGTGCGGGGGCAGCCCCCGGGGCTCAGCAGCCCCAGYGCCAGCAGCCCCCACAGCCACATGCTGCACAGAGCCTCGCTGTGGCGCGGGGACCCAAGGTGGCAGCGGGTAATCATTAACCGCTGCCGCTCGGCGCGGTGGCAGGAGTGCCTTGGAACGGGCTGCGCTCCTCAAGGTGATGCCCAGCCACTCCATCCACTGTGGAGCTCACCGACTGGAACCCGCGTACCATGGGGCTGCTGCTGTCACCAGTGGCTCCTGGCTGCTCCTCTGTGTGCACCCCGCTCTCCAGGGTGGCACCAGGACACATTCAGCACAGCAGCGGTTCAGCTACGGGGCCCACATGCAGCCCCACAGAGCAGGGTACACACAGCCTCCTCCCTGCCCCTCACACAAGCTGCGATGCCCGCCCTTGGACAGGGGGACCAGGCTCTGCCCCAAACAGCACTGGGTTTTTCCTTCCACAGGGCCACAAGGGACAGGCATTTCTTCACACTGGCACTACAGACCTAGCTAGATCAGAGAACAGCAAGGTCCAGCATGGGACTCCACAAGCCCCTCMGTCCTTGTCCCCCCAGGTTCATACAGCACAGCAGGCGCTGTGAAAGCAGAGGGGGAGGGCAGAAAGCTCATTGCAACAGCTGCTGCTCATGAAGGACACCGAGGGAGCAGGTGTTTCAGAAGGGACTTCTACCCAGTGCTGGCTCTGAGGAACCAGCAGCAACAGAGCCCTGGCAGTATTTCTTCAGCTGCACCAGAGCAGGGATTTCAAAGCAACTCAATCCTGGAGAGGGTGGGAGTTCAGTCAATCTCCCCAGAGCCCATCCTATGCAGCACTGCTGGCTCCTAGTCCCTGTGCTTGCAGGCAGCAGAGCTGCCCACATTAGCCACCAGCACAAGGGCACCTGCCTCTCCTTCAACCCAACATGCAGCAGGCACAGAACAAGAGGCACAGCGAGGAGCCAGGCTGGCTTCTCCCCGCACTGCTGGCCCTGCCTCACTGCACCTCACCCAGAAGCAGAGGCCGCTGTCACTATATTCCCAGCCTTCACTGGCTCCAGAAGCCAGCAGGGAGGCCCACATCTGTGGGGTGATGAGAATGCCCAGGGTACCCAAGCCCTCTGTGCCCAACACCCTCCGTTCCACCTGGGACACAAGGTTGCACATTACAACCACATCTGGCATGAGAACAACTTTATTTCACAGAGTATCCTTCAGACAAGGACTCCCACTTCGGCACCAGAAGAAACTCTGTGCCCTCAGTGGTTGTATGCTTACAGTGAGCATGCAGGGGGAAGGTGTTACTAGACAGCTCAAATTCCTTTAAGACAAGATCAAAATCATTAAACATTGAAACTTTTCACATGGGAACAATCAATACCTAATACTGAAACAAAAATAACCATTTGATAAAGCCTCAAGAATCTTGAGGGGAGGGCATGGGAGAGAAATTCCCACTTGCAAACTACACATTTACAAAGCTGAGAGAAATGTAAAAAAAAAAGTATCACCTGCCTAAATTTCTTTGCACAGAATCTCTGGGACTACCTTCTGCCTCTACCCAGAGGGACARAGTGCAGACAAAAGTTCACAGACAGTTTAAGACAAATTAAAACATATAAAAACAGCCACTGATTTGACAGCATCCGAGCAAAGAAAACTGTCATTTCAACAGCCCACGAGGTTGATATCTATTCTGCAAAGGCCGCAGGTGGAAGGGAGTCTCACTCGAGGCCATGTCTGAGTGAATGCCAGGCAGGCTCAATTTCTGCCAACTGCAGACGTAAACTGCTATCACTACAAAGACAAGGTGTCTTATTCCTGTCAAGCATTGTTTCCATCTGCTGCAGTGTTGTCCAGTACCAAGTAGTCCTGCGGCCATCACCAACCCTCAGGGAAGAGGGCTGGAACCTCACTGCTATTATTGTTCTGGTCCATCTTTCAAAGCAAAAGAAAGTTTCTGCTCTAAAGGTCCCTTGGCTTCCACTTTTAGAGGATTCCCAGCTTCTTCATGGTCCGCCAGCGATCCTTGATCATCACTGCTGTGCGGTTCTGGAAGGGGTATTTCTGGCAAATGGACTTCCATCTGCCTTCCCCAAACTTCTTCACTCCTTCTTTGATCCACTCACTCTCCTGTATTGTCCATTTCTACAAAACAGCATGGGAGCAACGTTGTGATCCACATAGTTTCAGGAGGCAGTTGCACCTGGCCAAGACACTGCACTATCCCCTCCTCTCCCTGGCATATTATCCATCTTTTACTCTACAATCTGTTCTAGTAGTATGCAGAAAAGGCAGAGATTCAAAGGCATACACAGCCTTCAGTGTCACAAATACAGGAAACCCTAAACTTGTACTCCAGTTTGGAAAGAGTTCTGATTCCCAACACACAATGCTGGCTGTCTGGGCGAAGAGCTACCCCTTGGTGCAAGGGCACAAAGCCCTCACTGCCTACGCCCTGCAGAACAGCACATAGGCAGAGCCATAAAGAATGTGCAAGTTTGGCTCCGCAGTCCCCCTGGATTTTTGTTCTGAGACTAAACAGGAAGAATTGAAGGAAGTGATGCAGTGAACAAAGTGCTACATAGTACACAGCAGCACAAAAGCTGTTATTTACCCAAAACCAAGGGAAAGAGTAGCTAAAAGCACCCAACTCTGGAGCTCCTGGATGGTACCAGATGCCATATGCATGTGTCTCACAGGGACAAGAGCCTCTGCGGGGTTTGGGGAACACAGCAGGTCTAGTTCCAAACCACATGAGTCAAGAAGGACTTTCCTCAAGTACTAATGCCAGGCATGTGGGTGGCAAAAGCCAAATACCAAAGTCCCCTGGGTCTAGCAGAGAAACTCAAGCCCGCTCTGTGAGTACAAGTTGCTGTACAACTCGGATCAAGTCCGGATAGAGCGAGCACTTGTCTCAGCAATTATCACTCTTCACCACCGTGGCTTGTGCTCCACTTGAAGTGCAGCAGCAGCTCACACAGCCCTGGTGAGCTGCACACTGCCAGGAAGCAGTCTGGGCTTCAGGAGAGTACCCACACAGCCCATCTTACACTAGCTGACAGTCTGCTTTGCTGCCAGCCATGTTCTAATGTGGGACATATAGAAAGGATTTAAGAGCTCCACATTACCTGCTTCTTGGAACCAAAGACTGTAGAGTTGTGGCTGTTTGTCTCAAGTGACACTGAAAAACAAATCAAGCGGGTTACAGGAGGGATACACACCTCCTGGAGATACTGCCCTTGGCTCAAGCGCAGGACTTGGCAGTTATTCACAACAAAGAGATCAAAAAACCCACAATGAAACCGGATCCCTTTATCCCCCCTTTTTCTGCAGCTACAGCATTCACAGCTTTTCCGTTTCAAGGCATTAACTCCCTTGCTATTAACTGATCCAAAAGTGATTTTGTTTTTAAGTAGCTAGTATGTTGAGGAGAATGGGAGCAGTCATCCAGAAAGCAGCTACACTGTACTTTAAAGCTGGAATTAAGATGTTCCAGAGCCTCATCCACTTTTCCCCAGCAGTGTCAGCTAAGCTGTGTATCTAGTTGCAAAAGGAACCGGACAAGAAACTTGGTCCGTCTGAACAGGTAAACTTAACCTTTACTTCACAGCAGTCAAAGGGAGAATTGGGACAGTTGTAGTTCTGATAATTACATCCCACAAGTGAAGGATAATTATTCTGAAACTTGAGAAGTTCCTAGTATGCATTTTAGATTAGAAGTACAACTGTTTTCTCAAGCTTTCCATGTTTCTAGTGTGGAAATCCAGTCACAGGGAAGGCAGGAAGCCACCAAGCCAGGGTTATCAGCTACTACCCACTCCAGGGATTCTGTTCTTACCTGCATCTGCGAACAGGTCATCCTCCTCGCTCCAAACATCTTTCCCTTGTTCAGCAAATGAGCTATTCCACCTTGGTTTGGAGAGCCTGAAAGCAAGCAAACATGGATTGCAGCTGTGAGCTAGGGAAAGATTTGCTCTAGATAACTAACCAGTAACCCAAAAGGCTCCCAGGAGAACCTGCTGCTCTGCCCAGCAGCTGGAAGGTGCAGGACCACCTGAATCACAGCACACAGGCTGTGACCAGCATGCATCTCAGAGGAGCAGGGCAACTTGTCCAGCCCTGAAATAGTAGCTCCACCTGCCACCTCCTGCATTCCCATGATCCTTAAGAGTCCTGAATTGGCTATAGTTCACATCACACTCTCTTAACAGTGTATTTTGTGATCAGCATTTACAGAAAAATATCTGTATTAACTACATAATTAAGTAAACACTTATGATTACAGCAGAATAACTGTTCTCTGTTCTCATTTATGAAGCTGCACATTTTAGCTCCTCTTTCTTGCACATAGAGACTCAAGAACAAGRCATCAGAAGAGATACACACGATCCGTTAAAGTTTCTGTAAATACATCTATCACTAACAACCATAAACCTATATGAAAAGCCATTACCTGTGATACCCCCATTGGAATCACCTTCCAGTACTAATCACAACTCTGACTTAGTACACATTGAAGTGGGATCATTTTCTCAGCTCCACTACTGTCTACCAAACTGTTAACTACTCTGCCAACAGACCATTTACCTCATCCAGTTGCACCTACGTTCGTAGACAAAGATGGCCAATATTCTTATCTTTAATTAGAGATAAAATGTTTTGGTTGTTCACTCTACCAATACTAGCTCTGCCAAAACACTGAGTGCAGATTAGAATATACCACAAGAGATGGGCTTCATACTTGAGATTTTTAGTAGACACAGGCTCATCGTGTGATTTCTGAGCAGGTCTGGAAGCAGAAGATACAACTGGCTCCTGGGATGAGTCTGGGCTCTCACTCAACTCGCTGCACTGGCTGTCCTGCTCCAAGACCAGTTTGCTTATGGTCAACAATCGTTTGCCCTTATGGGGTATTTCAGGAGGCTCTGAGATCTCAGAATCTTCATTCTCAACTTCTTTCCGTCTCTTGGTTCTGTGGGATACAGAAGGAGACAGTTGCTTGGGGAAAGAAATGTCTGTTTCATCCAGTTTGGTGAAGAGTGCATCAGAATCCTGGGAGTCCAACAGGATCTTGAAGGCTTCTCTCAAAACAGAAATCCCATATGTGGTTACACTTCCAGGGGGCTGCCTACAAAACAAACAACACTAAGCAGCTTGTAAAGACTTCACCAAGGCAGCTCCACTTCCCTGAAATCAGGGTCTTCCCCTATGCTGGGACAACCAACAATTCACTCTGACCTCAGTGTGCAACACCTATGAAGGACCTCCCTAAAACAAAGCAGGGCATCTCTTGGCCAGTGCCATGGCAAGCAGCTCTGCTGAAGGTGTCAGTGCTACCCGCTAGAGAGCGGCCAGGCATCCCGCTGGGATTTGACCAAAGGGCTGACAAGCCACCAACTATGGCAAAGATCTGCACTTTCTCAAAGGAAGCGACCCTTGCCGGGCAGACCTGCTTGGTTGAGTATTCAGGGAAATGCAGTTGCCTGGACAGAGCAAACCACCCCTTAAAAGAAAATTGCTGCCAAGTGTCATTTGTAGCAGAGGGACAGATTTCTCTGCCCACCTTTCTGAGTTCTTGGAGGAGGTTTCCATAGGTCCTGGAGCTGCTGCTGGTGGTTCCTTAGATATTTCCATAGGGTCCTGAGACTCTTCCAAGACATTATCTGCTGTTTCCAGATGCTCAGGAGTTACTGCTTGGTTCTCTGCCCCTTCTGCAGATGTTGGAGCTCCTGCCACATCCTGTGCTCTCTCTGCAGACTTGGGAGAGCCTGCTGGGTCTGGCAGCCCATTTGCAGACTCAGGAGCTGCTGCTGGGCAATTTGGTTCTTCAGCACATTCTGAATTGAAAGCTTTTTTCACCATCTTGGACAGAGAAAAAACATGTGACCATTACAAAAACGATCCTATGTAATGCCATTTAATTTTAATYCATTCTAAAGGCCTCTTAAGCAGTTATTAGAAATTAAATTGATTTTAGGTACAAAGGTAATGACTATCAATTTAAGCTTGTAACATAGGTTGAAGAAATATTCAAAGTCTTGACTGAATTCAAAATACTGTGAAGTCAGCCCCTTGATAAGTAGGTGGTAAATGTCAAACTACTGTACTGCACCACCTCCTGGAAAGTCAGGCCTGCATATCTCATGCCATTTTTCTCCTGCCCCAGGAGTAGGTGCAGAATGACAAGTCAGATCATTGGAGCAGACACGCACCGTTAGCAGCAATGGCTCCGAATCATCCACATAGGTCTCCACAAACTGGAACATGTTGTGCTGAAAATTCTTGTAAGAGAAGTTTGTGATCACTGGATGAGCCAAATTCCTCTCCCGGATAATACTGAGAAACTCTGTCCTCATTTTCTGAGTAAGAGATAAAAATATCCAAATAAAYACAACAGATATAAACAACAAATTCAAGAACTAGGATACAGACAAAGATCACCCTTTTCCTATTCCACATTCTCCAAGCCCAACTAAGTTGTGCTGATATAAACTTGGAAAAAGTCCAGAGGAGCAGGAGATTCATCKTGTTTCAGTAGCTCTGACATTTGGGTTCTGGTGCCCAGAGACACTGCCTACAGACACGAAAATGGGAAACCTTGTGCTTTGCAGAACCAGCCCTTCCTTACAATTCAYGCTCCACGCAACTTCAGTTTGCCTTGAGCCACAAGGCTGATGTTTGCCTGAAGGACTCATAAAAGTAAGCTAAGGCACACAAGTCAAAGAAAGGAATTTCTACAGCCACTTCAACACGGAATTTAAATACTAAGTGGCCAAGGGTTCTTCTTTCAGTGAGGATTCATAACATTTTCATCACTCTCATCCTTTTCTCCCTTTTTCAGATATCCATAAGAGGCAGGAGGTTAGYTTAGAACAACTCAGACACACACTGACAAAGCCCATAATACACCAGCCCACTCCAAGACTCAYTCAGTCACCCTCACCTCGCTTACGGGAGTCTTCCCCATGTGTCTCCTGATGATTTTTGAAGCTTTATCAAACTCTCCATTTTTGATGCAAACTATAACAGCCTACAGAWGAGAAAGAATAGTAATTTCTTTGCTATGCATCTGTAATCAACCCACCACCATGATTCGTCACGGAATACGATTCTTTTTGTCATTTAAATGAAAGCATTCTAAGAGAAGAGAAAAAGCATGGCATTTATGAAAAAATGCCCACAGAAACATACATGGGATAATAAAGTTACAAAAAGAAGATAATGAAAGACAAAAGACAGGTTTTAAAAAAGGGTCCCCRTACACAAGACAGGGTCTACGGACACACATAATGAATCTATATTTGAATTTAAGAATATTGGTGATAACACCATTTGTATCACTAAACTCTGTAAAATGCAATGTTGTAAATAATTTTCAAAYGCCCCATTAGAGAACAACGTTGACCACTCTGTACATGTGCCCGAGCACATCTTGAATTAAAAATGCCAGTGTTTTTAGCATATTAATGAAAGAAAAAAACAGGKCCTTACAGCTTCTTTCACCATTTTCTGGACAGATTCCATTGTCTTTTCAGTCACGGAGAATTCTTTCTGGATGAGCTCCAGGATGCCAACCGCTGACTCAAGAGGGGTCAGTTCTGACTCTTTATCAAAGGTGCAGTCTAGGACAGTAATTCACACATGCTGTTCACACAGAGAACTTACTGAACACAAGTTGCTTTATTTGCTCGGTTTGACAGCAAATCTCAGAGTAAACAAAGGGAAAATGAGAGTGGATGCTGCATGATCRAATGAGCAGGTGCCAGCACGCAGGAGCCCTCTGGCAAGCTGGGAAAGCTATGGAATCCCCCTGGATGGACACCCCCCAAACAGATCCCCCCCCAAAGGGCAGTTCTGACAGGGCAGCACGACGTGAGGAGCCACGAGGCAGGGTAGGGMCCCGGGACTCGCAGGAACGGCAGCCAGGCCGGCTCTACAGCTCGGGCCGGGCAGCACTGGGGTCGTCGCTCCGGGCTCAGCACAAGGACCTTCCTCGAACCCGTCGCCCTCCCCGCTCCGCGCGGGCACCCACCGAGGTTCTCGCCCTCCTCGATGCGCGACAGGAACTGCATGACGCGCAGCAGCTTCGCCACCGCCGGCTCCTTCTCGAGCGGCCGCACGAGCAGCGCTGCGGGGCGAGAGGCGGGTCAGGCTCGCGCGCTCCGCGCCGGCCCCCGCCCCACGGAACCTCCTGCCCACCCTCCTCCCCACGGGGCTCGGGCCCGGCGCCYCCCGGTCCCGGTTGCCCCCCGCCCACCCTGCATGACGTCGCGGAGCTGGCGGAARTCGCGGTTGCGCCCGGCGCGGTATGCCGCCACAGCCTGGTGGAAGTAGAACTGCAGCACGCAGCGGTTCACGGTCTCCTCGCGGGCGCCGCCGCCTCCCCCCGGCGCCGTGGCCGCCATGGCGGCTGCTGTCATCCGCCGAGGCGCCGCCCGCACCCGTCGCCCCACCATCCCGCCCGGAAGTTCCGCTCGCCCACACGACGGAAGTGACATCGCGCAGCCGAGCCGCTTTTACGCTCTTTCCCCCGCCCCCTACAGCAGGCGCCTTCGACGACCGGCATGCACCGCGCACGCCACCCGGCGACTACAACTCCCAGCATGCTCGMGCTCCCGGCGTGCCCCGCGGCGCCGCGCCCGCCGCTGCCCCCTGGCGGYCGGGGCGGGCACTGGGCGCGCCGCAGGAGGCGAGTACTCAGTCAAAACACCAATTCTCGCTTAAAATGCGACTTTTCGCTCAAAACGTGGAAGCCGGGGGGGGGGAGGGGGGTGCCGCGGAGCCGCTCCTCGGGCAGCCGCTCCYCGGGGAGCCGCGTTGGCCAGCGCGGCCCTTCCCCGCATGCCGGGCAGCGGCAGCACCCGTGAGGCACATCTGCATGATGGGCAGCGCCACCAGCACCTCTCGTCAGCGGCACCTCCTGGTGCTATTTTCGTGGTGGAAAAGCACGTGGAAATTCCTGCGGCATGAGGTCCTCCAGGAGCCTCCCTTCCCTCCGCCACTCGCAGTGGAGAAGGGAGCGCACGTGCGAGAGCAGCGTGCCGGGTGGGGAGCAGTAAAAGCGGGAGGGGATTTTACTGGCAAATGAGGCAGATAAGAGCAATGGGCGCGAGGAGGGGCCCGCTCAGCCCTGGGCGCCGTGACCTGGCTCCCAGAGCACGTCGCGCCATGAGGCGCTCGGAAGGACGCTTGGAAACACCCCAGCTGGTTCAGCCGCCGGGGACAAGGTGACAGGGTGACGCTTGGGCACGTACAACACCCGCGAGCAGGGCGGCCGCGATGGTTTTGCCCTGTTGTTTCGCTCCTGTGGATCTCCTGAGAAGGAAACCAAGATGAGTGGAGCAGGTGGGCCCAGGACCTGAGGGACCTCGCTGTCCCGTCTCGCTGAATTCTTGCCCAGCATCACCGGCGGTTCCCTTTGAGGAAAAGCCCTGCTGCTCCGCGCGCCAAAGGAAACACGGGGCAGGAAGGCACACGCTGCAGCCCCCTTTGTGCTTTGTTGTCGTAGCGCGCTGATTTACGCGTTTTGATGAAGCGATTACAGATGAAAGGAAGCACTCCAGGGAGCAAGATCCGCCTGTCGCGGAGGTCTCGCGTCCGTCCTGCTCTGTGAGTTACAGTGGAAAACAAAACAGGGAAATCAGCGGGGCATGGTGGTCACCACGCGCTCCGTGGAGYGCCGGCCGCGTGCCTGGCGCCGCACGAGCCAGCGGACAACGGCRCCGGCCTGCGCCTTGGCTCTGCGGGCACGCGGTGGTTTCTGAGCGCCGCTGGCACCCGGCAGCGGAGATGGACAGCAACGGATTCCTGTTCCCCAGTAAATATGGAACGCAGGTGTTTACATGATCATTATTTATACTGCCCATGTGTCTAAGAAAGCCAGCCCTGGGTGTCATGTGTGAGTACCAAACTGATACAGCTCCATGTAGACCCCAAGCTCACAAASACTGCAGACTGCTCCAGAAGAAGAGGCGCCAACACGTTGTTTGCCTAATGTTTGTAACCCTATGGAAAAGGGAAATCTAGGGAGGATGGTGAGGTTGCTTTGCAGTTTACGCCGAGAGCCTCCAGGCGTGAAAGCTGCACAGAGAAAGCATGAAGGCACTTTTTTGAAAATTAACTTAATTATAGAAGCTGATACTCTGAACCAGCCTCAAAAGACAAGTATTTGATACTGGAGACAGAACAGATGAGCCATTGTGTGCAATAAAGGCTCTGGAGAAGGACAAGGTTTATGATCATGAGACTGGGGCCAGTGGGAGTGCACAGAAATGCGCAGCCTGCTCAAAGCAGAGGGGAAAAGCATCTTTACAGCAGCACTCGTGTAAACTAATGCGTGAGTGCACTCGCCAAGGCCAGGCAGRAGGAGGCTGTTGTGGCAACAGTGGTGCAAGATGATGAAATCCTGCCTTAGAGTTTACACTATACAGCCTGGCAAAGAAAAAAAACAACTAAAAAGGCTTATCCCTTAAACATGTTATACAGTAAGAAACATCAGGGTTAGCTGCCACTTGGATGCTGGGAGGTAGGATCATGTCAGCAAGGACATGTGGGTTACATGGAAGGTCAGGGAAACATGCGTAACTACGAAAGACAGAAACAAAAAGGATTGAAAGAATAAGCACAATATTCAAGCCACACTGAAGCTGAGCCATTGGGTCGGTAACTGTGAGGAAGCGTCAGTAACATTTTAACAGTGTAAGAATTTCTGGTTTAGTATAAGGATGACTAGAAGAAGGTAGAGATAGAGGAGGTACCTGAATTTACATCTGCTGGTGAAGCAGGAACATTACTCTGAAACAACTGGGGRGGAAGACGTGAGGTGGAAACCTCTAGCCCGTGACAAAGCCATGGCAGGAGGAGGCCAAGGGCTGCAGGAGCAGCACGGTCGGGGCAGCACGGTCGGGGCAGCTGCTCTGAACACAGCRGGAGCAGGAAGGGGCAGAGCTCCGGCGCCAAGGCTTGGCCTGCAGAAGTCACGGCAGACGTCACTGGGCAACTGCAGAGTGAGGAGGTGGCCCAGGGAAGTGGTGAAGTCATCGACCCTCGCAGGGTTCAAGAAGCATGTAGATGAAGCACTCAAGGAAGTGGTCGAGCAGGCATGGTGGTGATGAGTTTATGGCTGCACTCAATGATCTTGAAGGTCTTTGCCAACCATAATGATTCTATGATTTAATGATTGAAAGGCTAACAGAGGAAAGGCTAACGCAGATGAAAGTGCCAAGAGGGGCATACATGAGCTTTATGGCTGCCTGAATAAACATCATAACGTGGCCTACAGCTTAATTCAGAGGGTGGCTATGCACAAGCCTGCAMGGCAGTAAAGCCATAAAGGGCACGTAAGCGCGTGCTGCATCACCAGGTTTGAGCAGCAGCGCAGTGTAAAAGCTCTGGCGAAGGCGCACGCGCTCCTCGCGCCGCAGCGAGGCCAGGCAGGTCTGCGGCCTGCGCTCGTTCGGTGCTGCCGGCGCCCTCCTCCCCGAGGGAGGCAGCCCCTCGCCTCACGGCGGCCACGCGCCGCCTCACGGCAGCGGAGGCGCTTCCCGCCCATCCCGCCCCATCTCTCTGGCGCCTCCCCATTGGCCGGCGTGCCGTGCGCCGCCCTCCCATTGGCTGCAGCCGGCGCCTCTGATTAGCCGCCAGGCGTCGCACCACCGCCGGGTTCGTTCATTGGCTGCGAGGCAGCGAGCCCTGGCGCGCGCCGCAGGCCGGAGGCGGGAAGGGGGGTGGTGACGGTTGCTACGGCGGCTGCTGTAGGCCAAGCGYGTGGTTCCGCGAAGCGGCTGGCGGGCGGCATGGAGGCGGAGGGGCGYGAGGAGGCCGGAGGCTGCGCGGGGACGCCGGGCGGGCGCGTCTTCACCCGGGAGGAGGTGGCGAGGCGCAACTCCAACCGCGAGGCCTGGCTGGTCATCCACGGGCGGGTCTACGATGTCACCCGCTTCCTGGCGGAGGTGAGGCCGGAGGGGGCGGCTCCTGGTCCCTTCCCCTCGAGCACCGGCGGGGGGGACTGAGGGGCGCGAGGGCCCGGARGGGTGTCCGGGGGGGAGGGAAGAGGCCTGGGAGTGGCAAAAGGGGGAGGTCCGGGGCAGGGTAGGAGGCCTGGGGAGGGGGTTGGGGGCAGGATTTCTTGGGCCCAGGGGCAAAACTCTCCTTTAGACACTCCCCCCCCCCTCCCCCGCTCGTGACTTGGCGCTTCAGGGGGCGGGGGGCGTCACCAGTGCAAGAAACGCACAGGAGTTTCCAGGGGGGTCATCCCAGCTCACATTAGCCCCAACCTCCTTGCAGCAGCTAAAGGGCAGCACTGCGGATCGAGGAAGAGCCTCGGTGACACCGTAACGCTTCCTGCTCGCTGCTTCTGCCCCAACACGGCTCGATTCTCCCCTGTTCAAGCCTGTCAGGACGTAACGTGTGGCCGTGAGGGCAGCCTGGTGCGGTGCGAGGCGCATCAGATGGGAGCAGCGACAGCCCGGCAGCTTCCTTGCCATTGCCTCGACACCTGGGAGCAGTGGCGTCTGTGTGGCTTCCCAGTGTGTATTTGCCACCTTGGGCATAGTCTGTTCTTTTCCTGGGATCCAGCATCATAATGTTTCATTCGGAATCTAACTTATGCCGTTGAGTCTTCTCCCCAGCTTTTTTCCTAAGGGGACTTCTAAGATGTTTCAGTGTGCAAATTGTAGAGTGTCTTTTTGGTGGTCTGAATTAGTTTTTGCTCTAGTCAGTTTGGCACTGCTTGCAAATCTTGTAGTAAAAAGTGTAATTTTTCTTTACAGGGCCATAAGTTGATCCTGGCTCATAGGCCCTTTGCTCACCTGTGGCATCTGTAGATGCTCCAGCACTGTTTGSAGATGCTGTTTCTTCACACAATAGGGAGCAGACTTGTGGAACTCCTTGTCGAGGGATATTGGGGTGCAGGAACATACAGGGATTCAGAGACAAAAGGGATCAGAACCTGCAAAAGAAATTCACTTTTTGTTGCTAAGTGGCAGAGCACCTGGGGTTTGAGAAAAGCCAAAACCATCTGGAGGGTGGGAAGTGGGGAAAGCTCAAGCCTTATGCCTGCTTCTGAGTTAAGCTGTGGTTGYTGACCAGTGCTTTTCAGGCTTAGTGTTAGGAAAAGGTTTTCAAGATATTTACCACCAAACCCACAGGTGAAGGAGCCCATGTTTCAGAGCATGGGCTGAGTCAGTTGTCACCTCGGCTTCCCGGTATGAGTAGTGGCACCTGGGATGTGCTCCCTGGGACACTCTCGGTGTTCCTCACGTCTCTATAAATGAGCCTAAAAAAATGGTGCTTTGCTGCATGGGGTGACTGAGGTGCTGAATAGCAGCTTTAGCAGCGACCTGAGGGTTATCTAGCAGTGGTATTTGGTGTTGTCCTTTCCAAGCCCTTTGTCCCATTTACTTTGTTGTAACATGAAAAAAAATCTACTCGGATTAGGAGCAYGACACCATCTCTGTTGTCTGCACCCCTCACTGGCATAGTGACACTTGTAAATGTAGATCAAGCTCTAATTTATTGGCAAAATACAGTTTATTACCTACTCAGTCCAGTGATAAGGAAGCAATGTGTAGATGCTGAGAACCAGAAAGGCTTGTCTTGCTTAGAAGTTATACTGTGTCTGATAAATTGTTTTGCATTAGAGCTCCCAGCTGTTCTAACTGCAGATGTCAGGGCTTCAGTGCATGATATTTCCTCTGGATCTCTTGTAGTTACTGAAACAGTGTCTGATCATTGCCCTTTCTGGCCCCTGGCCACASATTATTTGTTCAGGATTGCTGAATTGCACTGAAGCGTTATCTCAGAGGGGTTGCGTAATCTCTAAGAAGCCTCACTGCTAAAGTACTGTTGAATTTTGCTTTGTGATTCCTGCAAGCTAAGTATAGCAGGTCATTCATTAGTTTGCCAAATCAGAATCTGTTTGTTGGTTTCAATATAGATCAATTTAAACTTCTAATTTGTGTTATTTGTTCTGTAATGGAAACAACTAAGATATATTTATCACCTAGCAAAAAAATGCTGAATTATAAGAACATGAACAACAGGCAGATGTGCAAAGACAGCATCTAAAATTTTGTAGGCATTTCCAAGAGATTTGGAATCTCTCTAGGGCTTGTAAGAGCTTAAAATGAAGTGTGATTGTTGCCATAAAGCTATCTCTGATTTCAAACTAATTTTCTTTCAAATCTAGGCAAATGAGACCACCAGTGTACATGATGCAAATGATACCCAGAATGGCAATAGTCTGGGAAAGCAAATGATAGTTGTGGTGGGCTTCATTTCCAAGTGAGGATGTGATCTCCTGATAAAACTCTGTTTTCTGCACACAGGGCTTTTGGTCATATCCTTCCAGAATTCGTGCTAAGAGGTATTAGTGTTACTATCAGAGTGTATTTTATTTATTGTGTATGTTTCTGACTCCAGTGACAAGGCCTTTAGGTTACTGTTGTTGTGGGGCTTTTGGGCCCACCCCTTCATAGCTCTTGCTCATTGTTGTCCATTTCATTCTAGAATGAGCAAACCTTCATTTCAGGTATTATTTCCTCTGTAAATAGAGTTTTTCTTCTGAGTCTCTAATGCTTCTTGCAGTTTCTATGTTTTCCGGCAGGAGCTGTAGCTTTGGGAAAATCTGTGGTGGAGTAATGACTTCTTGTATAAATAGTCTGGTTTTGCATTTGCTCAGGTATGATGAGGTAGGAACTGTCTGGCTGCAGATGTGGGTGTCTAGACTAGGACATAAGTACAATATGCCAAAATGTTGTTGATCTTTTTTTCTTTCTCGTGGAGCTAACGAGTGCATAGAAAAGCTTCAGACCCAAACATGTAAGGAGAAGAAAACTTTACCGTTCTTTTGTCTTGTACTTACTGTATCATTTTTCTTCGCTTGTATATGTAAACACTGGTTGTTACCAAAAGCCAATATGCCCTCCATTTTCCCTGGTCTTAGGGATTTTTGTCTGTTCTTTTAGAGTTGATAATGAGAATAACATTAATTCTTTAAAATGTTAGTCTGGTAGTTTTACATTTGAAATGAGATTTCTGGTGAGACATTCTTAAGGAGTCCTTAAAGGCTTAAAGCAGAAGAGATGGTCTAACAGGTGGTTGTGCTCTAGCCTGTGTGTTTCTCACCACTCTCCTGGCAGGCAGCAATTCCATTTCCCTTTTGCAGGACTGTTTTTCTGCTAGGCTAGTCCCTGACCTGGGGCCCCCCAAGATCAAATAAGCACAAGCTGGAGCAGGCGAAGCAGCAGCGGGTGCAGAGCTGAGTCTTGCAGGCAGCTAGTCATTCAATTGCCTCGGCTGTAAAAACAAGCTGCCTCTTGGCACCGCAGACTTTGCCCTGCGTGGCTGCTGAGAAAGCTCCACATTGGTGGTTTTCTTACGCACTTGGTCAACAAAGGGATTTATTCGGAATAAGGAACTCTGGCCTGAGGACCGCAGAATTGGCCATGACAATTCACTGGAGTAAACAAGTGGTCTGGTCTTGCGTCTCTAACAGAACACATGTGGTATGAGGTGTGATATCCGAGAGGGGATATCTAGACTTTTGGCAGCAAAAAAAGACAGCCTGAAGGCAGAGGGGCATTGACAAGTGTTGTGTGCCTGTATGAAGAAAAACGGTACTGCAGAAGCAGGTGTCTCAGTCCTTTGATTTGAAATTTAGTCTAACGTCTCTTCTATTCCAGACTTGTTGGTTGTAGGAATATGTTCAGGCAGCTGTGAACGAGGCTCATCTTCTCAACTAGTGATTTAGTTGCCTGATATACTAGAAAACTGGACTAGTCCCTGTATGTATACTCAGACTTCTGATTACTTTATCAGTTTAACTGGATTAACTGAAAGTTTAAACTGAACAATTTGTTCACAGACACGCATACATGCATTGTAAAGAGCTGGTGCTTTGCTGGCCTTGTACTTAGTGCTTTCCATGGCTGTCTCCTGGAATTATGGTACCGACAGTGCTAGTGAGGATCCCAACCGCTCAAGGAAAAGAGAATCACCTCAGAGTGCGACTGCCCAGGCCACTTCTGTCACATCAGACATCTCTGTTTAACGTCAGGGTTGTGGTCTGACAGATGTCTGTGACTGAGCRCAGAGCAGTTGGCACTTGAATCTTCAGTGGGGCTTATCCTATGATGTTGTCTTGAAGTATGTGTGGCATCCTGAAAGGGATAGAAGAGATCCTTTTTGCTCACCCAAAGTCTTCTTTTGCAGCATCCTGGTGGAGAAGAGGTTTTGCTCGAGCAGGCTGGCAGAGATGCCACGGAGAGCTTTGAAGATGTGGGGCACTCCACGGATGCCAGGGAGATGCTCAAGGAGTACTACATAGGGGAGATCCACCCGGTAAGAGCCCGCTGGGCATAGCAGCCCCCTCTCAGCACTGTGTACAAGTCCAAAGAGGGTCCTCTTTGAGGTAACCCAGCAAAGAAGTACACCAAGATGTGCCTTGCAAAATAAGCAGGGAGTTAGGTTTTTATGCAGCCTGTCTATCATCCAGAGTCCCTGTGGAGGAAATGAGTTAGTCTTCTCTTTCCAGCATTCAGAACTGATTTCTGACCACAGTTACACAAGTGTCATTGAAGAAGCTAATCTAACGAGTACCCTCCCTGGTGGCAGAGTGGCTTCACCTTGCCTTGCAGTTAGAGGCTCAGAGGGTGGCAGTTCACAGGCTCCCAGAATGACCAGCTCCTGCCCACTGCAGAGACAGTGCCTTCAGGTGCTGAAGGTGGAATTGCTTTGGAAACTGGAGTCTAAACAATTGTGGATGTCATGAGGACTGTGCACAGAGCATCTCCTTCATAATGACTTCTGGCTTCTCTTGAAGTCGGTGCTTATTTTTTTTTTTCTTTTTTTTTTTCCCCTTAACAGCATGACCGTGAAAATGAAGGTTCTAAGGTAAGCTATTAGTGTTTTACTCTTGCGTTTTAATTTAATGCTGAGGTAACTATACTATGTTAAATTAGTATATATTCTGTATTTTTAATGTCTTTGGGATTTGCCCTAAATAAAAGTATTGTGCACAAGCAGTAATTAAGCAGTTTGAAAGCATCTAGAAGAACTTCTGCTTACATGGGAGATTTACTTCAGTCTCATAGACTGATGGTTTTGGGACAGGGGTTCTCTATTCGGTTCTGGTCATAGAGGGGTTCTCAACATGGGGGCGAAGAGATATTACTAAYTTTCTCACAAATTTTCTGCTTATTGGAGGAAGGCTGGAGCTCTCGCCTATTCAGACATGCAGCTTCTCTACAGATAGATGTTTTTCCTGCTTAGTACTGAGTTATGCCCTTTTTGGGGTGGTCAAGTTTACAGAGCTCTGGTGCGGAGCTGGAGCGAGCAGAGGCAGCACAGAGAGGAATGTGTGTTATGAACCCAGCTTCGAACCAGCTGTTCTACAACCACTAGGCTCCTGAATTTTTATTCTTCTGCTCTAACAAATTCTGTGAGCCTCCACTGACATGATGTGAGYTGTCCTAACCAAGGAGGAGGAGACATTGTGTAGACCTAGAACAGCATAGCCCAGTATGGACTGTGACTCCACATGAAGTTAGAAAAAATACAAGTGGTGCTGGAAGCAAGATGTAAATTGTTTATAGTGATTTGAGGGCTGCAGGTCTGACAGAAGAGATGCTGAGCTGCGGCTGTAAATTCTTGTCAAAGCAGTAGGAGGAGCTGGGTTAATTACATGAAAATCCCTCCTGCTCTCTCAGCAAGGCACTGCACACTGTGCCTTGCTGTCCAAAGCTCAGAGGATGAAGAAGTTCAATAACACTCCCCCCTCCCCCCTTTTTTTTTTCTCCTGTGGAGGTTTTGGCTTTGTTTAGACAAACTACAGTAACGAATAAATCTGCCTAGCAAATTATTCTTTTGTTTTTGCTGAGGAGCTCAGTAGGCACTTCAGTGTGAAATTGGAAGTATTTTTTGGGCCTTCTCTTGCCTGCCATCAGTGATGTTATTTCCACACCTTGAGCCACAGATTTTTTTTTTTTTTTTTTTCCTTAATAACTCGCTGTGTCCTGATCCCTGGGCTGTTAGTGTTCTTGCATTCAAGCCAGGAGACAGGCACAGCCACTGTGGGGCTGGCTGTAAAACAAGAATTCTCTGTTGACTACCCAAGAAATCACTGGTGTTGCTTAACACTCAGGTACGCCCGGATCAGAATGGGACACAGTGTTGCAAAAATGCTTTTGAAATAGATGAGGATGGGGAAATGGTAATAAATAGAATCCCCTTTGAGAGGTAAACATGTGTGTCTCAGCTGGCTGCTGCTCTTGGTTGGTGTGAAGGCTTGGACCAGAGACAGCTCTGCCTTCAACAACGCTTTCATTAGATGTTGTTCAAAGCAGGGCCACTTGCAGAGTACCAGGAATCGGTACGGAAACTGTCAACAGAGCGAGCAGCAACTGCAGCCCTTGGGAATGTTTGTTTGTTACAGTCAGCCGTAGGAAGAGCAGCTCAGGCTGGGTAAAACCTACTCTTAGTTATAAAGTAGAGCTGCATGATTGTGCATATATTAATCTTTCAGTTTACTGTTTGATTCAATTCTATTTCATATATGAAATCACAGGCCTGAAGTGTGTGTAAAAATAGGTATTAATAGCTCTCAGAGTTAGAAGTTAAATATTTTTGCAAATTTTTTTGATCTATTTTTAAAAATAGATCATATATTGTAATACTCTCTAAGGAAAGGCTGTAGTAAATCTCTGATGTTCACTGGTGAATAGGAAAATAGATTTTTCTTCAATTGTTATCAAAATTTACAAACACCTCTAAGGAGAAAGTCCAGTGATTTATTAACAGCTAAGAGCTCTTTTGTTTGTTTTTTTGTTTGTTTGCATTTGTTTTTTCTCAATGTGCAAAATCAGATTTAAATTATATTTGGGCGTATTTTAAAAAATAGTAGCAAGAGACAGAAGTCAATAGCACAAGAAAAATGAGAAAGGGGCCACCAAAAGAAATGCTGCACAGCTATACTCCTGTGATTCAGCTCAAAGGTAACTTCCCCTGACAAGTGTCCATGTTTAGCATCCACTGAGTGCATCACAGATGTGAAGCAGTGGGACCCTGCAGAAGTGGTGCAGAATGGGCAAGAAGGGTGATTTGGGGCAGAGAGAGGTTGATTAGAGTGGAGAGCAGTAACGTCACATCAGCCAGGCTGCAGAGGAAGAGCACGTGTAATAGCTGAGAGAGAGCTGAYGAAGGTCTCCCTGAGAATTTCAGGTGGCTAGACAGAATTGGTTAAATCCTCAAAACTTTATGAAAGAAGAAGTATTAAAGTTTGGAAGCAGTTGGCACACATGGGGAGAGTTGGAGGGAACTGAGAGGTGATGAGCAAGGCCAGTGTGAGGGTAAGGACTGGGCAGCAGGAATCGGCCTGATGGAAAGAATGCAGAGGTGGGGAAAGAGGCATTATGTTCCTGACGGACAGGAAAGAGGGTGTTTGGGGAAAAAAAAAGAGAAGTTTTTTTTTTTCCTTTGTTTCTGTAATCAGATACTCAGTCTTGTAGTTTTATTAGCACATGTGCAATGTTTCTTTTTTTCCCTGCTCACTCTATTCCCTTTCCTCCTTCAGGGCTCAAATGTGACTTCCTCAGGCCAAACAAGGTACAGTATCTTCTTAAAATAAGAGATTGGGACTTAACATTTGTAGAACTATGTATTAACCCTAGCGTAAAGGAAACAAAACCCTCTGCAGTGTTACTGCACAGGCCTCCTGGCGAGCAGATAGTCCAAAACAGGTTGTCAGGCTGCGTGCACCAAATACCACACCAGTGGGGACCTACAGCTCTCCTGCTGGTTGTGGTGGCACAGCCGCCAGGCAGAACAGACAGCCCGAGAACCTGGTGTTTTGCAGTTTGCAGCTTCTGGCCCACATGTTCCTCCCGTGGGACAGTGGCTGCGGTCCATTTGCACAGCCRTGGTTATTGGGTGGTTCCTGCAGGTCACTGCAAGGCAGGGGCCAGTGCAGCACAGTCCTGTCTGGTTTTTTTTGAAGGATCTTTCTAGCAGCCTAGTTCAGCTGAAATTTCAGCAGTACCTACAACCAGGACAGGGCTCAGACCTTTTATAGTTGATGCAGAACTTTTTTTTTGCTAAGGAGGCTGCTGAAGGTGAGTTCCTACCACTGCCTGTGGCTTCTGGTTTATGAGCAAAGATTTATTGTGGGATAGCTGTAGCAATTTCCATCCTTGAGTCAACTCAGCTGTTTGTATAGCGCAAATTAYAGCCTGACTTATTTAAGAAAACAACCCAAAACAAAAAACAAATTGGTTTCTGTATGTGCTGTGCTGGAAACCTCAGCAGTTCAGCTGCTCTTTTATAAGCAACTAAGCCATCCTCACAGCAACAGGGGCCTCGCTCAGGGGCCGGGAAGAGCTCTCGGMTAGGGCTGTCCTGCCATGAGGATCCGAGGCCTATGGGGTTAGTGCGTTAGCTGGTGAGGCAGCTCTTGAGGGCTTCCTAGATGAAAAGAGACATGTAAAAAGTGCTCAACATCTTGAATAAATTATTAACTTGATTCTTTCTTCTGTTTTATGTTGTATGTGGGTTGTTTTTTTTTTTCTCCCTGTAGTTTCTGGTCAACATGGCTAATCCCCATCTTTGGAGCGCTGGTCCTAGGTTTAATGTATCGCTATTACGTGTTGGATGGGAAATCCTCTTGAACTGACCTTGCTGGAACATTGGAAAGCCTGAGAGAGGGTGTGAGAGAGAGCGTGTGCATGCATCACATGGGTGTCCAGGTTCCCGAACCATTTGTGCTCTGCTTTTAGCTCCGAGTCTGTACAGTGATGTTGATAATCAAATAAGGGACCAAGCTAATACCAAACTCCATCTATCCTAACTCGAGGATGAACAGGCCTTGTCTTACTTTCCTTCCCTCTGGGGCAGGGCAAGTGCAGTCTCCTGTTACTCCTTATGTGTGTGTGTGCTCTCGCTGGTGTGTGCGTGCCTGTGCGCACTCTCTCTCTGTAGTAAAACACAGATAACCTTCCTCTTTCAATGCCTTTTTGTTAAGCCAGACAGACAACGTGAAACAGCTGCTGGTGAGCCTGTGGATTGCCTCAATCTTTCACGTAGCGTTGTCAGAAATAAAGTGCAACTTGTCTACGGTCCTTTCCAGAAACGATGTTCAGAGATTCAGTAGCAGGGTAGCTASCCCAGCGCATGCAGGCAACGCTAACTGCAGCAGCAGGAAATTGTTAGCCTTGCTACCTCTTTCTGTATGTGTCTGTTTTTAACGGTTAAACAAATATAAATATTTTAAAAGCGATTCGGTTCATTTTGTAATATTTGTACTTGTCTCTTTAACATGTATATGCTATGAAACGATTTAAACCTTGGATCTTGGTTTGTTTGGGTGCTTTTGTACTTCATGTGGTGATACCAGAAACAGGAACTGACATGTGGCTTCCTGAAATGGAGATTTTTTTTCTTCCCAAAGTCTCAGCCTGCCACACGTATTAGAAACGAAACTCACTTTCTTACTGTGAATCTAGACTAGCTAAAATAAACTCCCCAAATGCTGCCTCTTCAGCAGTGAAAAAAGGAAAAAAATCCAGTTGGTGTTTATGCATAATGCTGGTTTTGTCTTACAGTAATATGTTCGTCCTTTTCTCCCTTTTTGCTTATTGCCCCTTAAAAGCCTTTCTCCCTGCAGGACTTTTTCTCTGCCACAGATTGTTTTGTCTATTACAGTGAATTGCTGGGCTGATCCACACAATCTGGATAAACCCAGAGTGTTCTACTGGCAAAATGGCCCTTGAGTATCGTGTCACAAGCTACGCTTGTCCTGTGCTGTCCTGAATGGCCTGGTGATCAAAACSTTTGGTTAAGTCTAGCCTAAAAAGAATATAAGAGGAGTATACATTTGAGTCGAGGAAGAGCTAGTGGGAAAGATSTGGAAAATTCCATTTAGCTGCATTTTTAAAGGATAAAGGTGATAGGCCATTTAGTCATCCATTAATACAGGTCCTAAAGTGAGTGGCATGTCTGTCAACATCAGTTCATGGAAAGTAGATTTAATCAGAACATGATATTTTTATATTCCACATACATTGATGTGCTGCATAGACTTCTGTAAAGCATTTGATTTGATCCTGCAAGATATTTTGCCTGATTTAACAAGAGCAATACAAAAATCTGCAAGGACAAGTGAAAAAAAAAAAATCACAGCATGGAAGTACTTGCACGTGGAACTAAAACTTTATAAAGGGGCTTTCTGAACTAAAGGATGGTAGTTCAAAAAATTCAGTAGCTCYATGTTAGAGATAGACCAGTTTAAGCTGGAAATGGGGACTTTTATTCACATACCAGTAAGCAATTTCCCACGAGAACAGTTTTGTGAGATTTATAGTGGATTCTCCATCAGTGGAAAGTTTTGAAGCTGGAAGGCTTGTGTTTTTAGAAAACTTTATCKTAGTCAGGGTTAATTGTGGGGAAGTCTGGGCTCCTCTCCACAGAAGTCAGATGATCTGATTGTAGGAAGCTCAAATTAGCCTGGGGAAAGGGGCTTGTAGAAATGCCTGGGAGGATAGTGGGAAAGTGTCCGCTTCCTCCATTAGCATCACATTTCCCGGTATTTTCATGTACCTTCTTTTTTATACAGTTGCTCTGCAGCTCTCTGCAGTGAGTCTCCCCTTGCTGCTCCAAGTAACTTTTTGCCATCATCAAATTTTGCCCCTTTGCTGTTTACCTTTGGAAGAACCGGTCATTTATTCCCATTCATTATGCTGCCGGGTTTTGGTGGTTGTTCGTTTGCTTGGATTTTTTGTTTTTTTGTGGTTTTTTTTATGTTGTTTCCTGTTAACCATTTGCCTGCCTGGGACAGATCCGTGATCTTACCACGTGCTTCTTGAGGCTTTTAGTGGGCCAGTGTGAGCCTGACAGAGCCGTGGGGCTGMTGCTTTCCTCAGCCTGCGGCTGCCTCCATCAAGAGGTAATGGGGGACACCCAGTTCTTCTCATTCCTTTTTTGCTTGTGGTTCCCATAATGATGGGTCCAAGCAGACCAAAATTTTGCCTAAACAAAAGAGGCATTAACAGACTTGTTTACTTAGTTTATTTGAGGATTAAAACAAAATTCCAAATCTTTGTCCTCATGCTGAACTTTSTGCACAGCAAGTGTTTGTTACTAGATCAGCCATACAATGCAGGCACTGTCTCAGCTTTCACCCAGGCAAGAAAGCATTTCGGTGAAATTAAAGCTGGGTGTGGAGGCTGCTTCCTTCAGGTGCTTTGGAAAAGGAATCGAGTGAAAAACTGGAAACACAAGCGCCAACACAAAGCCTTATGTAACTGTACTGGAGCTGTACCTGGAGTGCTGCTGCCACACGACTCTTTGCAGACCCCAGTTCCTTGACAAAATTGACTGTAACTGTTAAAGGGTTGGATAGTTAGCGAAGGATGACCAGTAGCTTTGGGTATGTTCCTGTTTTGTTGAAGTTAGCTGATAAAGAGTAGCAAGGGAACAAGGTACAGAGCTCCCAGCTGCTGAGGTTTAAATCAAGTAGTCTTGGAAAC
This sequence comes from Eudromia elegans, assembly GCA_003342815.1. Taxonomy (NCBI): domain Eukaryota; kingdom Metazoa; phylum Chordata; class Aves; order Tinamiformes; family Tinamidae; genus Eudromia; species Eudromia elegans. The sequence goes on from PTEX01000103.1 coordinate 1,736,072, forward strand.
TGCCCCAAGGAGCAGGCTGTGTGGAAACCACCGCAGCAAGTGCTGCCAAAGCGGTGGGGCGGTGCCRTGCGGGGTGAGCGTGCGTGGATGGTTAGTGTGCACTCTCTGCTCTTAACATCCCGCGGGCGCTGCGAGCCAGTCAGATGCCACTTAAAACTGTTCTTTACTGCAGTCCTGCAGTCCTTTACTGCGTGTCCACCTATTTTTAAGCTTTCTGAATAGCAAATGTTCCTCATACTTGCWTTTTTCAAACCAGGCAAGTTCACATCATCTGCATTTGGCTCTTAACTGCCCTCAGGAGTGATTAGAACCAGACAAAGGCTTGGGGGGAAAAGCTTTCAACAGCTGCCTGCTGTTCCCTAGAGCAATCTCRCACTGTAAAACCCCAATAATGGTATGTCAGTTCATGACAATATAAGCTGTAACTTAAATTCTTTGAAATTGCATATATATAGTGCAGCTGGAACAGGAGAAYTTTGGTAGTGACATTAGTTCTGGTTAAAACTACTTACAGGTTAAAGCTAAGGCATCGCAGAGGTATTGCAGATGCAATATTTTTCTTCCTTTTGACAGAGGAAAAAATCTTTTAGATGGCATCAGTTGAAATGGAGCCTCTGCCAAGGAATTTGTTCAGAGTATCAGGCCTGAGTAACACAATTGTTCTTGCAGCATGTTAGGAAAGCATTGCTCCGTGGAAGCAGCACAATCCAGATTTTTGGGGGGTGGATGGGGGTGTTTACATAATTAAATCCACAGTGACCTAAATTTGGAACATTATTAAACTTGCAAATATTAAACATTATGAAATCGATATCCTTTCTGTTCTTTTTGCATTTTTTGCTTATTTGCATTTAAGACCTTCATAAAGAGCTGATATTATTTACCCTGCTAAGCGCTTTCTTTTCCAGTCTGAGACCTGCTTTCTGGTCAGTGATTGCTACTTCTATACTGTACTTTAATGCTGCAATAATGTGACTTTTTGCAGTCACAGCAGGGGTGCTGCAAAAGCTCAGTGCATTATCTAGCTAAATCTCATCTGAACTGCTCACGAAGAGCCATGAACAAGCAGCAAAGGACTTAGAGAAACATATCTCATCAGGTAAGAAGCCATGAAGTCTGTTACTGTGAAACAAGTCCAGCCTCTTCCTCTCTGTGATGAGTTCTACTGTGTAGGACATGGCCGGGGTGCTGGTGGCGCCAAGAAAGGGCCTGGGACAGCTGGCTGTCCTCGCTGCTGAAGGAGTGTGTTGGCGGGGGGGTGGCAGGGGTTATTTTCAATGGAAGGACAAAACAGAGACCAGGAAACCCATTTTTATACGTCTACTTGCAAATAAAAGGAGTGTAACACCCCTCTCCTGCCAGCAACTCTTGGCTATTTGCCTCATTGTTTGTAGCTTTTATGGTGGTTGCACTTGAGGCAACTGTGCAGCAAGTCGAGGGAAAGAACCAGCAAAACCATCCTGGAAGAGAGCAAAAAGAGAGCTAGCAGACAGCGACCCAAAAGAAGAGCAAGAAAAAGGGAAAATTGTCCGGTGTGGGCCTGCATTTTAGGTGGACTAACGCATTTCACTATGGCAGTTATAACCTGGGTAAAGAGTCACAAGTTGCTGGGACAAGTCTGTGCAAGCATCACCGCCTTGGACCTACTGGTAATATCCTGCAGTAACTGAAAGGAAGAGTAGGGTCCCTGAAAATAAACAGGAAGCATCGATGCCTGCAAAATAGAGATTTTATAATGATGAAAGATTTCATAATAATGAAAATGAAAAAGAAGTGGAATAATTCTGTCTAGAGGATGATACATGTCAGCTGCCGCATGAAGTGACCTTGCAGCCCTGTAGCTTTCTATGACAGGAACACACACAACTGGAGCAAGACACTATCCTAGGAGCCTGGGTGAAGGGCCTAGGGGGAGGCTTCAGGGGGTGGTGCTCTTTGAAAGTGGTGCAGGGTAACTCATGAAAGCATCTGTGCATCCCCAGAAAGGCTTCTGGATATGAAACTGCCCAGAGGTGCAGGAAGCAGGTACCGTGGTCATGCGACAGGACATCCTAAATGTGCTTTTTCATAGAGGAAAAACTGATGCAGAATATGAAGGGAGGTTGTGAACTATTTGCCTGGCAAACACTGTTTTGCTCTAAGTTCTCTTTGGTGATCACGAGGGATTGGATCCAAAATGTACCAAAACTGGAAAAAAACTTCAGAACTACCTTTAAATCTGCTTCCTGTGCCTGTGGTCTTGTTGCTTCAAGTGTTGAAGAGGACTTACAGGGATCTGAGCTGGAGGCAGAGTCTGGCAGGGCCTGGGGCCAGGGCACCCCTTGCTCAGCAAACCCGGGAGAAACAAGCACTGAAATTGCTTGGGTAAAGAGAGGAAACTCGTGGCAGCCTCCGTGCTGGAAAAGACGGTGCCGCGGTAATCACGGTCGCTGCTTGAGGTGTTGGTAACACAGCAGTGCTTGCTGCGCTGTCCTCAACTCACCTTCTCGTTAGCGCAGCTCGCTAGTCTTGAAGTTTTAATTATTCTCAGTAAATTTCCAAATTAATGAGGTATTTATTTTCCTATCCCTGAACTATTTTTACATTAAAGGTTATTTTTAAATGCTTCCTTGAAAGAAGCAGCAGCTGGAGGAGCAAACGGTTTGAAAGCGCATTGATGCCTGGCCTGGTCCACCCATCCTTGCCCACACCCCACTCTGAGCAGGGGCTTGGAACAGGTACCAAGGCCTTTGGGCAGTGTCACCTTTGCTGGGACATTCTCTCGTGCAGCCGGTGTGCGTTTTGCAGGGCAGAGCCTGAGCACTGTGCTGAGCCCTTCGCCAACATGGTTCCTTTCCAGGGCGGCTTTGTGCCTGTGCAGGGCACTGCTCCCCTGGGAACGGGCACTGCATTCCCACTGCAGCATCCTTGGGGATGTGGGGCTTGCTGTGTGGGCATTGGAAACTTGCATCCTGCAGGAAAGCAGATGTGAGACGCAGCTACAGAGAGGAACAATGGGCTCTCCACTGCCTTGATTCTCTGTGAAACTCTGTGTTTCCCGTATGCGTCAAGCCTTTGTGAATGGCTTTGACCACCATAAAAACTGCTGCAACCCAGCAAGGGCTTCCTAGCCCTTGGCACTGAGAAAGAAATCCCAATTTTGCAAGAGCTGCTTCACCTGTTGCCGCCTACATTGTTTTTTTTCATGGCAACATCCAGCCGAGTCAGTGGTACCTGGCTGATGCAGTTGCGGTCCTTCCTTCATGTTTGCAGCCAGCATGGAACTATTTAAAGTACAAAACCTCCCCAGTTCTTAAGTCTGCGCCCTACTACCACTGAGGTCTGTGTCGCTTCYAAGGCTCTAGTGCTTGGGATTGCTGTGTCCTTTCTGAATGCTGCTCCAATTCTGCTCTGYGTGCATAACATCTCATTGTTTTGCTCTTTGTCACTAACGCTAGCCCAGGTCTGCATTACCCTCAGCTGCTGGGCCGAGGTTGAGGGCATTGCCATTCTCTGCTTGCACATGTGGGACAGCGGCCTGCGTCCCTGGAAAGAGCCTTTCGGAAATACTCCATGAGGACTTACTGTAGTCTGAATATCTGCTTTTGCCTCCTGGACTTGCCAGCTCTCTAAGAACACGAACCRCACAATGAAATAGGTAGCAGTAGAACTTAGCAGAACAGAACTGAGCATGCTAAGGCAGCCTCAAGGACACTTCTGCTGTGGGGCCCCAAGGAGGGGCAGAGCAGGAGGACAAACCAGGCTCAGACAACATGGGCTTTCTGACCTGTGTACTTGCTAGTTTAATTATATGGCTCCCTATTGACCTAAATACACAGGAATTGTCACTCTGTRCTCTTAATCCTCTGTGTTTCACTGAAATAGTTGTATTTCACAGAAGGAGTTGCTGGGTTTGTGCTATTCCCCACAGAAGACTCATTGCGTTGGGTTTTATATGGTTTTAAAAATGGTCCCTCTCTTTTTCTTTCTTAAATCCTTACAAACCAGCCAAACATTCAGAAGAAAAACAGTAAATTATGAGTAGATTCTATTTCTTAAAAAATAACACAGACTAAACAGTGGCTAAGCGAGCTGGGATCTCTGGGTGCTCCCACTTCAAGTACTGGGCTCTGAAGCTACTCCTCTCTAGTGCGGGTTCTGCTAATTGCACTGCAAATGCAGGTGGCAACACAGTGGCTCCGGGACCTGCTGTCACGAGGATGGCGTTAACTCCAGTGTCACGTGCCTGCTGTTGTCCCTTCTCCAGGGACACTGCTAACAGAAATTACTATAAAACAAGTTTCCTGCCAACCTCGACAGCTCTAATGAGTCAGGAAGCAGTAATCTGGGAATAAGGGAACTGTTGACGGAGTCTAATTATTTTCTGACAGTCTTTCTAGCACAGTTAGAAAATAAAACACCTACGTGGAGCCAGAAATTGCAAATGGAGTTAGCGATATTACGCAGGCACCTGTTAAATTATCCACCTGACCCTGGGTTATAAATCGTCCCACTCACACCTGCTGCTATCCAACTGCCAATGTAGGGAGAAGAACTTAATTATGAAAGGAGAAAATACCATAATTACATAGAGAGCATGATTTATAATGGGAAGTCTCCTGTTTCAGTACATTTACCCCTGTTTCAGTGCCTCGCAGTTAACTGCTTGGGCTTTTTTGCATATCGTTTCCTTCGATTTCATATATTATAATTCCCAAGTCAAGGGACACAGACTGTGTTGCCACAGGTCACAAATGGGAGGGTAAGACTCCTGAAAGCCCCTTTTCCCAGCTGGGTGGCAGGGCCCTGCACAATTCAGGTAACTCTGGGAATTCCTGCACGGAGTGGCCCAAAGCTTTGTCCCGGTCCGCAGGCCTTCCCATGATCTGCCTGCGAGTGCCTCGCTGTGGGAGCTGATAGGTGATTCATTACTTTACCTTCTGTCCTACCCTTTAACCAGCAGGGTTGGACCTTGGAAGGTGCTTCCCCTTGGAGAGCTCGGGCGAAGGCCTGTGCAGGTGCACGGGGAGCCATGCCAGGCTCTCCAACCACCCAGACTGCTCTGGCATCTCAGGAGAGATTCTCCAAAATGAGGCCTTTTTTTAAACCTACAATGCTACAATGGAGACTAGGAAAAATAAACAAATAAAACCCACCAAATGCCTATTACTACTGCTTGTGATCCCCTCTGCTCCCAGTGGAACATATATTTCCTTTACCTTGTTATTCCAGCTTCCATTACTGGCATCACATACAAAGTCGGGATCGTGCTCACTGTTTCCACTGGACTCATCCTTTGTAGTTTGCTCTGTTTTGACCTTCAGGGATTATTTTGCCCATYGGCCATTTTAAAAGGATCTGAAAAGCACCCATGAAGAAAGCCCCAGCAAACTTGTCCAGACCTGCGAGCCTGGAGGCCTCAGACTGGAGGCCTATCCAAGGCACAAATGGTCAAAACTCGTAAGAATACAGAAAAATGCACAAGAAACTTCAGTGGCTATTAAAATGCACTAACCACGAGGCCTGAGAACTTGGTCACTAATTTGGCTGCTGCACCAGGCAGTGCACAGACCACAGCGTGGGTCCAAGAGGTCAGATAGGATCAGGAAGTCTTCACCATGCCAGAGATGAAGGAGGCTCTCAACAGTCAAATCTATGTCACAGTTGTTTATAGCTATTCTKCTTGTTCATTGACTTGTGGCATAAAATGAGCATCTGTAGGGAAAAAAAAAAMCCTACACAAATAACACCATTTTTTTTGGTTTTGCTACAAAAACAGCCAGGCTGTTGATAAAAATAATTGCCAGTTGTTCAGTAAATTCATCAGCTAATCCTTTTAAATCCACAGTCCTATAATCCGAGCCTGCTAATTTGGACCCTGCTACATACATTCAGTTTTCCTTTTCTCTCYTGCATGTTTTTGAAAGCTACATAAGACCCCAGTACCGTTTGGCAGAATAATGCATTGGGACTCAGCCTTTAAAATTATTTCTTCATAGGATTTATAGGTGGTACTTACTCAATGTCAATAATTTGGGTAGCATTAGTGTGCTCAGCAATTTTTTTTTTTTTGCTGATTTTCACATTCCTAGGTGGCCTAAAGTTTCAGAGGACTTGGCTGAGGTKCCCCCAGCTGAGCTGAGCTGGGGGGTAACCAAGAGCACCGGCCTCGCTGCCCACCCCAGCTGGAGGCAGGAGAGGGACGTGGATGAGGCTGTGAAACAGCCTTAGCCTTGCACAAAACRACGAGTTTGTGGCAGGCTACTCAGGCAGAGCCGCTCGCCAGGGCATGGCAGCCACCCTACTGTCATCAGGGGACCCAGCACATAGATAGGGAAAGGGCAGCAGTGCCAATTCTCAACTTTTACTAACCAGCTACAGAAAAGGCCCCAGCTTTGGCAGTTTGGGGTCAGAGTGCCATTCTGACTACCCAGCAGAGCTTGGTTAGTGCTTGCGACAATGGGAGCTGGCGCCTATCCCCGCGGCCTCTCTACCTGGAAACATCCAGCGTATGCAAGGCAACAGGATCATGGCCAGCCTCCTTTATAGACAGCGAGCTTCCAGTGCCTTCTCCAACAGCAGAGATATTCAACTGCCAGTTGAGTGATAGCGTAGCGATTCCAGCCAAATCCTTTGGAAGAAGTTTAACTCAGGAGGCTATTCCCGTCTGGCGAACGAGTGCTGCCTCACATGACACCCCCTGGCCGCTCCATTTGGCAGCAGTGTGATGGGAGCAGAGGAAAAGGCCTGTGGAAGCAACGGGCACAGGCAGCGGGGTGCTCACTGGGCATCTCTGACCGCCAGGATCACAGCGAATGGCTGTGATCTGCCCAGGAGCCCTAACAGCCCCCTTGGAACAGGAGTGCTGTTATTGTGTTGTGTGGAGACGTGCAAATATCCAAGGCTGTTCTCAGAGGTTTCACTTATTTTGAAGTAAGGAAAAATGCTGTTTGTGCATTCAGCGTTAGAAAATGAAGCAATGCACTGGAAAACAAATACAGCGTGCTCTTGAGTGTTGTTGGCCATGCTGAACTGTCATCCGAATCGTGGAGCCTTCCAAGGAGCAGAGGCTGCAGCAATCTTGGCAGTCCTGCTCTGCGCTGATGCATCTGTGGGGCCTCTGCTCAGCCCCATGTGTGGGTCTATTCTGGTGCAGGGAGCTTGCCACCAGGCATTACACTAGCGTGATGGCATCCACTGCGCAGGGCTCGTGGGCGCTCAGTGCAGCCACTGCCCCGTGCTGCACATACTGGCTGCCTTACCAGGCAACAAGGTGACTTCTTAGGGAAAACACAGAGAACATTGCTGAGCAAATCTTCACACACGCGGAATAGGACTAGTGCAAAGCTGCAAATTTGAGTATGCAACCAGAGCATAAATAGGAGATGCAGCAGAAAGAAAAGGCAGAATCTGGTTACAAATTAGCCTGTAATCAGTACAGAAATCTGCAGACCTACTACTTYAGCACCGTGCCCTCGCTGAGGGCTGCAAATGGCAATCAAGTCATGCAGGGGATGGAGAAAGCCAGCCCAGCTCTYGGGAGATTAAATCAGTATGTCTGGAATGAAGGAGATATCCAACTTCAAATAAAAGTACATGTGTACCGCACAGTTGTCGTCATTCTCCTGCAAGGCCATGAAACTCGGCTAACTTGCACTTGCTGTGCCAAATGCAAATGCCACRTGGCCGCCTTTGAGCTCTCGTCTGTACAACCTGTCAGCATGAAATCCCAGTGTGGATGCGTTGCAGCGCTGCTCCTGCACGCGCACAGCGGACACGCCGGCAGCCGGTGAGCACGTCAGGAAAACAACTGCCCCAAGGCACTTTCTGCAGCCAGGTGGGATGGCAAGCAGCTGGATGCGGASAGCAGAACGGTCTTCAGCACATCTCAAACACATCTTCGCTCGGCCACCACTAGTTTCATAACACAGGGGACTACAAGGAAAAATGTCTGATGTGGCGACTGCTGAGAAGTGAAACTGGACTGATGCTGTACCACAAAAGACTCTGGAAGACAGAGCCAGAAGAGGGACGAGCAAGTCCTTGGGTGACACAGCCCTCATTGGAAATTAGCCTGAAGTTAGTATGCTGGCTGCTCACCACCTTTTCTCATTTTTCACAGCTTTATTTGCCTTGCACCCTTGTCCACTCACGCGCTATTGTTGCTTTGGTTTCCTGTACCTTCTCTCATTACAAAGATTTTTATCACCCTACACCAGTAATTTTCATCAACAAAATTGACCTTTCTTGAACAGGCTCTAACGGAAGCGTCGCCAGAGTATCTTAGCTTTCACATACGCACCCTTCAACACTTATTTTCTTCAGATTACTAGCTTTTGAGAGTTTTTCTTCACACCAACACTATCTTTAATTGAATGTCACTCGCTGGGAAATGCCTCCTCCTTGCTGGGGACRGCAGAGAATTGGCTTCGCCTGCACACTCGGAGTCAGGGGTTTTGGTACCAGCCACAGCAGAGGACATGGCTGCAGACCAGGCCACAACGGCAGCACTGTGGTGACCTTAGCTCCAACCGTGGGCCTGGCTCAGCTGAGACCTGTTTGGTCAGGCCAGCTCAGGGGCTCGCCATGTTTCAGGGGACTCTCACGTGTCTAGCCAGACCAACCCTGCACCCTCACAGCCTTTGCAACACAGAGAAACCRATGAACCCCTCGACGCCCTCCTCCACACGCCGCCTTCTAGACGGTTCCGCGCCCTCCCCACAGCACCGGCTGTTCCGGCTGCGGCCGCCCCACCCCTCCCCCTTCCCGCGCCGCATGCGCAGTGCGCCGCCGGCTGTGGCAGAAGGCGAGGMGCATGCGCGCGGGGCTGGACGGTGGGCTGTTCCGCGGTGGTGCCTCGCCGCCCGCCGCGGCGAGTGGTGTATGCGCATGTGCGTGCGGCGGGCGCTGGGGCGGGCGGCGCGCGCCCCCTGCGCGCAGGCGCGGAGCGGCGGCGGTGGCGGAGGGGGCGGCGGGGCGCGATCCGTTGGCAGCAGCCGGGTTCCTGTCAGCGGCGGCGGCGGGTGCCACGGTGCGGAGCGCCGCGCTCTCGCCGCCCGGCGTCTCCGCTCCGCAGCCCGCGGCGGAGGCAGCAGCGCCCCCGTCGCGGCCCGGCCCCCCCGCCCCGCTCCCGCCGCCCCCCTCGCCCCAGCCGGGCCGCGGAGCTGCGATGCCCTCGGACTTCATCTCTCTGCTCAGCGCTGACCTCGACCTCGAGTCCCCCAAGTCGCTCTACTCCAAGGGTGAGTGCGGGAGGGAGCGGGCCCGGCTCCCCGCCGGGATGCTCGGCCGGCCGCGAGGGGCCCCGCGTCGGCGGCGGTTTCGGCCGGGCTCCCTCGGCCGCATTCCTCGGCCCGCCCGCGGCCGCCTCAAGAATGTGTCCCGACAGGTTCCTGGGCGCGGGGCCCGCGCGGGGGGCTCGGCCCGGCTCGGCTTGGCCTGGCGGCGGCCGCGGCCCCGCCGCTCCCCTCGGCGGTGCGGGCGGGAGGCGCCGAGACGGGCCCCGCCGCGGGGAAGGGGGGGGGCGCCCGGGGAAAGCGTGAGGGGGGCTAATTCCCGGGACAAGCAGCCCGAGAAAAAACGTTCAAAGCGGGTAAAAATCCAAAAGAAAGGAAAAAAAAAGTCCACTTTCGTATTGGGGTTGTGCGTGGGTCACGGTGCTGGTACCGGGTTGCTGAGGTCGGCTCTGGTGCTGACTCTGTGCATTAGTGATCGCGAGGAGGGAGTGCGTAGAAAAATGGCATCAGTTTTGTGTGGAAACGCCAAGACCGCAGGAGAATGTCGGGAATGCCCAGAGTCAACGGAGCTGGACGCGGATTTCTGCGCATTTTGGGCTTGACAAGTGCGGATAGAAAGGATGGGGGTGTCAGGAAGGGCTGAACTACTTCTACTTGCCTTTAGAAGGTGAAAAGTCCCCACTAACAACTTAATGACGATATCTGCAGAGTGCAAGTGGCAGGAGTGCTTTTGGGAGTGTATGCCAAGAGAAATGTGCTGTGCGTTGTTCTCCATACACCAGCATGAAGGTAGCTAGACAGAGCTTAATTTCGCTCCAGGAAGTATCTGTCGTTTTCACAATTTTGGGGAGCGGATAATAAGATTAAATTGTGTGTCATTAATGCTGAAGTTAAACCATTTTTAAAAGACTAGAGATGCGCTTCTCAAAGTGCTCYGAGGTCTTGTTATACTGTGCAGAGGTCTTGAGCAACATATAATTTCAAAATTGTTTTAAAGATGTTAAGACTTTTCCATCTCTTTTCTTCTCRTGCTATTACAAGAGATTTAAGACCGTCTTTTTATTTAAAATATATGTATTCCAGTTGATCTTAGGCCTAGTGAGAAAGGAGGGAAAGACTGTTCTGGAATGGAGGAAGGCTGTTCTGGGCAAAAATTCTAGATGATTAATGATTGCTTTGATGGGCTTTTAATGTATAGGAGATTTGAAGAGTGTGCATTATTAAAATGACTTGTGGAACTTTTAAAATTAAAAAGGTTCCACATAAGGTGCTACAATCCTTCAAGGATTTGTGCTTAATTAAGCAGAACTTGTGAACTCACTGATTCTACTGTGACTTCACTAGATTTTTAAATATTTCACACTTAATGGAATGGCAGAATATCTGTTTTAGATAGGTAGAGGATCTCAGACTATTAAATTACTATATATATATATTTAATTCTAGTTGCACTGCTGTGGCATCAGAGCTTAAAAGGGTCTTGCGAAAGTTGTGAGGTCCTGTGGAATGTTAAAAATGAGTTTATTGATTCAAAGAGACAAAATAGTGTATCATACGGGGTGTAAATAGTGATTGGTTCTGAAGGGGTTAATCAAGGCTTTCCTTTCATGTTTTGTTAGAGTAAAAGATTGAGGAGACATTAAATTGAAATACAATTCAATTTCAATTAACATTTGGAACAAATGAAATATAGAGAGTGAATAATTAAGCTCTCTGCTGCWGGATGCATTAAGATTAAGAAAAAGCTCTGAATGCAATGAGGAGGCTGCAGGCAGCATTTGTGCTCTGGGTGTTTTAGGAGCATATACTGTTTGTAATTGCTATACTTCTCTATATACAGTTTTCCTGCAGTTCAGAATCCTGTTTGCAGTCAGATTCAGTTATGACCAATATCTAGTTTTCTAGATCCTCAGTTATGAAACTATGAGCAGAATTGCATTCTAGTATTTGCATCAGGATGATTGCAGTTTAATGAATAATGACTTTAAAGATGGTCAGTTGTGATCATTATGGGGTTTGGAAATAAAAAGATTATGAAAGTGAGATAAACTGTAAGATTGGGGTCTTTTCATGTGTAATTAAAGTTTTCCAGTGTTTAGACTTCACTTTATTGAAATTAGATGAATTTCACTGTATTATTAAAATGCTCTTTTCTGCTCTAAAAATAAAACTGTATTTGAAAGCACCGTGAACCTAGATGTAGCTTATTCTAGTGCTCATCTTGTGGGGCACATTGGCTGGTTCCCCAGGCACACTGAGTTGCGTGGGTAGGCTGTTGTGTCAGTACGTGTTAAAGTTTTGGCTTGAGTAGCCATTTTAGTAAAGATTTTTTGTTTTCATATTCCTCTAAACTTGGACAAAACTTTAAAAGCACACAGGATTTGAGGAGAATGTTGTGATAGAGAAAGGGAGGATCATTAACTTAAAATTTGATCTCATAGCCCAGAATGATCTGTAAAATGGTGCCTTTGCTCCTAACATATTTGTTTTGGTTAGTCTCTGTCCCTCTTTGAGCTATCCTTTTCCACCCATACATAGTTTTGGATTTTTTTTTTTAATTTGTCTTCCATATTTTAACTCGTTTGATCTAATTCATAAACACTTCAAGCTTCTTGTCTGCTATCTTTTCCCTGTTGTTCAGCTGCTGACGACCTTTTTGTAGCTGTGTAGCGAGTGAATTGGGGAATTATCATGTTAAAATTTACTCAGCTTTTCCCTTCTTTTCCACCCTGTCTCATAACTACAGCAACACAAGATAAAGGGAAGATGTTTCTCTTCCCTTTAGTTTTGATGGGATCAGTATCCTGGTCATGTTCACTGTGCAGCTTCATGAAGGCACAAGGAAGGGGCATGTGAAAACTAGCAGTGGGGAAGGGTGGGACTGTTTCTTTCAGCAGCAATGCCAGTTTATATTGGCTTAAAATGGTAGTGAAACTGAATGTAAATTGCAGGCCTCTGGAATAGGACTGTGTAGAGTTCTTAATGATTGAAAAAAAAAAAAGCATGTGAGAGACTGACTGGAGCTAAGGACTAAAATCCATCCTTTTGTGTATAAACAACAGACACACACATATGTATATACTCCTATTTGTTATATACACATTTTATTTGTGTGTATATTTATATATTTCATAATCATTGCTAAAGTGGTTCTCCTAACAAGAAAATGATGGCGATAATAATAAATATCAATACAGAAAGGACAGGAAATATTTATGTCTGCATACTGAAAATGTTTACTGTATAATGGTTTTGATTCACATCTTTACATAACATAGTGTCCTTTTTGAGCTAAAGCAACCAAAATGTGCATGCTAATTAGTAATGTAGTAGAAAAATTGCTGGAGCATGAAAAAAAAACCTCGAGGCTTGTTGTTCTGTGATTGAATATCATATGCAACATTCAAATATAACATAGGTATTTATTATAAAWAAGCAGAAGTTAAAAAAAAATACAGCAGTCTTCAAATGTCAGGTACTACATTTGAACCAATTAAAGAGTGCCAATTTAGATAATATACTTGCTTACAAACAACAACAAAAAAAATGTAACATGTTGCCTGTACAAATAAAGTCACATTTTTCATTGGGGTAAATAAGAGCAGAACTATTTATTCTCTCTCCGTTCTCAGTTTGCTGTTTTATGGTTGAATTATTGTAAAACTTTTTTTTTTTTTTTTTAAACTTGGAAGCAACAACAACAAAAAAAATGTTCATAGTCCTCTAAGATCTTTAACCTTGAATATGTCATATAGTCAAAGGTCAGTTTCCTTTCCTAGCTTAAGTGTTAAATGACTGTAATCTACTTGTGCTCAATCAGAATTGTTGATGCAAGGAAGATTTTTTTTTTAATGTAATTTTTTATTTAGCCTTTTCCTTTCATAATTCAAGAGACTAATCTCTGATAGGACATTGACTGAAAAGTCCACGAGGAGTGAAACAGATGCTTTATAAAATAGTAAGAACCTAGTCTTAATTTTGAGCTTCAGAACTTATGGGTAATATAGGCTCACAGAACTAGAAATAATAGGCTATTTTTCAGCTTGTTCTTTTGGCCCCTGTAAGATGCCATCCTAGGTGAACAGGCACTGTGCATTGCACTCATCTCAGGGCTGTGTCTGCCGGAGGGATGTTCAGTGCGTCTGCCTGTTGCAATATTCTCACTGCTTCCTTCTGCATGTTCGGACTTAAGTCAATTAGAAATTGATTCTACCATACCATAGTCTCTTAAATTTCATTAGCCTTGTGAGCGTCTGATTTGAATCTCCCTACCCTATTGGCTTTAAAAATAGGCTATGGAGTATGTTGCTGCAAAATGATTATGTATGCTATGGCGGAACTCCTCCTTTCCAGGGTTTTTGCATTATTTTGCAATTATTCTGCACTATGGCTTCAATGTTCCTTCCAGTGACAGTGCTGTTTAAGCAGTCCTTTCTTTCCATACAGCATACTGTCGTTTACTGTTCCCTCAGCTGTGCCAGCACTATTGTTTTTGTGACTGCAAGGTGAATGAAATTGTGAGAACAATCCAGAATAAGGATATTGTTTTTGATAGAATATTTGTTGCAGATCTCTGATCTGATTTACTGTGCAGCTGGGGTCTGGAGTGGCTGGGATTAAGTGGAGAGGAAATAGTAAGTGAGGGATTGCTGCTGAATTGGCCCTGCGACAGCAAGAGATACTCTGGGGACCTGTCCCCRCTGTGTCCCCTGTGCTCTCCCATCAGCAACAAGGAAAGCTCTGCTCCCAAGCTGGGCCGCCTGCTTGGGGATCAGCAAGGGAATTCCCTTTCTGAACTCCTGTAATCAGGTCAGYGTGTTGCAGAGTCTTCTCTGCTGGAAGTGTTGAGGAGTGCAATACGAGTCCTGCCTTGCATTCTGCTTTTCTTTCATGTTTGTATTGAAGTGTAAATGCATGGTGTGAGTCCAGGAGTAGGGAATGTGAAGATAAATTATATATTTTTCCCCACTTTAATTCTAAAACGAGTTAGACTTTTTGCAGTCGATTTTACTTTTTAAAATTACTTTAAAAATATTTTAGTTCTTTTCAAATTACATTTTTTTTTATCAGAGAATCTGCATGTGTTGTTCAAATCTGTTAGATTCTCAAAGAGAGTGTAGTTCAGTCTCATGGAGGGATTTGAATATTGACATGAAGAGGTTGAACTGGTCTCAATTCAGTGAGACTAAGTGTGAATATAGCAAGTGCCACAGCACCACGTGCAGTGGTTTGTTTTGCAAGGGAATGAGCTAGGGTGCCTTGAGTCAGCTCATACTTTGAAATAAGTGGTAATGTTGAAGCCTGAAGGTCGTGAATTTGCTTCACTGTAATCAGATGCATTGAGCTCAGGCTTCTTCCAGGTGCAAAYTCAAATGAATTTTATTGCCAGGTCTGTTTATCCAGTAACATTGAAAAATCCTCAGGGACCCAGATGTTGGGAAGTTGTTTTAAGTTACTGTGCAGATAGATGCAAGGCTGTGCTACTTCRGGTCATTTATACTTTGTTTCTTTTTGGAAGGTCTCTGCAAAGTTTTGAAACTTAGTGTATAATGGAGCTCTGAGCACCTGTAGGTTTTGAAAACTTTGTGGGTCAAGAATGCTTCTGCTTAAATTGCTTTGGGAGCTGCATATATAAAAGCCAAGGTAGCCACTTGTAAGGGAAATCCATAAAGTATTGCTCATTAGTATAGGCCAGCAGTGGCCTGAGCTGGTTTTGAAGTTTAGCTGTGCCTGTAAATGTAGCAGAAATTGATGAGCGGCCAAAGTGCAGGTGAAGGAAAGGTATGTGCTCGCATCTGTGGAGCTTATCGGGCATGTTATCTTCTCTATGTTTATGTAAAGAGTAAATTGTTGAGGTTGAACATTCAGACAAGTTTTGGCTTTCTCATCAGTAAGTACAGCAAGTATTTCAGGAACTGACTGAAATGAACTCTCAGGACCTGCTCTTAACTCAATGTAACATCTGATTCTCCTGGGCATGTAGGGAAATCTTAAATAACAGCTACTGCTGAAGCATGCAGCGTTTTTAAGTGCTTGAAATGTGCAGTAATAGTTATTTTGCATTATGAACTCTCATAGTTCTAGGTGACCTGTGTGATAAGTATCACTACACCAGACGACTATTTTGACTCTTTATGTGAATAGCTTGTGAGGAATCTCTCCCTTGTTCCCATTGATCTGCTATCTCAGCAGCAGTTGCAAAGGTTTTTGCAGTTGCTTTGTAAATAATGAGGAAGGATTTCAAGCCCCCTTCCAAAGTCTATAAAACAATGCATTATGCAAAATAATGTAAAGCTTTGGTATTAAAAGCCGATTTGAGTTGTACTGGAGTCCAGGCTGTTTTGTCTGTTTGGCAGAGAAATGGGAAATGAATAACAATCCACATTAATAGACAAGTTAAAGCATGTAGAAAAGATAGATTTAAAGACGGTCATAAAAAGTTCTCAAATGCTGGAGTTTCAGTCCAGTTCAGGACAGCTGACACTTATAAGCCTGTTGTTCTAGTCTCATTGTTGAGATGGATGGATTTGTGTGGATTTGCTGAGCAGAAGAATCAAAGTTTTGATAGTAGCACCACGGAGTGATTGGAAAGTAAACTGCAGAGTTCAGTAGTTTCCATTAACTGATGAAAATTTCTGTTTTCTTGTGCAAAGGGGAACATAATCTACTAATTCAACTATTAACTGGTAGCTGTCATGCAAACTGCTCGCTAAGATGGGGCAGGAGAGCCCACGTTGTATAAGTATGTGACAGTCTGTCTCCATTAAAATCACATTTCACTCCTCAGTGCTTTCACCCTGGTAGCATTGCTGGCAGCAGCAGCTCCCCCCGAGGTGCATGCAGTAGCAGAACTTTTGCCAAACAGCATAGCATACGTCCATATATGTATATATGTAACATAGGTACTGCTTATACCATGTGTTTCTCAATTTGCCTGTTTTTTACTGTTTGAGGGGACAGCAGGAATATTCAACGTCATAAATTTTCTTTTTTCACACTTATTTATTCAAAACTTTTGGATTAAGCAAGAAATTCCACAGTCCAATTATATGTTCAGTGAAAAAATATTTCTGGTTGTCTCTTTAAAGTTTATTGTCTTTTCAGTACAATATTAGGAATGAGGAGGTCTGCCAGTTGAAAATATTTCGATGAATGTTTCTTTGTCTTTTATATATATATATAAAAAGAAAGCTGCTTTGTTTAGAATATGTGTTACTACAAAAGTAGATGTGCTGCAAAGTTGTAATTCATTACAGTACCTGAGAGTCTTGGTTGCATCTCGCAACTAAACATTACGGTCTCAGGGCATGTCACTTGGGTTAGACCTTGGCAAGCAGCTGGATGTGCAGCTGCATGTGGGGTGGAAGAGGAGCGAGGGGGAGGCAGGGTGAGCTCTCCGTGCCTGGCAGGTTATGGATTTTGTTGAAAGCCTTCTCTAGTGTCCTGGCATTTGTGTTTTCTCACATCAGAAATTCTCATATCTAGTGTTATGTTGCAGTCACTTTCTTATAGAGGCACTAAGTTGACTTCTCAGTCACAAATATGGAAGTAATGCAGTCTCTATGAATTCTACACTGAGATTTTTATCCTATATATTATTAATAAAGAATATTAATCACCTTTGTGTCTATAGGTACATCTAGAAGAATGCAATCTGTGCCCTTCTTTAGCCACTGTGCACATTTCATTTGGGAGTAAAACTTACTTGTTTTTCTCCTAAGGCATCTAAATTCCAGACAAGGCCACCTGTCTCTCCTTGAAACTTGAACTGTACCTGGAATGGAGCTGTTCTGTAATCGGATGGGGAAATTACTTGGTTTCTTATTTGTTGTCTGTAAGGATTTGATCTAAGCTTCAGTACTTCATTTAAGTTATGTGCTACCATTAAAAAAGAAAAAAAAAAAAGGTATTTTCAGAGGTGTGGTAGCAAGGAAGGAGTCATATTGTTTAGAGTAAATTTAAGGACTGCCCTGCAGGTGTTTCAGCACATTAACACAATAGCAAAGAATCCTTTCAGGGAGGTTGTTACCTTTCTACTCCAAGGCAGGTAATCTACAGAGCTTCATTGTTACCTGACTTTAGCCTTAGGTGTAGAGGAAGAAAAACTGAATTACTCTGGAAGTTTGAAACGGACATTTTACATGGTGAGATTTTAATTACATATTGAAGAAACTCTGAGTAATTTTTTTTTTTAATTTTTGCTTTTTATTAAGAGCTTTTTCTGTTTGTTTGGTTTTTTTAGAATCATATTCTCCCCCTCTCACCCCCTATTAAAAGCCCTGAAGGAAAAGGTAAGTTAATTGAGGTGAAGGGAGATCTTAAGTATAACAGCATATGATTTTGGAGAGTCTAGGCATTATTATAGGCCAGTGCAAACAAATGGGGAGTTTTAAACAGCCTTAGGTGAGAAATGTTGAAAAAACCTTTTGGGAGGCGCTTGGCCTCTATTCCCGTGCTGCCTTTCCCTGCCCGCTTGCTGATTCTCCAGCGCTTGCTGAATTTGCCTCCCATTACATTGCCTCTCATTAAATCTGTATAAACCTTTAGCATATGCAGCATCGTTTTGGCGACTTTTCCCTCTTGTAACATCAAGAGGATTTAACCCTTTTCTATGTGTAAACAACTTTGAGGAAGTTTGTTTTTGTAGAGCATTGATTACTCGTGTGTGTTAAATGGCCTTTGCCTTTCAATGCTGCTCTTTACTAGAGTTTTGTAGCAACCAGATCAGTGTCTGTCTCTGTCCTGCCACTTGGTTTTTAGATCAATCCAAAACTAATACTTTTTGTTGTTGATTCTTAGAGCTGCTAGCAGAGTGCATGGAACTGTTTTCTGTTACAGTATTCATCTGTATAAACTATACAGCTCATTCAGCTTCTTTCCGTAGAAGATGAAAATTGCTTTTTCACTTTTCTTCTTTATTGATCTTCAAAGCCTGTGCAAAAAGCTTGTAAGACAGAGAACTATCATCTTAGGCTCTTTGTGTGTACAGAAAGGAATCTTTCATCCACATCTGCCATAAAGTGCTTGGCTTAAATTCTGCCTTCTCTTGTGAGAACCATGTGTGAGCATTTTGGAGAAGAACTTGGTTAATAGTTTCAAAGTCAGTTTTTGCAATCAACTTAAGTCTTGTTTCCTTGAGTAATTTCTTCCAGGTGCAGTAGTTGTCACATAGGTTTACCCTGGGACTAGTATGCCCCGTTTTGCCACATCTTCCTCTCTCTGCAGTCTAAGGGACACTCAGAAGCACCATTTCTTAGAGAAATAAGAAAGAGCTTTGCAAACATAGAACCTGAGCTGGAGCAGTAGAATTGTAGAATCGGTCAGTTATAAATACCTGCCTGGGACAAATACTGCTTGTGAAACGTGCTTCAGTTAAAATCCTTTCTAGTATGTATAAAATATATGTGCGCGTGTATAGTCTTACTCGCCCTCTCCTATTTTCACATTCCCATGAATGTGCTCAGGGTAGCTCGTCACCACGTGCCATTGTTAACCACAGCACAAAGTTGAGTACACGATTGGAGACATCTTTGCCTTAATCTAGGGTGCTGTGTGATGATATGAACTGCGTTAAGTGTCTGTGCTGTTACTGTTTAGAGTTTTTTAACATTCATGCAGTTTTACCTCTTAGCACTGAATCTGGTAAGAGAGAAGTTGGTAAGGGTCTATTAGGCTTTGTTAGTTTGCATGCAGCGTTTTCTCCTTCATGTACCTGATGCTTGAATTTGTGAGTAGTACTCCAGATACCAAGCTTTCAGCAGATCTTTCCTTTAATTGTGTTGAGGAGTTTTGTTTTTTAAACATTATTGTGTGTTTAGTTTTTAAAAAATTATGTTTAGCATCAAACCTGGTATCTGAATTATAAATACAAACCAAAATGTTCACAGGAAGCCTAAACATTTCTTGGGGTTTGGGAAGCTGTACAATAGCATACCTTAATGTCAGTAACCTTACTAAGATGAGTAGAGAGAGAATCAAGATGGCTTGTGGCCTCAAGATGCTACATGTCATTGCTGGCAGGTCCTAGCACATGTCAGATCTCGTGAATGTAGTTCTTTAAATCCATCTTTATGCTAAAATGCTAAATCAGAGAGGAGGTTGCAGCATATGGGAAGTATGTCTGAAACCTTGCACACTTCTGTTCTTCAAGGTCAAATATTGCAGCCTCAGAGTAAAGAATCTCTCAGTGCTGGTGTTGCATATTTTGTTCTGTAACCAAAGTAAGAGATATCAAAAATCACCCCCATTGGAAAAGTTTCTGTAAATCTGAACATGTGAAGACACATTGTGCCAGAACAATAGTAAATGGAGACTTGGGAGGCTCTTGTGCATAATGGACTAGAGCATCTGGTTACTTCTGTTTCTGGTGAATTCTGATTTTTAAGAAACTTGAATAATAAATAGATATTAATATTTCTCTTTGGAGATACTGTATGGCTTTCTTGTTTATAGAAGATTTCTGGGTTAATATCGTCATCTTCGTGATTGAATTTGGTAGTCTGGTGATTTAAGGACAAAACAATGTGCAATATTTCTTTTCAAGACGTTTTAAATTTAAGTAATTCAAAATTAAGCATACATGAAATATCCCTGAATATATTAAAATATAAGTATTCAAAGTCTTCAGGTGTTTGCAAAAATTAATTAAAGTCTTTGTAAAGGTGGTGTGAAAGGGGATGGGGAGAAAACTAAGTATTTTTGTACAATCACAACTAATGAAACACCTTTGTTACAACGTTGTTACATACAGTTCTTGCATGGCAAAATGGGGTTATTTGAATTCCTTAATTGAATTTGCATGCCTATCATACTTGGACTCTTTCCAAACATAAGCTTAGCTCAGTTTCCTGCATGTTGGATAATTAAAACACAGCAGTTCTGATTTTGTTAAGAGCTTATTAATAGGGTTTTTTTTTGTGTGTGTGTACGTCTGTGGTGTTTGAGAGAAAGGTACATTTTGTTTTAAGTCTTACTCCTCCTGTGTAGTAGTAAAGCCTTTCAAATCTGCTACTGATCGATTGGACTGACTCAGAGTGAGTCCCTGTTTTGCTCAGGTTCTTGTGGTCCTGTCATTCCTTAACTGCTTTGCTTTCTACGTTGGGGTCTTTTAATAGTATCTTTAGAGTTTAATATGGAGCTCACAACCCCAAGGGATTGTCTTATAGTAAGTCATTAACGGTCCATTTCTTGAAGTGACATTTATAAATAATGTTGTTCTCTGTTTCTAGGATGTGTAGAATTGGATGTGAACAAGAGCCAGGATTTATACTGTCTGTCCAAATTAGTAAAAGTACTCTTTGAGCTGTGAATGAGGATGACTGAAGCACAGCCAGGAGAGCTTTATTTGATATTTGGATGCTTGCCATATATAGAGTTCAGCTAACACATGCCTTTGTCAGTTGTTGAAATTCAACTTTAAAAGGATTAATTTCTCAACTTACCCTGCTGTGCAGAATCCTGAATATTAGGATTAACAGTTTTTCTAAAGGGTAATGGAATAGTGCAGTAACTGATTTTTGTTTAATTATAAATTATTTGCAAAATTATGCTTTTAATACTAGCATTTTTGGTGCTAATACCTGCTATCTTTAAAAGCATCAATAAAGCACTCTTAGCTTTATTTTTAAATAAATAAATAAGAGATAATGGTATTTCAGCCACAAACTGAAGTAACTTTGGTTAGTAATAGATTGCTGATAATCTTTGCTGAAAGTAGGAGTGGTTGTCTTGGCAAGCCCTTCTCTGCTTTGCCCATATGCCATGCTGCCCGTTGTACTGCACAGCGCTGCCATTGCAGGTGGTATTTGGCCCTCGGCGCTGCCTCATCGGTCGGTGTGGGATACTTGGACGTTGTGAGCGCTACGGCTTCGTCTGTCTCTGCAAAATGCAGAGCTGCAGCAATAGTGCTTTAATCGCGGTGGTGCGGTGCGGCTGCCTTCCCTATGCCCTCATGAATTACACTGGTTTAGGGTTTGCGTCTTTCGTGTGAACTGGAAGGAAGATTTTATGTTTGGCTGTGTAAAATATCCTTGTATGCCCTGCACCTTGAAAAACATGTTCCCTGTTGCTGTAGCAGCAGTTCCCCCTGCCAGGAGGGGCACTGACAGGGTGCTGGGGAAGGCACTTTTCAGCATGCTGCTCTGGGCCCTATAAAGATGCTCCTGAACACGGGATGAAGAGCACAGGGAGCTCCCCTCACACTCTTCTTTTTGCTACTCTCTCCTTTCAGGTGCCACTGACAGGAAGACACTGGTCAAGTTTGCCAAACTCAGCAGTATCTGATGTACCTCTGTTCTGGAGCTGTGGGAAAAATGAGGTCCAGGTGCTATGGGGGTAGTTAACTAGGATGCATTAATTGACACAGGATCAGAATGAAATAGTCCTCACATATTTTAAACTAAGCTGTTTTTCCATTTGAGTTGGTTCCTCTGTTTAATCTCATTATCATAAGTGGAGCATGCTGGAGATATGAAACAGTTATTTTAGGAGGTGCTGCGTAGCTGGGCCGCAGCTCATGAAGACGAGGCTGTGCTGCGCTGCAGGGCAGCCCTGTGTGCTCCGCTTGGGTGCTTCCYGCAGCAAACATGGCTGTAATCGGCCTGACAACTTTGTAAAGCCTTTCAGGATGTGTGCGTTGAAACATTAAGTGTGTATCGTTGCCTTTTGCTCAGCTTCACTAAACATAAACCTTTTTTGGGGACACTAGGAATACAGTCATCAGTCTTTCCTTCATAGCAGAGTACCTTTCATTTGCAAGGTATGCTTCATTACTCAGCTACTGCCTGCTTAGCAGAGCCGGCTTTCAGGCTCAAGTGTCTGGCTGTTAACTTCAGTGCCTTATAGCCAGCTCTTCACCTGCCTGCTGCTTCGTAATCAGCTCAGAGCACTGGTGTGGTGGGGCTGTCTCAGTGCTGAGGCTGGGACTGTCCTGTGCTGCATGGAGGAAATGGCTCTGAAGCAGCAGCCAAATCTTTACATGTATTAAAACATTTTGGGGAGGCTGCTATCAGTGAGGCAGCCATTCAGCGCAGGGAGCTTAGTAAAGCACAAGGTTGTTACCTTACCTGCTCTTTGGAGGTTGTAGAAGTTGTGAAGGCTTTCTAGGCTGTGCCCTCAAGGCAGGAGATGCCGCCTGCAGATGCACCTCTCTTTGTTGTTCATCCTCCACTGCAGCGTCTGGCCAGGCTTTCACCTGCTCCCCTGCGCGACTGCCTCTGCAGCAGGATGGTTCTTGCTCCTCAGGCTGCGGCATCCCTGAAGAGCAGCCTGTGGGAAAGGGGAGAAGTCATGGGAGCAAATCATGCCGGTAGAACAGGCCCAGCCAGGGCACGGCCTGTGACCAGGGCTGCTTCAGCAGCCCTTGGAGCCCAGGCCTGGGGACCGAGCTGGAACAAACCTGTCATGGGAGCCCGTTTGGAAGCTGTGGCTGAAACCCCTCTGTGGAGGCAGTGGAAAAGTCATTCAAGCCCCATTAAGTGTGGGTGACTGCAGAAGGGTTGCTGTGCTGCTGCTGGCCGAGTTACTGCTGCGCAACTGCTGAGCTGATGATTTGCACCTACTTCTATGAGCTGTTTTGGTGAAACTGCAACTCTTCCCTCTTTCCCACCTTTTATCCCCTTATATCTGTGCTTCAGTATTGGGCTTGTATTTATAGCGAGAAAGTGGCGTCTGTCTAGCCAGAGGAGGTTACCTAAAATGCCGAAACAAGAATCCTTCTTTTTAATAACGATCCAGAGCACCCTCTGGGAGGGGAATATGGATGATTGGGAAAGGCAGTGCTTTCCTTGGGTGCTATCCAGCACCACAGTGAATTCTCACAGAATCGCACAGTTATCTTAACATAACGGCTTCCTGTTTGTGAGCGGTGTGTTTTGTTCGCTTTGCTTTCGTTAAGAAAAATGAATAGCTTAGCAGGTATGTTATTAAGAATAAAGTTTAAATAAAATAAGAGTTTCCTAGTTGGGAAGAAGGAGGAACTTACTGTCACAGTTGTAGTCACAAAGCCTTGCCTTCTTGAACAGCCCTTGGGTACTGTGGTAAGGAGTGAATTGCAGGAATTTTTTGTTGAGCGTGGGGGGAAGGCAGGAGAACTTATATTTTACCGTCCGCTCATATGTCCACAATTTAGTCTAATTAGTCTGTGTATAGAAATCTGAAAACATTCCTGAAAAAGGGGCAGATGTTCTGCATGTGCGTGAAGATAGTAAAATATGCAAAGAAAGAAAACACAGAAATCTCAGTTTACCTGTTTACATTTACAACATGAACTACCACCTCCTGCACGTTTCCTGCAATGCCAACAGATATCAGCTACTTCTGTAGTTTTCTGCRGTGCTTCTCTTAATTCTATTTTGCCTAAATCTCCTCAAAGACCCATCTAAGACCAGACCTGCTGTGGGTCCAAGCTCCCACCTCTTGCCTGAGTACATGTGTGTTCACTGGGAGATTTTTGTTACCATTATTAATTTAAAATAAGCTGATATCAGCTGTGTGTATGAGTTCACACTGGGTGAGCATCTTTCCTGTGATATGTTCCAAAGTGTTTGTGTCCTTTTGTATGTGTCAAGTTTGCTGCTCCTCTTGCCATGCTTTTGAAGAAAGCCATGGTGCAGCCTTCACTGGGACAGCGTATTGGCCATGTTTGTGCTGGTTGGGCAGCAGTGCTGGGATAATGCAGCTGCTTTTGGCTCAGGTGCATTGTCCTTGCTACCAGCGAGTCCTAGACCCTGTTATTTTAATTACTTTTCGATAGTATTTAAATTGTGGCATGTATTCTTAAAGTAGTACACTAAGGAAAAACTTGACTACCTCAGATGCAGACTTTTACGATCTTGGATGTTGGCCCCTTATTAGTGCTTTGGCGGTCAGCAGAGCCACGTGAAATAAAATTTTCTGAACTTTCAGTGTAACTGGCAGGAAGGTCAGAGTTACAAGCAGCTGATATCAGATGAGAGATTATGGTGGAAGGATAATCGGATAAAAGGGAGTTTAAGAAATTTGACACTTAAATACTTTTATAAGTCTGCCTGTCCCTAAGTGTCCTTAATCTTTGTAGTAAAATTTGTGAAGCTGGGGATCATCTAATTAGTTTAGTGAGGTGTATTGAGAGGAGAGATGAGATTTAGTGTTTGTTTTTTAGTGGACTGTCTAATAACTGCTTTGATAAATGCATGGGACAGAAGGCACGGAGAGGGTTGTATGTAGAAGTGAGTGTAATCTTGGCTGATCGTTACTATTTTATTTATTATATTTATAGTATATATTTATTAGTATTTTACCTTGTTCATGTGTTGATTTTTTGTATTTCATAATGCTAAAAATAATCCTGAAATGGAAGTTCCTTTTTTTCCTAGCTGGAAAAAAAATGTGTTTCAGGAAAATGTTGTGTATAAATGGAGCTGCTGCTAGGGAAAACTAGAAACTTGAGATCAGCCAGTATATTTTATGAGGGGATTTGAAATAAGCAATAAGTTCTGGGGCAGCCTACGCCATCAGCTGGCTGAAACACGACTCCCTTGTTAACATAGCAGCTGCTGCAAGCAGGATCTGTGTTTGCATATTTTTCTTGCTACCACTAGATAAAACTGCATAATGAAGCTGAACTTTTTTTTTACCTTTAAATATATTACTGCATTTGATATATCAGCTTTTACTTGTTGTAAATATGTTTTTCTACTTGAATAAGTGCAAAACTCAAGGAGAATTTTTTATGGCATATATAAATATATATACCATATATAAATATATACACTCTGTGTGTGTGTGTGTGTGTGTGTATATATATATATATACACACAGTATGTGTGTTTGCATGGATGTAAGAAAGCCTAGTAATGGAGGTGAGCTCTCTGCAGGGAAGGGAGACTTAGGCACTTGAGTCTGGTATCAGGAGGAGAGAAAAGCCACATCCTCTGGAGAAGAATTGGTTTCCTTTCAACGACTCTAATCTTTCTGGAATTTGTCAGTTTTTGCTTTAATGCTATTTATAGTGCAGCATATATAAACACAGGCCTGTGTTTAGGTAAAAAAACTCAGTTTTATTTGAAGTACGATTTGCTAAGATCTGATTTATTGTAGTTAGTTTTCTTAAAGGCACCTAAAGAATTCCAGATTCCTCAGTCACTTAGGTGTGGTGTCCAAGTATATCCATACAAAAAATGTCAGTGAGCTTTAGACTCTTTCTCAAGCAGTTTGCTCTGTTCCTGCTGAAGCGTGAAAAAAAAAGATTTGTCTTTAATGAGCTTGGAATCTTTAGGAATACATTTCAATTCTGAAGTCAGCTTTTCTTTCCTTTGCTCTCTGTTGCACTGTTGGGATTATTGTTCACAGGGATACTAGTTGTGCTTGCTGTGGATTACTGGTAAAGTTACCTGTTCACTGAGAAAAATAAGTTTTGGGAGTTCGGAGGTGGAACATACTTTTAAAAGGGTGAACTTGAACGAGCCTTCATCACCTCTGAGAGTTAAATATATTTCTTAACAACAGGCAAAAAAGACTAAATGTCTTTTTTACCTAATGGCTTCACTTTTGTAATAAGGCCTTATGATCAGCACCAAATACCTTATGACTCGCAATAGACTGGTAGTGTTGGAGCTCTTTCCTTGGAAAGGAGTGCTTGAGAGACAGAAAAAAAGAATGAAAATGTGTGTGCTTATTTAATATAGATACGTAAATTTGTATGCTTACGCATATGTGCATATGCATGCACACACACATTGCAGTACAGCCCTGAATTTGGAGATCAGTTGCTAACATTTATACACTTGCTGAGTAGTGCAGCTTGCCTAGGGGAGGCTATGCTGAATCCCTTGTGGGCACCTGAACAGCAGCAACTGCTGCAGCAGCTGCCTGGGCCCGTGTTTTGGCTGAAGAGAGCGTGGACTTTGTTACCCCTTCTGGGTTATCCTGGCCAGGGTCACTGCTGGAGCTCACAAGGGACTCCTGTCTTCAGCAAGTGGCACGTTGGACTCCAGGGACAGTGGTACTTGGGGGCACAGAGGAACAGCAGGTAGAGAAGTACCCGCTTACGTTGGCACCAGCCTTGCTGTGGCTGCTGTCTGGGCGCATGAAAAGGCTTTAGTTTTTCACTGTAGGGAAGAAAATAAACCTTTCATTCTTTAACTCCCTAACTAAGATATTCATTTTGAAGAAATTCTGTAATTTATCAGAAAATATACCCGCAACTCTCTTGTGGTTTCCAAATGCACGTTTTATTTGGATAATTCTTTCAACATATTGACAGCTCTGTTAGTGGCACAGCCTATAGCAACCATTCAACACAGAAATAAGTTAACATTTCTGTGAAAGTTTCTTGGGATTTTGTGGTCCGCAGAAGCCATCTCATAGTGCAGCGTGACTGCAAATAAACTTCTGGAAAAGGTGCTGTGCCACCTCTGTTTTTGTGCTTGTGCGGTGGTTTGGGAACTCCAGGTACTATTAGGCTGCCTTGTTCATAAAAGGGCAGAACTTCATGTGTTTTCTTTTGACAAGAATTTTGCTGCAGTTTGCACAGAAGGATTGCTCTACCATGTATGAATGACCAAGAGAATTGCAGTTAGAATTTCCTGGTACCAGTCACTGTTAGTGTGATTGTACCAGGATTATTTCTCTAAGGCTTTTTTTTTCTATTAAAAAATATATAAAAATTATAGTGAAACCTGTAGATAAATTATATTGTCCCTATATTGCCAATTTGAAAACTGAGGCACAGCAATTATTTGGAGTAGGAGCCTTTTTTTTCTTGGCTTCCAGTGTATTTATTTCTCCCAAAGTGACAAAATGCATCCTTACACTGCAGTGCCAGGAGCTCTCTGTAACTGGGCTGCTCTACAGAGCTACCCTCCTTAGCCAGTGACTGACCTGGAGCCCTGTCAGACGTGGAGAGGGGTTGAGCACCAGACTGGTTTGCTCCAGGTACCTCTTGGCCTTTTTAGCTCTGTGCAGGTGAACAGTGTGGCACAGGAGTAACTGCTTCACCAAAGGAGTCTTTTTTTTTTTTCTTTTTTTTTTTTTTTTTTTCCTTAGAAGCTGTACTGCCACATAGGCTCTGCCACAGTTTATTGAAGCAGAATGTATTGAAAATATTGGTTTTCTGGGTGTTTTCCTTTGAGTGTCTACTTCAGTTCAGAGAAAAGTCCCAGGCAACAAAATTTTTGCAGAGAATTGGAAATAAGGGATCCTATAGAACAGGAAATAACTTCTATTCAGTGGGAAGAGTTTATAAAATACACTGTAGTTGACACTAAATTAGTCTGTTTTTCTTCGGAAGCCAGTCCCACAGCCTGAGTTCTGAGAACAGGTTTGTCTCCGGCTCTCGCGTGCTTTCTCATATGTGCTGCAGCCTTTCCTTCCAAATGAGCACAGCTCCCATGGGAGTCTATGAATGATTTCTTTGTTTGAACAAATTTCTATCTTTTTGTTTCAGTCTTGAGACTGTTTATCCTTTTTTTGGTGGTTTGTTTGGTTCTGAAATGTCTTTGTTCTGTGGTGTTAAGGTCTCCAAGTACTTAATGTAACTTTTTAGAAAGGTTCTGAAAATGTTGTATCATAGTTAGTGTTTCTAGAATACAATGCTGTTTATTCTCTGTCCTACAGAACACAGTGGTTTGTTTAATCCTTTTTTTTTTTTTTTTCCTTTCCTCTCTGTTCTACAGAATCTGTCTATGACCTTCTCCCAAAGGAGCTGCAGTTACCACCTTCCAGAGAAACATCTGTAGCATCCATGAGCCAAACAAGTGGTGGTGAGGCAGGTTCGCCTCCTCCGGCTGTAGTCGCTGCTGGTAAGTGCTCTCATTTTTTCAGTGGTGCTGTTGAGGTCTACAACATTTTGGCCAACATGAACAGTGCTGGCAAAGTTCTATGAGAAAAGTTTGTGGAGGAGTAACAGAGTTCATTTTAGGAAACTTTTAAGAAATCTACATTAAGCTAGGTCGACTAAATTATCAGGTGTTCTGTGTTAATGGTTATGGGACCTATTTAAAAGAAATCTTCCATTTTGCTTTTGTTTTATTATGCAGCACAGGTCTGTTAACTCCTAGAGTGCACTCTGTCTTCAGAGGTAACAAATACCTTGGAACTGAGTCAGAATTCTGACTGGCCCAAAACAGTGAATTCTAGCTAGGATAAAAAATGGGAGATTATATTTTGGGCCATAGAATTTTAGAGAGGGGAACTTTAGAGAGGGAGGGGGAAAAAAAAGGCCATATGTTCTTCTGTTGGCCGTATGAGGAAGCTTAGTATTTAGACTGCAGAATAGCTCTCTTGTACTATAAAATTATTAAGCATGTGACATAGCCTATTACGCAGGTTGACCTATTTATAAAAATGTCTGATACATTTAAATTGGTTGTTTTTTTTTTTTTTAATAAAAGCATATAAAAGTGTGAGGCATGACCTTTTTGTCTTAGTATTTTGTAGTCTAATTTATTCCCAGTCATATTTTAGGCTTCAGTCTAAAGATTCTGTCATAGATCTTCCTTAAAAATAAGTAAGGGAGAATTTAAAAGCAAAGTTTTGATTTCTGAGGTTAGCCTCAACATCTTCATGCAGCTGAAAGTTTTGTCAGTTCCTTGTATAGATTGGTAAACAACTGCACAGTGAGGAAGAAGGGAAAGTTCTGCTTACAATTGCCACCTCTTTTTTTCCATTGGATGAGATTATTTTTGCATAATCTAATCCCTATATATTTTACAAAGCAGTGTTTCCCTTTGACTTGACCTTAAGTTACTTGAGGAAAAAAATATAAATATTAAATATATTTAAGGTGAGGATTCTGATAGTTGCAGTACTTTTTTTTCCCTCCAGTGGATTAATATACATTAAGTATGGAGAGAATTCCTCAGGTTTGCATGATACAGTAATCCTGATCAGAAATTAAAATGATTGTAGACTTGTCCGAGAAACTTTACAGCACTGCTCACCATTCATGTTTTGCCAGACTTCTTCTGAGAGAACCTGTGGATTTAATTGTGCACAGTGGAACTTCATTACGTTGAAAGAATTGGATATTTTTATTCATTGTATTAAAGGGATTTGATATTCTTATATAATTTGTTCAAAACATAATTTGGGCATACGTTTCTAAAGTTCAAGATTTTACTGGGCTGCTTGAAAGTTGGCAGCTACTGAACCCTGCAGAAACGTAGATCTAAACAAACGAACAACCTCCCTCCCCCTGTTTCACTCTAAATCCACAGATAGAAATGAACTGCTAATTAATTCTGTATCTAACAGGGGAAACTTGAACATGTGAAATGGAACTAAATGTCTGTTCCCTCCAGGTATTTAGTGTCTGCTAACAGCCAGTCCAGTTCCTTTCAAAAAGCTAAGAATGTCTTAATGTGTTTGGGTTAAACTGCAGCACAAACTGTTTTCCATAATGGAAGACTACAAAAAAAAATGTAGACATTTGTCTGTAGACCCTGGAAAAAAGTGCCATATTCTGTCAATTAGGAACAGTTTTTTTAATTTCAGAGGTACTGTCACTTCACCAAGGCTTCAGGCTGGTGTAGGCTGGCACTGCACTGACAGAGAAGTCTTCATGTGTGTGCTGCACAGGGCATTGGATTGAGGAATGGATCCAGGCTCCAGTTATCTTGGTTTGGTTCCCTGGGTCAATTGGCTGTGGGTCTCCACAAATGCTTTTGGTGGTATGAGAAACAGGGTGATACAGGGGTAGGAAGGAGCAGTAAGAAAAGGATGAGCTCCAGCTTCTTTCAGTCACTGACAGTCTGTGCTGGTTTAAAATGCTTACTGCTTTGTGAGTCTGGATGTTTTTGTATTGGGAGGAGGCCGTCCTTGGATTCTATTAAAATATGAATCAATAGTTTGAAATATAGGAAACTATAGTGCTCTAAGTCTTAAATAAAAGCAGAGGTTAGTGTTGTTTTCATTGCTCATGTTGCTCTCCATGAAGTGAGATCTTAGTGATTGAGTCACCATATTTAGCAAATAATCATGTATTTCTGATCAGGATAATTAATCAACAGTCAGCTATATTATGTACACATTTGAGAAATATATAGCCTTCAGCCCAAAGCGATGTACCTGGTACTTTCAAAGGACTGCCTTAGGCCTAAAAGAATATTCAACCTCATAATTTGGCCAGTGAATGATACTGGGACATTTTTGTGTGTAATGTGGTATTTTTTTCTGCATTCCTCCACTGCATCCTTAAAAGAAAATAAGCACATCTTAGTTAGCTGTTTACTTTGGAAACAGGTCAGTAAACTGACTACATTTCAAAATTATAAACATAGAACAAGAGGCTGGAAAGGGCAATCCCTGCTCCTTTGTGTAGTGTAGGAGAAATGAGAGGGAGAAGCTCTTTATACCTCAGAGATGGAGAAGATGGTTGGATGTTTTTGGTAAGGATGAGACCAGTCTGCTTTTCTCTTTAAAATTTGAAATTAATCTGGGAACCTAGGGAGGAATATCAATGTCTACAAAAGTTTCAGATGGAGGAGCAAGGAGAAGTCCATCTACTCCTTGCATTGGTGCTCAGATGTAGTTCCCATTTCCACAAAGCCCTGATTTAGAGTTGCCTGTTACTGTTTGTTTTCCAACAGATCTGTTATTGGAAAGCATAATGATTTGTTCCATTACTGCCATGCAGGGAGAATTCACATTTACTAAAAGAGAGAGACCCGTGGGTCAATGATGATCCGAAACTTTTCCTTCCTTCCTGTTGATGTCAGGACCATGGGAGAGATACCAAAAACTTATTATTATGGGCATTCAACTGTGCTGGGTGATCTTGAACTTAGTGTTTCTGATCTGCTATTAGTAACTACTGTACAGAGCTTGTTTGGAGCAGAGGTGTCTCTGAGATGATTTTTAGATTTCTAGGAGAGCCTCTGTTTTACATTCAGTTTAGCTCTGCAGGTTTCTTCTATAGCCAAGCATTTCCACTTCCTCAAGACAGCAGGACACAGGTGTTTTACCTGTACACTTTCCATAGTTGTATCTTGTTTTGAGATATATAGATATCACTTTCTTTCTGTAGTTGTTCTAGGGTTACTTCAGTGGTTTTGAACGCTTTGAATACAGATTGCTTGGAAATCTCTCACTTGTGTAAGTTTTTGTCATCTCTTTAAAATATCATGGCTATTCTGAGATGATAGAGAAATTACAGAAATTTAGCCTCTATAGCAGTGTAGGTAATCTCATAGCCCTTGATTTAAATAAGAGTATAATTTGAGATGCTGCTAGTACATTGTATAATACACAGATGCACTTCCTTTTCATGACAAGAAGATTGTATTACAGAGAGTGATGAGAGCTTTTTCTTGCTCATGTAAAAGCTTAACACAGTTTGTTCTCTGCTTTCCAGAACACGGGGTAGCCTAGTATATAAAATTACTCGAATCTTTTCTGTCAGACACTTACTATGGGAGTTTTGCTCCCCATAAATAGCACTATGTTGAGAGGTATATATTGCTGCAGTTAACTTCTCTGTTTTTTGGGAGGAGCAGGATGGGCTGTGTTCAACTGTGAAGACCTTGCAGGGGCAGACTTCTAGTTCTTCTATTTAAAATTAATTTTGTAATTTGCAGAGCAATTTAAAAGTATTCAAATGGCATGTTACTAATTGGATTTTCATTAATTTGTTAATAAGTGTGTATCCTGTTCATCAATCCGGACAAAAGGGGTATTACCCCTTCTCTGAGTATTGATCAGGCAGGTATAATTTAACAGAACTCTGAGCCGCAATGTTCATAACCTAAGCTGCTATCTCAAGCTCTTGATTTGGTTATCCTTTTGAAAGCAGAAGGGAGTAAAAGGGCATGTGTTTAGCTCTACAAACAACTCTCTGTTTGCTATTTGAATTACTAGTGCCTTTGTTCAGGGGACAGGAAAAAGTGGTTTCCTGGATGAGGTACCATGAACACATTAAATATGAATCACTTGATAGGACCTTCAAATGCATGAAGAGGTCATGCTGAGAAATGTCACTCAGCTGTGTTTGGAAGTAGCTCATATAATACAAGTATGGCTGATGCTTCAATAATGCCTTCTTCCCAAGAACCTTTTATAAAATTATATTAAACAAGTGCTTTGAATGCTTAAAATTCAAAGTGCTAATTTAAGTCCATTCAACAAGACTTCCTTCTTAGTTTCTTAGTAGGTCAGTGTTTTGTTCCTATATTCTGGGAACGATTTGGATGCATTTTCAGCCATTTACTTTAAAGAGTTTTTTCTATTTCCTTTTTTCTAGTAACAAGAGTGCTCAGATCCTCTGAACCTCAGTGAAGAAAGCTATTAGAAAATCTTAATGCTCTTGTTATCTGTTCCCTTTAATCTACAGTAGAATATTCTATAAGTTTATAGGATTTTTGAAATGAACTTCAGCTTGGTGTTGATCTTTTATGCTGCTTTGCAGAAAATCGAATACAACTATCTTTCATTTTTGTCTTACTACTCCTTAAAAAATTATTTCCTGCTTTTGCATTCGGACAATTTCCAATTTTTATCTCAAACTGAATCCTCCACAGAAAGACCAGTGTTCCTGAAGGAAAAACAAACCGTTTTTGCATTCTTTTTATTTGGTTACAGTTAATCTGTGATGTGGATTTTGATGGCCTAAAACACCTGCATTTGTATCCTGAGGAAGTATTTGCTTAATGGCATCTTTACCTTTTTAGTTAAACATTTTCAAACTGTTTGTCCCAAATAGGAACAATTAGCTATTTTTGATTGAAGAACCGTTACTGAAATACTTGCCATATGCGTCTTGTTACCACCATTATGTGAATAAGGCCTTGCTTCTTGATTGTGATTGTGGAGAAACGAAGCAACTGTTTGGGTTATCTGTGAGGCAGAGACCAGGTGCTGAAGAATCTATGTCAGATTTTTTTTTTCCACTGCAAGAATTAAACTTTTTGCATCAATCTCAAGCTAAAAATTCTACTAAAGCTTCAAAATGGAAACTTGGGGATTTTTTGAGTAGTTAAAATCTGAATTCTTAAATTGTATTTTAATGAAAATATTTTGCTATTTATCATCCTTCCTGATGTCATTAGTCAGTTCTTCCTGTTGACAGAGAAATGCTTATAATGCATTTCAAAGTGAGTATCCATGCCAATTAATTCTGCCATCCTGGGTTTATAATTTCATGCTGTAAGCGTGGGCTGGAGTAGGGTTTCCTCTTTGCTCTCCTTTCCTGGGAAGAAGATCTTTCCAAGACTGCCTGCCTTGTGCATGTTTCAGTCACCTGTCAAATACTGCTTTCTTACAGAATTAATTCAAAGCAGATCACGATGTTCTTCAGAACTGCAGCTCCTTCTTGTGTATTAGCGCAGTGCCTTGGCTACTCCGGCTTCCTAGTAGGACCGTGTACGTGAACAAGTTAAATGCTTTGAGTATTACTACTACCAGCAGTGCATGCCTGGCTGCAAGAGTGCTCATGAAAATAGCTTCATAGGTTGAGACTGACCAGTCCTTGATTTAGGTATGGGACAATAAAGGCAGGGAGCAGGGGTCTTCATCCTGAACTGCCTATGTTGAGAATTCATGTCTGGGAAATGAGTAAGACTTCTCTGATAGTGAGCACTCTGTGGAAACTTTTTGACAGTATTTATTCTCTGTAAATACAGTTAAGGCATTGTAGCTCCATGGGATTTGGTGTGTGTTGAGGGTGGTGTGAGGTTTGGGCTGGGGATGTCTGTGAGCGCAGGTACGGCCTGTTTCAGCTTAGCAGCCCATGACCGGTAAGCTCTGATCAAGAAATTGTGTAGCGGCCGTTAGGGAGATGTCGAGTAGCAAGTTGCTACTTCTCAGAACCAAGGCTCATCAGCGGAGACTGTGTGCCACCTTCTCGCTCAACTTCTGGTCAGCATGTAGCAGACTTTTCATATATTTATCTATATTCCTCCCTCCTTCTCTCTCTCTCTTTCCCTCCAAATCACATTTATTTTCAATCTTCATGATTCTTACGTAGACAGAAACCCCCAAGTTTCCAGAACTGCTCAGCCAGACATAAGCTGTTCTGTTGTTCTCAGAGATTTTTGGTGACAATTTCTTATGTTAGATCACTCATATCCATGCGTGAAAGAGATATGAGTATTACTTTGTGTCAAGAAAATTCTTTGTTCTTTATTGAATAATGAAATAAAGTAAGTGAAGAGACAAAAAGAACAACCCTAATGTATGATGATTTGGGCTCCTCTTTGCAGTAGCAGCATCTGAGGCTTCCTGAAAGCCAGGAGAAACTTGTAGTTTCTTAGAAGAAAACAGATGT
This sequence comes from Eudromia elegans, assembly GCA_003342815.1. Lineage (NCBI taxonomy): Eukaryota > Metazoa > Chordata > Aves > Tinamiformes > Tinamidae > Eudromia > Eudromia elegans. The sequence goes on from PTEX01000103.1 coordinate 1,770,524, forward strand.
AGAAAACAAAGGAGATTGTTTCTTAAATAGGATATTCTTTATTAGATCTGTCAATCAAGATACCATCACACAGTCATTCTTTTAGGATAGCTGGTCATGGAGGGAAGCCAAGGAAATGACAGGCAAGAGCTTGATGAGAGCAGCTGAGGAGGCCCGGAGTTCTGCCCTGATTTTTGCTCTGAGTGGGGAAAATCTATTGGAATTGGTGGGTGTGAGCCACTAACAAAAGTCTAGCTTAGATAAACTGAACTGTTAATCTGATTGATGTAATCTTTTAATAAAAATAGATTGATTGATGTATTTACCCAAATAATGCACTGCTTGGTTCAGCATGTAAATATAAAGGGAATTTACACTGTTGGGCTTAATGTAAATGAATTTAACCAACCTATTTTGAATCTAAGTGCTTTTAATAACTGGAGAATTGGATTGCTTTATTATATTTGCTGGGATGCTAGTATTTTTTCTCTATTAATACACTTAACTTGCATTCTAGCTCCGCCATTCAGAGGCAGGCATCGTGTGGTGGGTTGTGTGACAGTGTCTGTCAATAGTGAAGACAAATAGTGCCAGAGACACTTAACCCATCCAATCTCACCCAGGGTATAGGTCGGTCTTGTTTTCAGACTTCTTCATAAGTCTCTTTTCTTTCTTTCTTATTTTTTTCTTTTTTATTTATTTTTGTTTTGTTTCTAAATAGTGGATTGATACTGATTTGAAACTAAACTCTTTTTTTGTTGTTTTTTTTTGTTTGTTTTTGAAAAGTCTTTGACTTTACATGAGTAATACAAGAAGAAGAAAAGTAGAAATCCAAGTTTGGCATGTGAGGTGTTGAAAGCAGGTTTGCAGCCACTTTGTAAGTTCTGGTTTTTACCTTTAAAACTATGACAACATAAAGGTTGATGCTGGAAATCTTATGTATAAAATCTTTCTCATTTGGTTCTGAAATTGTTCTTCCTTATCCAGTGGGTCTCTGAATAAGCACATGTAAGCAAATAACACACAGAACTTTTATCAAGAGCATAAAATATTAGATAAATTAACAGTTCAATAAAGGAAGATATACAAGACCTAGAACTCCCCTTGTGGGATGAATTTTCAGTTTTCGACTATTTTTCTGAACGCACCATAGTGAATTACAGAGGATACAGGCTAAGTTAGGCGAAATAGGGCAAGTCCTTTAACAGCTTTAATGATGTGTGGTGGCTGTTCATGCACAGGTGGCTGGAAGAGTTATAAAAAGATCTTGAATTCATTTGCATTTGCAGTCTTGAGCTCCTCAGCCTGGGAAATCACTTGCCTTGTTCTCGAGTTGCAATTAAGACAAGATGTCATTAGAATGATATTTATTTCCTTCTGGAGTATTTGGTAATCGTTGTTACATTGAAGTATATCTTAAGAAAGAATGAACAAGGATTTCAGGATTGTCTCCATGTGAATTTTATCTAAAGAGAGGACTCGGTGTCAAGTGGTGAGATATCTATAAATAAATACATATATATATATTTATTTCTCCTTTTCAGATTTTTTTTATAAGGGCTGAAATGCCTTGTTTGACTTCACAAGACAATAGAATATAGAAATATGTCATTGCCCTAGCTGATAATCAGGAGGTAATAATATTTTTTTGTACGATAGTTTGTTACAGAGAAGAAAGATTGCACTGATTTGCTCATGGGGATGCTCTTTGCTCTGTGTTCCCTTATTCTCTGATTTTTAGCAGCATGCATTTGTGCCACATGCGTGTTGCATCACTACTTCCACTGCCTGCTTTTTGGCTGTTTTTGTTTTCAGAAGGAACCTGAATTAGCCAGTCTCCTGGTTGTGACTGTAATTTTGTTCACTGCCTGAAAATAAGGTAAATGTCTAGGAGCAGTAGGCACCCTTGACTTTGGGAAGCAAATGAACAAATGACCAGTGTAAATAACTGATTATCATTTCTGTGAAATTTAGTCTTCCCACAAATAGTACAGAGTTATTTTTGTTTGCATTCTAAGCTCTGGCACAAACTACTTGGTTAGTTTTTCATTATTTTTAGCCTTTCATTTATGCACTACAGAGTTGGTTATAATTAATGAGTAAATTTGATGCCTAATACAGAAAATTCCTTATATTAAACGGACTGCTTTGTACCATTCTGCCTGTCTTAGTGAAGAAAAGTTTGTAGGACAGGCAAAAAATATGAATTACTCAACTACCTTATTTTGTATGGAGACAGTAGCCAGAATAGTTCCAGGAGGTTTAGTTTCAACAGTGATCAAAGTTACTCTAACATGGTAGTACTATGCTACTACTTAACAACAACAACAACAAAAAGATTTGTAATGCTGGTGCATGTTTCGTTATGATACTGTGGCTGCATACTTGCTGTAACATGCACTTGGCTTTCATTCTGTATTGTTATTCTGAAGCAATTTTTAATTCTGAGATTGTGTTTGAGTTGTACATTCTATCTTAGATTATAAAACGTGTATACTCACTTAAACTGCATTTATACTTGTGGCTGCAAAGCGCTGTTAAGTTGCAAGTGAAAGAGCCATCTGTGACAATTCTCCACTATGTGTCTAAAGAAAATAAACCACAAGTGAAAGCAGTAGTTGGACAGGGAAAGGCATGTGCCTACTTTTACTGCAACTTATTAGACTATCGACCAAATGTGCCCTTCTGAGTGTATTTTCTCTAGTCTATTTTGTTTATTTTGTCTGTTGGAGAAAGTTCCCTTGCTGGGTCCTCAAAAAAGGAAACAAAATATTTTCAGCATTTAAAACAAGATCAATCAAGACTTGATTACCAAAAACTTCACACTGAAGGGTCTTTTTTCTTTTTGTGTAGCATATTCAATCTGGAGATTCCCAGTGTGTATCAGATAAACACATATTGTGCTACTGTCTTTACAATAAATTGGTAAAAATAAAATGGGAACCATGCAAAATATGTAGTTCTTTACTCACTTTGGTAACTTTGTGAAGTTACTAATCTGGCTCATCACACTTATTTATGTACTTTTGAGTTTAAAAATAGATAAGTTGGCTAAAAGCCTTCTGACTTTGAGAAAACATAAGTTTAATGCATTTCTAATATTTGCAAAACTGAAATTACAAAATTATCCACAGAAATATTTGTGTAGTTGGTTTTCCAACATGACCATCTTATTTCTTCTGCTTTATTTGTCATATATTTTTATATATATGACAATATATATGTCTATTACTATATTTTTTTTTTTTAGCTATTAGAATAGACAAGAGATTGGCCTGTACCTTCTTTAGTAGATGTGGATATTTGTGCATGGTACTGGCATTCATTTGAGTGTATTTGCCTAAAGAGAAAAGAAAGCCATTACTGTTCGGCCTGATACTATGCTTCCATAATTTTATCTGGTTGCTTCGTAGCACTGGCTTTCAGTAAGTGGAAGAGAGTATAATTGATCTGTGAAAGACAGTGGTTGTTTCCAGATTYGTGTGTATATATGTGTACATACATGCACACTGTCTAGAAAGAAAAAATAGATGAGGTGTTATCTTGGGGACCTGGTAGCAATCGTGATTGCAGTTTAAAGTACTGCAAAATGCTGCAAGCTAAAATAAATGATACTGTTAGCAGCTGTTTTAGCTTTATGCTAAGAAGTATTTTGTTTAGTGACTTTTTTTTTTCCAGGAGAGTGAAGGAAAAATGCAACTGTTGGATTTTTGGACAGGATATACTCTGAACYATTTGATATGCAGGGTATGATCAGTGTTTGGCAAACCTTTTTCAATAGAAACCTGTGTATGAATTGCAATTTTAAGTTTTTCTTGAGCATTTTGAAAAAATATTCTAAAACATTATCAGTTTTTGCTGTCAAATGATAATTTTYGGTATTAAACTCTCTATAGAAGGATCAGTCATTCAGTTACAGAGCCTTGCTACCTGGTTCAACATACACAATATTTGCTTGTCAAAGTCTCCTCATGGACAGGAAGCCATGAGATACTCATATATTTATTGTACTGTGCATGATACTCGGTTTCATCTAATTCACCCACTGTTTTTAAGAAGGGGAACTACAGCTATTTTGTAATCCAGGCTGCAGCGTTTATTGCTGTGTGCTTCATGTGTTCCATTTGCAAACACCTGCATGCAGCATAGATGCTGTATGCATGCTGCATATTTTATTTGCAGTTGAATGTATAAATGCGGAATGGAAACTAATGCTATTTTAACCGAAGAAGGTAAACACCTGAAATTGCAACAGTCTCTCTCAACTCAAAGTGGCTGCAAATCAGCTCCTAAATATTGTCACTGAAATTAATATCTAGATTTAATAGTTCTTACCAATCCTATATATGTTTTTGAAAAAAGCATTGCATTAATGCATGATATAGAAAGGATACATTTGCCTTTAAATTGGAATGCAGTTCAAAGTGACTGAATTGTCCAATTTCAGCCACTGTATTTGCCAAAAAACAGACTGGAGAATGGAACTGGTATCATTCAACTATCCCACCTCTCTGGGAGATTTGGGAAAGAGACTTCTACACAGATAAAAGGGATGTCATTTATGGATAAATTATAATGATAACCTATTTTTTTCTTGACTCYAGTCTGAAATAGCTACTTTTTAATTTCATTTAGTGCAGAAAAACTTTAAGAAACACTATCTATCTAAAACTTCTTTAGCATAGATCAGTGATTGCTCCTGTAATCACCAGCAGGTTGGTTTATAGGAAGGTTTCTTAAGTTTTGCTTCTGGTTAAATACAGCCTTTATAACTGAACATACTCTTTATTCTGTTACTTTTAATTGCTTGAGCTGAATAAAATAGTTCAAACCACTTAGATTTGACAAATTGTATAATAATTTGGATTACTTTTAAAGCCCCAAGCAAAAAAAAAAAAAAAAGTTTCTCTAAGCAAAAGTAATAATATACTAGTAATTGAACAGGCATACTGTATAATATTTTAAGGCAGGTTTGTCTGCAAGACTAAATTGCCTCTATTGTGCATTTCAAAAAGTCTCTAGCAGAGAAGTACAGTGAATAGCCTCATCCTTTTAGAAAGTTTAAATCTGAATGTAAATTTGTTGTTTATTCCTCAGTGAACTACCATTAAATAAATAATTAAACAAAAAAGGCCTGTGATTATCCTCCTAACTGCATCCTCTGAAAAATTTTACCCTGGACTTTTAACTGATTTGTTATAAAGTGTCTTCAGTGGAAATGATTCTGCTGCTCTCCAGGAATTGCAGGGATTTCATTTGATAATTTACTTGTCCTTCCACATGTCTAAGACCAGTAGATCTGTAGGACTCCCAGAGAAACCAGTCACATTATATGAACTCCGTATTCAATATGAGTTCTTAGAAGTCTGTCCCAAATTCAGTCTGTGACTGTTTAGGGGACCCAGCTAATAAATGCCAGTAGTTCTAATGTGAAATCCCAGGGACTGAAAGACCAAAATTTCAAGTCATCTTGTGTTAGCATGTCACYAGTGCAGATATTTCACCCCTATTTTGAACCTGCAGAATGAACAGCCATACCATTATGACTGATACCAGTTCCATTTTGCCTACCAACTCAGTTGATTTTATACTTTATTTCTCATTTAAGATGGAATAATCAGCAGCTCTTTTCTCATTTATTTTCTCATATTTTTATTCCAGGATTTGCCTCTGAAGCAGGGAGTGTCTGCATTAAAAATGACCTGTAGTTCTCTGCTTCATAGGTTAGAAACTTATTTTAATATTTCATGGCTAAGCACAGTCCCGTCTTTTCAAAAACAAAATTGAATAATAAATGGTTTAATTGGCATTGAATGTGGACTATTAGCATTTTGCATTGGGGCTTCCATTATTTTAGATGAAATGGCTTATACAGAAATAATTAGTCCAGCTGACATGATGAAAGCTCTATTTACTTGCAGCCATTTTTATGAATTAACTCTAATTTTAAAAATGCTGATTACGACACAACACATTAAGTCTTATTTGGACCTTTCCAAAGCACTTTATTCATTAGGCTGTATTGCTTTAAGCATTTACATTCCAAAACTTTCCAAATTCCAAATATTCATTGGGGGAAAGAAATCGGTTGATAAATCACTTTATTTCAATGGGACTGCTATAGCCAGCACACACAGAACCATGTATCTTGTATTTACTTCTGCATTGTACACCGCAGATGCTTCTTCAGCTCCTTCCTCTTCCTCCATGGGCGGTGCTTGCAGCTCCTTTACCACCTCTTCCAGTCCTACCATTTACTCTACCTCAGTCACCGACAGCAAGGCTATGCAAGTGGAGAGCTGCTCCTCAGCCGTGGGGGTAAGTAACAGAGGGGTAAGTGACCAGCCGTTAACCAGTAACGCAGTCCAGCAGCAGCAGTCAACGCCGAAGAGACACACAGTCCTGTACATCTCACCACCACCCGAGGACTTGCTGGATAACAGTCGGATGTCCTGCCAGGATGAGGGGTGTGGATTGGAGTCAGAGCAGAGCTGCAGTATGTGGATGGAGGATTCACCCTCCAACTTCAGTAACATGAGTACCAGTTCCTACAATGATAACACTGAGGTGCCACGTAAATCACGCAAACGAAACCCAAAGCAGAGGCCAGGGATCAAACGTCGAGATTGTGAAGAATCCAACATGGATATCTTTGATGCCGACAGTGCCAAAGCGCCTCACTATGTCCTTTCTCAACTCAGCACGGACAGCAAAGGCAACTCAAAAGCAGGAAATGGGTTGGTATCTACATTTTTTTTTTTAAGTTCTTTCACCATGTGTAAAAACAAACTAATAAAACTTCCCTTCCCCTTGGGTCCCCCATCAAGCATTCTACTCGGGTTCTCACATAAATCCCTTCCTGGCCTTCTCCTTTGCGTCCTAGCCCATGACGAGTTCTCATTAGCTTTGCTTATCTTTGTTAGAAGAGAGAACTAAACTTTCCTGTAACGATTGGACACAGTACTGATAAGATCATCTCTATCTTTGTTTACATTCCATTTATAAAATAGCAGTGAAAAAGTTACTGTATTTAAAAAGAAAGGCAGAGGTGGACTGGGCATGTCCTAAACCTTGCAGTGTCTCAAAAAAATATCTTGTGCAGGATTTTATGTGAGGATTTCAGTCTGCACTTCATCTGCTTCTGTTTTGTCTCTGTCTCCATTTACCAATGGAGAGAGTGATAGTAATGGAATCTGATGGCTTGTCAAGACTTCTCATCAGTTAAATTAGCATATCCATTTTTTAATAAAATGTTATATGCTGAACCAATAATATGCTGAATCAAATTTTGTTTTTTCTTGTGAATTCACTTCTGTATTTGATTTTTTTCAGAAATAAATCTCTAATCCTGTTTCTCTGTTTGCTTCTGGGTTGTGTGCATGTGTGTGTCTGTATGTGGGCACACCTGGGTGACGGTCTCTCATCTCTCCCACTTCACACTGTTCACCAAATGCATTTCAGTAGTTGCTTAAAGAAAAAAATGGTCCATCAGTTTACAGTAATGGCTTCGTTGGTACTTACACAACAGTCAAGTGGATAGATTGGCCTTCCTTATTTTGGGATGGAGAGTTATTTAGTTTGTTTTTGTGTATGTGTTTACAGTATATTCTAATGTTCATCATAGTAGTGGTGAATGTTAAAACTTGACTGATGGGAAATATTATGAACTTTGCATATTCCAAAGGGAAAGAGCCTGGAGTCTGTATTCCCAGGGTCATTGCAGTTCCATACTTAAAATTTCACTGTGAGAAACTGATTCTGAGAAACTCTCCAGAGTGTGCTGCTGCGTCCTAATGCAGCAGATGCATCATTTGGAAAAGCAGAGTTATGGTGGTGACAGAATGGCTGGTGCAGGCACCTGCTCCTTCTCCCTAGACCTTCAGAGATGGCAAATGCAACTACAATATGGGAGATTGGTGCTTCTTCACAGCGAATGCTCTAAGCGTGACTGAAGCTGTCCAGCATGTCCCACTTTAACCAATTAAAAATTGTGATATAGTAAAATATTAGTACTTGATAGATTCTAAGAAGCAATTTGATAGATTCTAAGAACATATATGAGTATACAAAGAAGTTCTTGCACCTAGAAAAGTGGTTCCACTAAGTACAGAACTCGCTCAATCTGCTACAAAGGCAAAAACTTGATTGGGAAGGCAAGAACTGTGATCATAAATATAATCCCTAGAGGAAAAGGGGAGTAAACTATGGAATGATAGATACGATCTCTGATTTAAAAGCTTGTGAGATCCTTTATTTCCTGAAGTATTAGAAGCTAACCAACACACAATATAAAAATAGTTTTATGTTCATCTAACCTCGCATTCCTAGAATACTGATGGCAGTATTGATTACTGGGTCATAAATAGTCTGAATAGAAATGTAGCAAAAATCTGATGTATTAGAAGTGTCTTTTTAAATAGAAGCTCTGGGGTAAGAAGTTGTGAATACAACTTAAAAGTTAATTTTGGAGTTAGAATACAGAGGTTTCGCACTGCAAATCTAGGTCACAGTAGTGACTAGATTTTTTTTTTTTTTAACTTTCCAGTCTGATGGAGTACAGCCAAATGAGTTTATTTTTGGCTTTAAGAAAAAAAGCARGGAAAGAACACTTGCTAATTTGTGAAGAAATAGTGGAAACAGTGTTACCCTCAAAAGAATCTTTTAGTTGTCTTTCAGAACTAGAAAAAATACTGTAGAAACCATTACATTTTATGAAAGCTTTCTTTAAAAGGTTTGAATTGATGGAGATTTAGAGGAAAGTTCTCATATTTCAGTCATGCTTGGTCTTGCTTTCACTTTCAGGTCTTCCTTGGGACAGCCATGAAGCAAGTGCAGGACCAGACAAACATTAACTTATTAAATCTAGTCTAACAGAAGCATATGGATTTTGACAAGTTTTACTTCTTTTTAAGAAAAGAAGTGCTAGCTTTGAGGAGACATTTTCTGGTAACCATTTAGCTAATAAATAATGATTTGTGTGTGTGAAATACTACTTTTGCTGTTTGTATGTACTTGTCTGTTAGTAGTATGAATTGACTAAATTAAAAGGATGTGTAAATGATACAGCCTCATAATTTGAGGGGGAAGGCCAATGAGAAATTCTAACAATGGCCRTATGGTTACTTTCATGCTGTATAATCTGGTTTAAAGTGACCATAATTTCAAGACTTTAGAATGAAAAGTTACCGATAACTGATAAACAACATCTCTTCACACAAATGTGATGTGTGAAGTATTGTTATATTTTGGCAACTAAGGTAATTCGGATTTAAGAGTAAARGAATTTCAGGAAAACTGTGAGAGTCAAAGTATTAAGTATTACACTGCTTAAAGTCTTTTGTTTTGCTTAAATGCTTAAAGTGCATTTAATTTTTAGCTGCCTTTCTGACTCTCTTCCCTTCAAAATTCACTAGTATCTCAGTCTTCTGCATTGATTTGCTTAGCTGGGATTTGCAAGTGTGACAAGTCAGACCAAGCAGTCCATGTGATGCATTGATGCTGTGTGTCCTCCTGGGAAATTACAGAACCTAACCTGCCAATTTGAGGCAAAGCAAACRTGATTTCCAGCCTCAGAGTTTGAATAATGTGATTGTGTCCATCGTAGCAAAGACTGCTCAGCATTCCTTCTCTGCTTCTCTACGGGAAGCTAAGAGGTTTCTAGTTGTATAATTTAAAATTTTGAATAAGAAAAAGAGAAGGCATTGACTGAAAGTTAGTGAATGTGTTTCTTCTAATTGCTGGAATAATGGAGTAAATTGGAGCAATGCTCCAATGGGAAATGTGATGAAAGTGATAATCTGACAAGTTTGAATTCAATCAATATTTTTACGTACTTTGTAGAAACAAAGAGCATGATACTGTTAAATACAGCTTGTTTAGTATATCACAGGCTTTGTATATGCTACATAGGAAGAGAATTTTGCCTGTATTTTTTTTTCCTAAAGGAAGGTATGTTTTATGTAGCTTTTTTCTTAATAGTCTGTTTGCCTAGACCATGGCTAAGTGATGTGTTTTCTCTTGGTTTGTTTTAATATGTATTTTTTATAATCTCCAGCCTTCTCATCTCTYTGGTTGCCCTTCAGAGCAAGTATACCTGGCACTCCAGAGTGGTCAGGGAAGCACCCTGCACCCTGTGCTGTGCTCGAACTGAACCAGTTATGGGCTCACCGGGCAGGATCAGTCCTAAATGGCTGACCTTCATAAACAGAAAAGAAAGGAACAACCCATGRAAACCTCCTGACAGCTCACTAACCTGCACCTTAGCCCTTTTTCATACTATTATTCAGAAGTCTTGCAAGGTTTGTTAAAAGTAAGGGCAYGACCAAGGGGGTATGAGCTGTAGTACAGTCAAGACAGGATCTCCATCATTCCCCAGAGTGAGAGAAGATGCTTTTTGCAGGAGAAGCACTGCTGGCCTGTGTCTGGGGAGTGCTGGTGTGCTGTGAGGCCCTGTGCTCGCCCTTTGGCAGTGGGAGCTTTAGGAAAGGTGTCAAGCTGAGTTTGCAGCACTGTGAATCATCTGGTAATGGGGAAAGTAACACTGTAGGTTACTCTGACTTTAAGGGCAGTGAAAGAGCTGTACAGTGGTAAAACCTTCAGCAAATGCTTTAGAAAGAGGGGGAAAAAAGAAAGCAAAAAASAGATACACTTCTTTCACCATTCTCATTCAGAAAAAAAAAAAAATCTCAGATAAGTTATTTTTGTAGACAGCACATTGAAAAAAGTTTGATTTTTAGGCAGTTCGCACCTGTTCTTTAAACTGTGTTCTCCAGTCATTAAATATTAGAAACTCCCTTTTGGCAGTAAAAACAAATACTGTATCATGCAGGACCTCTGAGCCTCTTCCTGTCATGTTTACCATGGCATCTTTATATTTGCTGATGTTAAATGACTTTACTAGACTTTAGGCTAATTATATGAACTAGTTATGTATAAGATAGGCAGTTATTTTCCCTTTTGTTTAAAGTGGACACAAAATTGCTGAATTCCAGAAAGTTATACTTTGGAGGGCTTCTTCATGCAGGTTTTAATTATGGAACTGATCTCAAGATACAGTAGTCTACAAGATACACACCTGGGAAGAAACTCTGTTTTTGCATATATTGAAGCTTTACAGTTCATGTAGCTATATCAGATTTTTTTTTAAATAAATGACTTATTTTAAGGTAAATTTATCAATCTATTTTGATAGAAAAGAGCATTTGAGTTTGCATTAATATGCAAGTTCAGCAGGAGACAGGCATGAGACTGTTTTCCTGTTTGAAGTAGTGTCATTTAGCCTTTAATCCATTCTGTGTGTGTGTGTATATACATATAATTGTAACAGAAGTGAAGCAGTTTATTCAGCTGTGTCATATGCTATGAAAGTAGCAGACTATAAGACTGCTCTTGTTTATTAACACATTTGAATGCTAATTGCTTTTCCCTTCATTTGTGTTTGCTCTCTGAAAGTAGTTCTTTGCAGTGGATGGAAGAGGCAAGGAAGCACCATTGCTCTTCATCCTGCAGGTTTTCTTCTGTGTCAGAAAAGACTTCTAAAGTTTGCTCTTCACTATAAATCCTCTGTTTGCTAATATGTACTTTTATCTTTTTAGCTTTCTGTGATTTAGTTTGTTTTCATTGAGAAACTGCTTATAATGTTGCTTCCATGGTCTGCTTTGATTTCTCAGAGCATCAGAGAGCCAGAAAGGAGCTGGAGGGAAGAAGACCCCAATGTTGTGTGGTCAATATCCTACTAAAAGTGAGGGGAAAGAGCTGAAGATAGTGGTACAGCCGGAAACCCAACACAGGGCTCGTTATCTGACTGAAGGCAGCCGAGGCTCAGTGAAAGATCGGACACAGCAAGGTTTTCCAACTGTAAAGGTAGGCCGTTTGGTCATAACTTGATGCAGCATTCTTTTCTAAAAGATACTTTAGTAGAATGGGATTTGGTRCCAATAAGACCTGTAGTTTCCAATTTTAGATGGAAGGGAGGAGATTTTTCAGTCTCTTCACTGTACAGAGAAGTCAGTTTTCATCATGAAGTAACAACATGAATGTTTATGTCAAGACAATGATTCTATCATCTGTAATGCCTAGCATGGGTTACTGCACGGGCTCCAGTTTGCTAAGGCTGTGCTTTTTTGGCACAGAGCACCTCCTTGCAAGAGCACGTCTTTGACTGCATGTCTCCTCAGCAGTCTTCTTCTTGGTCTCTCCTCCAGCATCTCCCCACATGTCATCTTGCATGTCTCCTTACATGTCTCCTCTCCCAGCAGCCGCTGCCCTTTCTTAATGCCCCTGCCTGCTTGGAGGTCTTTATGTGCTCCTCTGAGTTTTGGCATGTGGTGGAGCAGTCACACTGGTTTTGGAGCTGGCTGGAATGGTTGTGGTGGGTGCACAGCAGTTCACAGGCTCCTCATGCGTGGGTCACTTGTGCTGCTTCCAGCTRCCGAACCCCAAATATTGATACACAACACAGCATTTATGTGTTAGAGCTCAGGTGCAAGCTGTTAAGGTGCTCATGTGTGAACATAGGAAAACTCAGTACAAAGTAATATATCTCTGAGGAGTCTAATAAAGAAACTGGACTTTTAGACAACTGTCTTATATATAGGAAAGATCAGAAAACATTTCCTCTCATTTTTCTTAGGCCACTTTGAGAAAGCAGCAAAGCAGTTCTTGAYGACAGCTAATATACCAAGTCCACAAAGAAATGTCTAATTATTGTCCAAGCCTTAATTATTGTACAGAGCTTAATATCTCTGCTGACTACAGCTGGCAAAAGGGCGGTATAAACATACTTGTCTTTAAAGCCCAATTTGRCTGTGTTGCAAGCATCTCCATCACGTTACCTAGTCTTCATGAGCAATGCAGAAAACCAGTAAAGTTTCATAAGAAAAGAATCCATTCATATGCCCGTGTTGCTATGGCGATGCAGTGCTCATTTCTGTGAATTTTCTTAATGGGCCTTTGTTCAGCTGAACTTCCTTTTATTTTCTCTCYCAGTTACCCATCAGCACCCGACAGTGAAAGTTCTCTGTTCAGAAGGGTCTCATGTTACTGAACTTCTGGAAGCTCAAGCTTGCTTTACCAGTGGGCAAGCTGGTTCATAGCCTGTGTGCATAAGCCTGGCAGGACTGAACAGTAATCATGAGTCAAGGGCTCTTCATGTGAAGTAGAGGGGAAAATATATAAAGAGCAGGGTTTTTGTGTTTTAAAYGCAGGGCAGAGAGTGAAAATTTCTGCTCATTCGGTAGAGATTCTGTGCCTGGTCTTTTCTGGTAGCGCACGTGGCAGCAGGAGAAGCAGGTTCTGTGGTCCTTRTTAGAATAACAGTAGGCTGTCTCTTCAGATGGTATCTATGCTCTATGAACACAAATGTATGTGAATGAAGTGTATGGACATATTCTGTGTTATRCATATGGAGAACAGCAAGAGATCAGAGACCTTTTATATTTGGAATACCTGTAACAGGGGGATGCACTCATGGTTTGCCCTTTGTAGAACTTGATGTATGGATATAGGTGCTCATTGCATCAGGTCCTTCTGACCTCTCAGTGAAGTGGAGCTCGCCCTTGTCTGGCATTTGCTAAATTAAATGATCTCTTGCTTGTTTGCTGTCTATTGGCTTTTGAGACCTTTGACATGACCTATACTTGTCAGCCCATGGTTTGTAATGGGAACCTGTAGTATGCTGCCTCCAGAAGCAGTTTTGCTTTGCCCRTTTGTAACAGTCATAATGCACCTACCTGTTGGGAAACTACTTGTTCCTTTGGCAGGTGAGGGGCATATATATGGTCTTGCCATTATCTGATGATTTTTAGAACTAGCTAAGCAGTCCAGAACTCCTGGTTTACTTAATGACCTCTTTCATTTTTGTTTCAGAATCTTTTCAATAGCTGAACAGACATTGCTGACCAGTTGAAATAATCTTTTATTTATTTTTTTTTCCTGCTTTGTTTTAGCTGGAGGGTCACAATGAGCCAGTTGTGCTGCAGGTTTTTGTGGGCAATGACTCTGGTCGAGTGAAACCACATGGCTTTTACCAGGCCTGCAGAGTAACTGGAAGAAACACAACTCCCTGTAAAGAAGTAGATATAGAGGGGACTACAGTTATTGAGGTTGGACTTGATCCTAGCAACAATATGACACTTGCGTAAGTAATTCCTTATTTATTTGTTTATTTATATATGTATTTTTGTGTTTTTATTCATTTACTGCACTACTTTCAGAAACTGATATTCCTTTTTACGTTAGTGAAGATGACGGGATGTTAACAGTTGAACGTATGAAAATCTTGGCACACACCAAGCATTTAGTTCAGTCACATGTATAAGAAAAACTCCTAAACTTCATTCTCAGTTTTTGTTTATTATACTTATATACTTCGTAATAATTGATAAAAGTACTGCCTTCTGAATCATCCTCTTGTTCTCTCTGCTCCCAAGCTGATTCTCTTTGGCCCTTATTTGGCAGCATGAAAATCTGTTCTCCATAAATAAGATATCAAACGGTCTCTATGCATTTTGATTGTAGTGCCTCCAATCCTGTTAAAGCTACAATATTTTTTTGTAACATTTCAAGAAAAAAAAAATTCCAACCTGGTGATAATTTACATGTGATGCATTTCTTTCTAAAAGCTGTGACTCTGCTGTTCCATGACCCTGTTCTTAAGGAGCCCATGCACTTCCATACGCAGGACCGTGCATAGGGTGTGGTGTATGTCTTGCTCACTTCCCCCAAGTTCCACTGTTTTCTTCTGTTACAACTTCAAGTGAATGCAGATTGTTTTGTAATAATAATCCTACAGACCCAAAACTAGATACAGGAATGGGAGAATCAAGATCTATGGTGATAAATTGAATTAAGTTTCCTGTTTTATTCATAGTACTTAACATATTCCTTCTTCTTATGATTCAGTATTGCAATTAAGAAGAGTGCATTGAAAATAGAATTCCACAGTGAGAAAGTTTATAAAGAGATTTCATTTAAATCAAAAATCTCAGAATATTTCAAAATAAAAATCTCAGAATATAATGTCTTTGTTACAAGCTTTGGTTTTTATGGCTTTTTTAGCAAGTGAAAACATTTTTAAAGATTTTAAATTTATAATTCTCTATGTATTAGTAAGTTGTAATTTTTGTTGTTTTTTAAAGTCATGTTAGGCCACTGACACTAATGTTATGTGTTGTTAGGGTTGACTGTGTGGGAATACTGAAGCTGAGAAATGCTGATGTTGAAGCCCGGATAGGGATTGCTGGTTCCAAGAAAAAAAGCACACGTGCCAGACTGGTATTTCGCGTTAACATCACTCGCAAAGATGGTTCAACTTTGACTCTTCAGACACCTTCCTCCCCAATTTTGTGCAGTAAGTAATAAAAGAAAAAGTTATCGATTTTAAGATGACTGAAATAGAATACCTTATAAAAAAGAAGCAGTTGAATCTATGAATATTTCAAAATAGCCATGGATGAGGTCTCTTTTTTAATAGAGGGTTTAAAAATTACTTTTAAAATGCTGATTAGCCATAAATAGTCACACTAAACCATGTTGCTTTTTGAAAACTCAGAGTTTATGATGGCTGAATTTGATTTTTTGGATGCAGCTTTTAATTTCTTTTGCATTACTGTTTTCACCAGTGAGCTTTCAGTGGCATCAATGACTTATTAGAAGCTGTAGCTATGGCTTTCTGCAGCTTTGGCRGTTCATTGGGCCACGGAACGAATCAGTTCTGGTTCAATGCAAAAATGAATCTTTTTGTAGATATTAATTAAAATGCTTTGTTTAACACTGCTCTGCACAGATCACTGCTCTGACTATTTAGCTTGTACTGAACACCACGGAAAATGGAATCAGAGGAGACCACTGCATCAGAGGTCATCCTCTGTGTGCCAAGCCAAGCCCAGAGATGGTGGCTGATGGCACAGGGCCTGYGCCCTCATCTATCCTTCACTCGGAAAAAGAATAAGCTGAGAAATATTTTACTGTTCTGTGGTGAAGGAGACTTATCCATCTCAATGAAATTTCTGTCTTTTATGATTTTCRAAATAAGGAGGAAATTCAGTATTCCTCGCTACTGACTTCCAGTTGTGAGGATTCTATTCATCTGTCCAAGAGAAAAGATAAAGAAATGATTAATATAGCCTGCAAAGGAACAGATTGGAAGTAGAGGTGACTAAAAAGATATCAGTTTCCCCATGTGATCCCAGCACTGCCAGTGCTCTGGGCAGCAGCCTGTTGGGCAGGTGTGGGAAACAGCCTGCCTGTCACTCCGGCACTGGAGTCTCCCAGAGAATCTCTTGTGCAAAAGCAGTTGTGCAAACCCAGTCAAGGTTGGATGATATCCAAACAAGGGCTGTTGCTGATGCAGCAAAGGGCTCTGCTGCTCTCTTCAGACATATTTCATTGCTTTAGGCCATGGGGTGCTTCTTTTCCAGCAAGATTAACTTGAGGCATTCCTTTTCTCCTCCTCCTTTTTTTTTTTCTTTTTTTTTCCCCTTGTCCTGCAGAGGAATYTTTCTTTTTTAATCCTTCTCAAGGTTTTTAAAAATGCAGACATTGCCTAATTTATGCATTTATGTTGTTGGAAAATACGTTTTTTATATTTGCTAGAAATGTTTAGGTTAGMTGATTTACGTTTTCCACTTATCAATGTGTGTTTATCATGTATTTTAAAACTTGCAGTGCTGTCAAATTGTCAGTATATTCCTGGAACTTAAAGAAAGACGTCAGTGGATGTTGATTTAAAGTTTACGATTTTGAATAGGYATTGTTAGCAAACCTAAAGCAATTAGACTTTCTAGAAGTTCATGTGCTCCAGCATATTTTCCAACTGCATAGTTGTTGCCGAGGAACCAGTTCAGCAGTTTGCAGAAAAATAGACCTTTCTGAAAGGTCCTTAAATAATTTGGAAAGTTACAGTCCCCTTTTTTGTACATAGGGAGCCTAGGGACTTCTCTTGTTAAACAGCCAAGGCAGGCCATGTGAGTCCAGAATTTAAGTACCAACTTATGCCTCTAGGATTTTAATGTGAACAGAAAAGATGGTTGAAAAACCTTCATTAAAAACTGAAATTATTGATGGAATATTTGACTCTACAGGTATGTTTTCTAAGAGATCATTATGTTTAGCAAGATAATATTAGAAATTGTTGTTAAGCTTTGTGRTGAGTCATTTAATAAAGGAAGAAGTTTAAGTGTTCTGTTCTTTCCTTTTAATCCTGTAAGTGAAAATTATTCTCTTTGGAGATATTAACATTTTTTTGATTTCAAACTTATTGTTTTTGTTTTTTTTTTCCCTATTGCAGCCCAACCAGCAGGAGTCCCAGAGATCCTAAAGAAAAGTCTGCACAGTTGTTCAGTGAAGGGTGAAGAGGAGGTTTTTCTGATTGGCAAAAACTTTCTAAAGGGAACAAAAGTGATTTTCCAAGAAAATGTGTCTGGTTAGTGAAAGCTACCTTGGTTTAGGGTGATAAAAATAACATATTTGTTTAAAATTGCATTGTTTGGTATAGTTTAGTTGTAGAGAATTAACTGAGAAACTGAATCAAAGGCAGTAAAATATATGGATATACTATATATGGAGATATATATATATGGATATATGGATGTACAATAAATTRTGTTTCTTAACTTTCATTTAGATGAAAATTCTTGGAAAGCAGAAGCTGAAATAGACATGGAATTATTTCATCAGGTATTTCTATTTCCTTTTCATTATTAATATCTTTTCTCTATAAACATCTGCAAGCACTGCCCTTAGCATCAGCAGGGCAAACTTTGATTTGCAAGTTCTCATTGTCTTGACAAATGTGGACCAGGAGCAATGGCTTATTACACATAAAATGCAAAGTACATCCTCAGGGAAACTGACTTCAGAGAATTTTCACTTGCTCTCTGAAAATACTGTGGGGGATTCGTATTGATTAAAGCTGAAAAAGATACCAAATATTTCTATTTTCAATTAGTAATATGAGTAAGGAAGAATAGCATCCTGGCTTTGAAGAAAACAAAAATTATGTTTTTCAGAACAACAGCATATTAACAGTAGTTGTGATGTATCACTTTTATGATACTTTTGCTACTTGAATTATGTCCAAGTTTAACCTTCCTCATTTGCTGTACTTAACTGAATAATAACTTCTAAACAAGTGATTTATTTATATTAGTGTTCTCTATAATCTTTGTCAGCTCACAAGAAACAAGACGGAAATGAAGTCTTATAAGAGCTTAGAAAGATTTTTACTTTCATTTCTTAGAGCAAGAGCTGCACTGTACTGAGCCCAGTACGAGTAGTATTGTGTACTTCCCAATTTATCCTATGGCTGACTCTAGAGGAGATTCGATTCAGTTTCTAGAGAAAATCTAGTAAGCCTTTCCCTCTTAACTGACGTGATGAGTTTCACTTGGAAATTAGGGATCAGGTTGATTATCTTCTCTTCCAGTGCATTTTTATAYATAATGTCCCTTTTCTTTAAATCTGCTTTACACAATGGTTATCGTTTAGTACCTAATCTGAAACTTAGATACCACAGTTGGAGTGTGGTATTTGAACTTGCAAAGCAAGGCTTAATATCATTTAGATTAGATATCATTAGTTTACTGAGTGGAAATACATTGTTTGCAATCCAAAGTCTTTATACCTTTATACCTGGTTGAATTTCTGTTTATATTTGATGTTTTTTCCAACAAGTTTGTTTATTCTTTTTGATCCAGCTCAGTGTCTTTATGGACTGTTGGACTGAAAGTAGRCAATAAATGACATCTAACAAATATAGTCTCAATGCACTGCTCCAGATATTCCGAAAGCAATACTTTGTGGATGCACCAGTAAAAACAATTTCTTAATTCTAATGGATAGGTAGCTGAGGAGTAGATATTTGCCTGTATATCATTTGTGACTATTACATTTTGAGGAATCATTAYAATTATAGGTGTATCTTTTAATGTCTGCTTAGAGTTAAATCAGCTTATACATAGCATGAAAATGCATCCTCCATCTCAAGATTCACCTTAAATACAGATATCTGATTAGGCAGAACAATGAAATCTCTGATTCCATCAGAATCTTACGTCAAACTATGATTTCAATTCAATAAGGTTCTTAGGCTTAAGTTTATGTTTAAACTACTATGCTTTGTATGATTTTCCTACCTGTACTTGCCAGTGAAGCTATACATTGAAAATAAACATCATATAGGCAGAATATTTTCATGTTTCTTCTAGCTCAAATTAGTTAAGTTTCCTTCGCTGAAAATATAACTTGATCACATTCCCCCAATATTTTTGTTCTTTTTACTTTACTGTCTTATCATTTTTTTTCCCAATGGATGTAGCTATAATTAAGACTTAAACCAAYGTGGATTCTTTTGTTCTTGCAATGCAGAATCACCTTATTGTGAAGGTGCCACCATATCATGACCAGCAAATAACCTCAGCTGTTTCTGTGGGAATATATGTGGTGACCAACGCTGGAAGATCACATGATGTGCAACCATTTACGTACACTCCAGATACATGTACGTAAAGTTGTGGAAAGGAATGGACAGTTTTACCTGCTAAGCATCTCATTTCTCTTGCATAGTGTTTAATCCATATAGCAGAATTATTAAGTAATGTGGGAAACAAACTTCTCCTATTGGTRAGATTAGATCTGTTAATTTATAAAATCTGAACACTTAGGTTTTTTCCTTCATGTGGAAGTAGTTTAAATTTCAGCTGCTTGCAGGCAGCTGATTTCATATAGTAACATCTATTGCTAGCAAAACGTTCAAACTGGAGCTGAGCAGGAAAGTACGGTAGACGTACTACATGCAATGCACCAAATGCAACAAGCAAAAAATTATCCTAAGGAATGCTGAAGYTTCACCGTTTCTTTATTCATGTGTATCACAGTCCACAGTACAATTGCTCACTGCCTTGGTGAGCAATTGGTATTCCTAGGGCATTTAATGTAATCTACCTCAGTTTTAAGAGCAGATTTAATACCGTGCTTTTTCTGTGTAAAAGAGGACTCGTTTTACATAACTGCAGTGAAGTGTGGATATTGTAAACAGCATAGACAGTCTTTTAAAAAAGTACGTCTGTACGACTTTGCATGAGAYCTTTGTACTAAAATTATGTAGGAACAGCTGGTTTTAGTTCTAGTCTTGTATGTACAGGATCTTGCTTTCAAGAGTGCTTCAGTTTAACCTATTCAAAGCTGTGTTTGCTGTTAATGTGTGCACATATTAACCAAAATCCCCTGACCARATTTAGCACTGGTCAGGAAATTGTCCTTTAATATCTTCCTTGATTCAGTTTTTAAACAATTTAGAGCTTTTCATCCCGTATAGTAGTCCCTCTTATCCAGAGGAAGTGAGCTGAGGTTTTTGATAGACCTTAGGGTATTTATGAAATGTGTAGCAGTAGTGTCATCTTCCTTCGTGAAGTAAAAATCCACRTTCATCCATGCCTAGGAAACTGGCTTATTTGTGGAAGCAATAGCAAAAGCCTATGTGTGTATATCCATCTCTCTGGAAGTAAATTGGAAAAAAAAGAGATTTTTTTTGATGAAGGTTTTGAATTGTACAGACTGTTTTGTTTCCAGGCTGAATGCAATCTAAAGTTCACCTAGCAACCACAGCAGCTTCACATTTCATTTCAAATCTGTTCCTCATTTCATACTCTAGAGAAGCTTTTTTAAACATTGGGAGAATTTGTCAACTGACTGTAAAATTCCTTTTTCTTTAGGGTATAAATAATGTATTGGGAGGAAAAATCATCTCACTTTTTCCCATCCTTTTTGTCTTTATCTCTGCTTTATTTTGGCATCAAGAAATCTCTTAATAGAAGATCCCAGGTCTCTGGCAATATTTTCCTGTAGAGAGTTTCAGGAAAAGAAGTTCATAGTTGAGGTTTCAGCTGAGACATGTTTCTAAATGTAACCTCCACCTTCCATGGAAGTCTATCTGCCTTTCTTTCAAAGCCATGTGCTGAAGAGCTTYTTGTCCACATTTCAATTTGTATATGTTTAGAATGCTTTTAACCTAGATAAATAGAATTAACCCATTCAGAACATTTTTTGGTATGTTTTTATAACCTTAAGATTGTATGAAAGGTCAGATTGGGTCACATCAACGTAGAAACTTCYTGTTTAGGCTTCTATTTGTATCAAGCTATGCTATAATCAAGCTATGCTATGCTATGCTTCTGAAGAAGAAAAAGCAATTATTTACATTATATAACTGTGATTCCTTGAGATACATATATGTTTTTATACAACAAGTAGTCTTTTGCCCTAATATGGAGTCCAACTAGAGACAGATGGACATAGAAGGAGCTGAGGTATGGCTAGATTCAGTTACTCCTTTGCTTAGAGTAAAATGTGGAGTAGGAGGTGCTTCAATATGTTGTACACTGTGCATGGGACAGCAGATGATTTAGACCACTAAGAATTGAACTTAAGTGCTCTGGTGTGTGCACAGTCCTGAACAAAATGTTTTTGAACACCACAGAATGTCTGTGGATTTCCCAGAACCTCAGTAAGTAACAGTTTTGCTTTGCTTGCTTGCTATTGTAATATAAGGAAGCTTTCAATGTATTTTTGCCTTAACAGCTGGTACTCTGAATGTTAATGTGAAGAAGGAAATCTCCAGCCCAGCCCAACATTGTTGTTTTGAAGAGGCTATAAAAGGTACTAAATTGATCCTTATCAATTTAGTTAATAATTCAGCTATAAATTCCTGACCAAATTTTGCAGAAATAAATCAGAGGTCCTGTGCAGATAAGTATGTGAGTGTATAATCTGACAGTAGTCTTACAATGAGGCCTGTTTTCTGATTCTGAATATTTATTTTGGAATTGTATATTTTAACATGAGATAGTATAGAACAAAAACTTTTCAAAAATAATTAAGCAAAAAGTCATTTACATTTGCTTTCTTTAGTGTGTTCCCTCTACCCTAACCATTCTATCCATGCTCAAGGTTTGTTGTTTTGGCCTGAGAGAACCAGCTTTACGTTTACTTGGCTTTGAAGCATGAGCTGAATTGAACCTTCCTATACTGGAATAAAGTATAGGAAGGAAGAGTTTCTTAAATGATTGTTAAAGCTATGGTAGTGTGCAAAGGTTATTGGAAATTTCCATAACCTGTTCTGGTGAAAGCAGTTTGAAGGGTAAGCAGATTAACAGTGTGATCACAAGTTTGATAGGGATCCTTAGCTTCAGGTTAAAATCATGAAGCTCRTGTTTAAAGTTAATAGCTCTGCATTGGGCCTTAGCAGCCTTAGCAGTGAATAAGCCTTGACATACCTTAACAACCAGTCAGGGAGGATGATACAAGATATGAGGAATTCAACCCTGCAGAGAATACTTGAGCAGAAATTTGGAAAAAAGATTTAGGGCAATGGAACAAACTGATAAAAATATTGGAAAGGTTTCATAGTAGATGAGATTAAAAAGATAAGGATAATAACAGATATATCAGAGCAAGCCTGACATCTGTATAGTCTAGATGCAGCCTTCTTCCATGAAGGTACCAGCTGCTTCAGAAGAACTTACATAGGAATGCTGTGTGAGGCAGATGGGAGATCATGTACTGTTCTTATAGGTCCACGTCCTCATATTTTTCAGTTTGTAGAAGGAATGAGACTGAATTATCTTGTAGGGGTTTTCCTGCTAGCTAGCTCTTTTTTGGCTCTTCATGCCTGTTCTGCTAGAGGTTGAACAAGAACTTGAGGACAGACAATTTTGTCAATGGTGTGCTTTGTGTCTGTACATCCTACACTGTCCTCCCTCACTGCTCTGGAATGATGAAGAGYAGAGGGAGATCCAGTGGATGCTAGTTCCTTGCTGTTCCCTTTCACTGGGGAAAAAAAAAAATTCTCGAATGTGTGGTTTTATTTCAAATCACATCATTTGTGGCAAACCTGACTAAATTAGAATAGAGTAGAGCTACCAGGCATATGTGTAGTGCCAGAGACATGTAATGAACTAAAAGGCCTTTTTGTACCTATCACAAGCAAATTTAATCTTTGTCTTGCATATTTATGAATATTCCTTATTAAATCCTTTCTAATATAGCATCTGTGCATGTTTTTTTTAAAAAAACTCAAAACATAGCTTCCCAAAACCATTTAAATTCAAAGCTCTTATGTACTTTGAAAGACTGTTGCAGATTTGACGTATTTCAATGATGAGGTTCATTTCAAGACAACAGGCTAGAATTCTGAATCAGAAAGATCGGTTTGTGCAGGGAACCGTGCTCAAAATGCCCTCCCTGCTAACGTTCAAGTAATGCTATAGCATTATTTTAAAATGGTTTATGTTGGTTTCAGTTTCCAGATTCTTTGAGAGAAACAGGAAAGAGAATCTCTATGTCTTAATTCAGAATTTCTGAACAGCTATTACCTGTCACAGGATCTACAAAACAAACATAGTAAATGACCAAACAAAAGTGTTTCTTTGCATTTGAAACTTTTCTCGTTTCTTTCTACTGTTCTTCATTTTTCTAACCCTCTTAACCAAACACGTCACTGTGAACTGACATACTGTTACCAGCATCTAACCTGTATACCCTTATATATGTATAAAAGGGATTCTTTGGGATCCCTTAAATTATTTATACATTATTTTTTCATCATTTCTGATGAACACAAAATGATTAAGCACACGAGAAGCTTGTAAATTGTGACTTTATAGTATAGAAAAATACATAGCTGTATATAAATAAAGTGTATGAAGAGCTATTTTGAAGTAAACTTATTTTAGAAATCTTGTTTCAATCTAGTTGCATTCCCTTCCAGCAGCTCAGGCCGTGTGGCTTATATTTCTGGAGCTATTCTAAACCTGTAAGATTTGAAAGGAGGAGGAATAGAGTTTGTTTGGCTGTTGATGTACAGACGGCTATGAATTTATTACTGAAGACAAAGTAACGTTTCAACAGAGAACATTTTGCATAGAATAGAATTACAAGAAGTATGACTGAGGATGTGTCCTACTATTGATGTAAAATTGTTCAACCACTACTTTCCTTAAAGCTCAAATTATTTCAGGAGTATTTGATATCGAGAAGAGACAATTTCGTTTATAATCAAAATCTCAGCTTGAGTAATATTTTGAACATGAGTCAGAAAAAAAAGTAATACTAAAAAGATTTAATTGATTTCAAGAAGCCACTTTTCTGCTTAACAATGAGAAAAATACTAAAAGACTAAAGACAAAACACGATCTTGCCTGTCATACTAGAGGTCTGTCACGTAGATTTACTCAATTTTTTTCTTGCTGAGTTCTTCAAAAGAAAAAGATTGCTTTATGAGCCCTTAGATCATGTGCTTGTCTGAAAACAGACTTTTTTTTCAAAATGAAATATTGCAATTGTACCGAGTTTGAAATTTGTTAATTTGGAAAATAATAAACTGTTATGCTGAAGCCATCTGTGGATGGCTGTCATGTTCTAGGGAGATGTTAAATAAATGAAAGGCAAAAGCATGATATTTACAATTAATCTTTAAAAAAAAAAAGTCTTTGAAGGTTTTAGTTATTCTCCAGAATGATTTCAAATGTTTGTTTTTGCAGTGATACACATTTTAGGATCTTGTATGAGCACAAGAACACCTACAGAAGGGCCAAAAATTTATAATGAAAGCACTAGAAACTCTTTGTATAATGATCACCCACAATTCGTCTTTTTTTTTTTTTTTATTTGTACCTGCAGCAGTGAAAGCCTCTGGTTGTAACCTAGAAAAGGTAAATATTCTTCCTAGTGCCTTGATAACTCCGCTCATGCCCAGCAGTATGATTAAGAATGAAGATGTGGCTCCAATGGAAGTAAGCGCAGAGAAAAGATCCCCTCCGGTCTTCAAGGTAGGTTTGGCTGTGACCTGAAGATACTTGCTTGTAGTGCTCTTAGTTAAGCTTGGCCAACAGTTGTGTTCTAATAGCGTACGGTGGAGAAGAGTAACACCTGGGGAAAATGTCATGTCGAAGATGAGTTTGTGCTAAAATTATGCACGGAGAGCGTGGATAGAGTAATAAATAAGTTGCTTTTGAAAGTAAATCACCTTACTCCTGCATTAAAAAGGATTGATTGCATAATGCTGTCATGATGTTATTTTTTTCCTGTGACGCAGAGCAGTCTGTCACTGTAAGAACATTAATAATTTAATAATTTCCTGGCATTGCTTTTGTTGAATGAATTGTGTTTTGGTACTTTCCTAAACTAGCATTTCTGCGGTTTTCCCAGTCATTTGTTGCTTCTCTTTAGTTATGTATGGAAATATGTGTAGACTTCACATCTTCTAGCAGATCGTTCCTGCATATAGTGAGATGCTTAACATTTCTAAACATGACCTGAGTAAGAAGATGATTTGTAATGTATTGTTTTTCTTCAGGCTTCAAAGGTAGTTGGACCAGCTCAGCAAACATTAGAAAGCAGTATGTCCAGCATATCAACTTCTGCTTCCCATTTACCTTCCGATAGTGAAAAACAGCAACAAATACAACCAAAAGTGTTTAATCCAGAGACTCTGACTACTATTCAAACGCAGGACATTTCCCAGCCTGGTAGCTTTTCAGCAGTCTCTCCTCCAGGTCAGCTGCAGAACAGCGATGCATTACTGCAGCAAGCTGCACAGTTTCAGACAAGAGAATCCCAAACCAGGGAAGTTCTGCAGTCAGATGGCACAGTTGTAACTTTGTCACAGTTAACTGATGCATCTCAACAGCAACCACAGTCTACACTAACAGAACCAGCACAGGCATTACAGCAACAGATTTCGTCAAGTATTTTCTCATCAGCAAGCAGTGTGAGTCAGTTACAGAACACTATACAGCAGTTGCAAGCTGGAAACTTTCCAACTAACACTGCCACTGGCAGCAGTAGAAATGTTGACTTGGTGCAGCAGGTCTTGGAAGCCCAGCAGCAGTTATCTTCTGTTTTGTTTTCTGGGTCAGACAGCAATGAGGATGTTCAGGATCAGATTAACGCGGATATTTTTCAGCAAGTAAGTCAGATACAAAGTAGTGTCAATCCTGGGAAATTTTTCTCGTCAGAGACAGCTGTCCATTCCAGACCTGAGAACCTTTTGCCTGGGAGAGCTGAAAACGTTCACTCCCAGCCTGAAAATCCATTGTCCAATCAGCAGCAACAACAGCAGCAACAACAGCAGGTGATGGAAACTTCTGCAGCAATGGTGATAGGAATGCAACAAAACATTTGCCAAGCTGCAACACAGATGCAGTCTGATTTGTTCTCTTCAACTACTTCAGGGAATGGAGCCCTGCAGCAGTCACCTGTTTACCAGCAAGCTTCTCACATTATGAGTGGGTTATCGACAAGTGAAGACATGCAAATGCAGTGTGAATTGTTTTCTTCATCTCCTGGTGTTTCTGGAAGTGACACTGCTCCTGCTGCTCAGCAGCAAGTCTCCAACAACGGACCTGCTATGTTTCAGACATCAAGTTCTGCAGACGGAGAGGAAACTTCAGGACAGAATAAACAAATGCAAAGTACTGTATTTCAGACCATAGTTCAGATGCAGCACAGTGGAGAAAGCCAGTCTCAAGTTAATCTTTTTTCATCTCCAAAAAACATGATGACTGTTCAGGCAAGTGGAACTCAACAACAAGGAGGTGGTCTGTTCCAGCAGGGTGGAGAAATCATGTCTATTCAGTCAGGAAGCTTTATACAACAGTCTCCACATTCACAAGCTCAGCTCTTTCAGAATCCTATTGCTGATGCTCCAAATATGTCCCAGGAAGCACAAGGTTCTATTTTTCACAGTGCAAATTCCATTGTCCATAATCAGACCACTACTAATTCCACAGACCAGCTGCAGCCTCCCATGTTCCACTCCCAGAACACCATTGGCGTGTTGCAGAGCTCATCAGTTCCTCAAGACCAGCAATCTGCCAACATGTTCCTTTCCCAGAGTTCAATGAGCAACCCTGCAACTCAGGAAGAGCAGATGTCATTCTTTACAAACCAGAATTCAATTTCTCCTCTTCAGGCAGCCACAAACACTGAGCAACAAGCTTCTTTCCAACAGCAAACACAGATATCTCATATCCAGAGTTCCATGCTTCCCCAGGAACAGCCCCAGACTCAGCCTACTCAGCAAGGTTTGTTTCAGTCTCAAGTTTCATTAGGCTCCATCCAATCTAATCCAATTCCCCAGGGCCAGCAAGGAGCTATCTTCCAGCCTCAGCATTCAATAGTTGGTATTCAGAGTAGTCCTCCATCTCAAGAACAGCAGCAGCAGCCACAGAACATCATGTTCAGTAATCAAAATGCAATTAATACAATTGCTCCTCAAAAACAAAATATGATTTTCAACCCAAATCAAAATCCAATTACTAATCAGGAGCAACAAGGTCAATCCATTTTTCACTCGCAAACAAACATGGCATCTATGAATCAGGAGCAGCAGCCCATGCAATTCCAGAATCAAACTACAGTGTCTTCAATTCAGAATCCTGGATCCAACCAGGCTGAATCGCAGCAACCAACCATCTTCCATAACTCGCCCCAGATTCAGCTGGTCCAAGGATCACCAAGTTCTCAAGAGCAACAACTCACTCTCTTCATCTCTTCAGCTTCCATGTCTGCGTTGCAGAACAGTATGAACCAGCAAGAGCTGCAGCAGTCTCCTATCTACTCTTCTCAAAACAGCATGGCAGGAATGCAAGGAACTGCTTCTCCTCCACAGCAGCCCGCACCTTTATTTCACAATACAGCGGGAGGTGCCATCAACCAACTGCAAAATTCTCCTGCTTCATCTCAGCAGACTTCAGGGATATTCCTGTTTGGCATTCAGAATAGTAAGTCTGAGATTCCTGATGCTGAGCTTACAATTTAGAAGAGCTAGTAGCTGGGAATCCATAAAGCTGTCAATATTCTACYCTAAATCAGTCGGTGTTGACAATTGGTGGAGAAAATAAATGTTTATAACTTGAACTAATAAAGCAAATGGTTAATCCACACAATCTGATTTGGCAAACTTTTCCCATTCCTCTTCTACTCTTCTCTGAAATCATGATCACAATTTTTGTTGACATTTAGCTGCAGGAGTCATTGTATCATAAACTGCAGTGCAAATCTCTTTTGTTGTTAAAATTTGAAAATGAGGTCCAGGAGATATCCAAATAGAATTGAAGGACATGTTTTAAAGGCAAAAGAAAACTCAGAGGCTATATGCTGCAGGAAAAAATAACTGTGATCAGAAACAGCCTATTTCTGTACAAACTACTCAGGAAGTTCAGTTCTAAATAGTGTAGGAGGCAAATCAGACTTTGAAACCCATGTTTTACCACCCCCTTTGAAGAGTGATATTACCTTGACTGGGGGGATGAGGGAGGTTAGGTAGATCTTTCTGAAAAATCTGCCACAGATAGATCTGGGAAGGAAAACCTGAACTGTTTTGAAATGAAAGGCTTTCAGGATAAATCTGAAATGTGCCCAATGACTTTTGGCCTGTGTATTTGTTTATTCTCTTTCATTCTTTGAAATGCTGTAAATTTAGAGAGTGCTGCTTTTTTTTCTTTTTTTAAGATGGTTACAGATAAAATGTCATTTTAGYAGTTCCATGAACTTTTGCAGATCTGTATTTTCCAAGCTTTGCTGCTATGACTTATGTGTATCTGTATTTGTATTTTTCAAAAGACAGGTGCTTTTTTAAAAACAACAACAACAACAAAACAACTCAGGTGCACCTCAGAGAAAGTGAAGTGTATCTTTGTTCCACATTTTCTTTATCTGCCTGAGTTTCTGGAAGATGAGAATAGAAAAATGTGTATATCTTCTTTGTAAATTTGGATATGTGTAAATAAGCTGGCTTATTGTGTGTGTGTGAACCTAATTTAACCTAATTTAATTGGTACTTTGTTCTTCACTTATTCTCTAACAGACTGTGGCCAGCTCCTAACTTCTGGACCAGCTGCATTACCCGATGAGTTGATGGCTATAAGTCAGCCYGGTCAGCCCCAGAGTGAGGGGCAAGCGGCGGTGCCAGCCCTGCTCTCCCAGCAGCTTCCCGAGACGTCTTCTCTGCCTTCGTCCATGGCAGCCAACCAGAATATGGAGAAAATAGATGATCTGCTGGTGTCCTTGCAAAACCAGGGGAACAACATGACTGGCTCATTTTAACGAGACAAGTAAGTAGTGTGTTTAGGTCTGCAGTTCTTCCTGTTGTGCAGTTTGTTCAATAAGGTTTTGGGCATCCTTGTACAAAATGTAATGAGTGATTGAACTTCGGAGTAGCTCACCATGTTTTAAGACGTCAGCTAAAATGTCAGCAATGCTGAACTAAGGGTACAATACAAGTGGTTAGAGTGAAGAGTTATCTATTACAGTCAGAAGTCAGAATTTCTGCAAAACAATTGGCTGAAGTTGGGTTTTGTTCTTTAGCTGCTATGTATTTTGTCACATGCTGTTACAATGCAGATGCTATGTTGGRAAGCAGGAATGAGTGGATCACTGATTGGGAGATAAAAGCATTGTGGAGTGTGACTTATTTAAAAAATTTGGGCTTATTGGGTAAAATTACACCTGAAATTGGGACTTTTTTGAAATTGTCCACCTGTTTGCAGTAATATAAAGGGAAAAGAGGTGCAAGAAAAGAGGGTGTGGAGGGTAGTGTGTGTGCCACATACCGAGTCTGTTCAAAATGAGTTAACTCAAGTCAGCACTTGCTGGGACACATTCTGCACTTAGAAGGTGCCAAAGCCTGGAAAAGGCTTTGCTTACAAACCAGCATCAAGTCCAGAAGGACTCTGGAATCCAGTGTTGTCCACTGTGCAGAACTTGGTTTTAGAAACTGTTTTGCCAGCGTGAATTCCCCTTAAATTTTGCTTAAGTGATACACTTTGACTTCTAAACTAAACGGTTAAATGATGTTGGGAATTAAGAAATACATATACATATATACATATGTATATGTATATATGTATCACTCTGTGCAATATATATATGTATTCATATATATATATATTTTGCACAGAGTGATCTTCCTTGTCCTGTTTTATGCAAGCATGCTGCATTCTGCTATTTGTTCATGGTTTATTTCTGCTGGTGAATGGCATTTTCAAGGTGGAGGAACTACATAAACATCAGAGGATGCTTTTTGTTAGTTTAGCTTAACTTTTTTGCTTGCTTGTTTTGTTCCTGCAGAAAATCTATGAAGAAAAAGATGATGATTTCCCTGATCCTCTCAGACCTTGTGACTCGGGATTAGGCTGTGTGGAACTGATTGCTTCTGTCAAAAAGTGGCCCTCTCCTCTAAAGAGCACATACGCAGCCTACTGCAGTGCATTGCACCTAAGGCTCTGACCATAGTATTTGAGATTCCTGGTGCCAATAATGGTTGAAAAGCTATGCTTTGTTTTACTGGGGCGTGGAGCTGTGCTATTCCCAAGTTCCTAGACCTCACTAACAGCGGGGCTCTCTTTGAGTTTAAAGCATATCTGGTCAGTTGTTATTGTTGTTAGAAAACAGTATGTGTTACCACGTTTACTTTTTTCCCCTCTTTTTTCCTTCTTTGCATTTCCTCTCTTGACTAGAAAAGCTTATGAGGCAGAAATGTCAGATACTTGTGACATGAGCTGTGACTCATAGAATAGCTGTCAATCACTGAAGGGATCACACATTTTGAAGTAGAGCGGGAGAGCTAGTACCATGGTTTGGAATTGCTGTAGCTGATAAAGATAATTCCGATAAATATAACAACCAAGCAGAGAATTGCTTGTTACTGTAGATAGCTAGACAGAGGTGGGTGCTTCCCATCTGAGAATGTGATTAACGGTTTTATATGTCTCTTACATGTAATTGTACATAAGTTTGGTGGCTCTAACAAAATGAAGAAATGAAGGGGAACTTTCAAAATAAATTACACTCTTAAATTTTTACCTTCTAAGATACGTTGAGATTGAAAGGAACAATCTATGTGGCTGAGGAAACTCCTTCATGTCTCTCACTCTGGCCGCTTAGGTCAGAACTTGTTACAGCTGCATTGCCCACRCTCAAAACAGGCTTTTCATTTCATTTTTTCCTTCTCCCTCCCTCAGTTTAATATAGATTTTCTTTCTTTTTTAAGAAAAGATACAACTGTCCTACTGGCTTTAAAGATCTGAAGCAGCTTTTAGGAATGTGACACCTGCCTTTGTGCTATTGAATTGCTTAGTCAGTAGAAGCTTTGACAACTAACCAAGGATTAAGGAGAGGAGAAGTGATTTTTCCYGCCACCCTCCAAATGCCAGAATCCTCCTTACCAGTCGTTTTCCACCTGTTACCAATGCAAATCTTAGCCTAACTCTAAACAGAGGGGAAATCACAGTATTTACAAGTGTTATTGGTATTTCACCTGGCCCTCAGCTGCCCTGTCTCTGTATCATATTGAGCTCACACAGATCTGAAGTGGCTTCTCCTGGCAGTGCCCTACTGAGAGCTTCTAGATTACCGTGCTTCAATTAAAAATTGATGCATGTTTCAGAATGTAAAAATAACCCACTCCAGCCCGTGCAGTTGTGTTRAGGCGTGCGACTCTCCTGGGTGCTCCAGCTCTGCGGAGCGCTGGGCGCTCTCCCGCCGGCCTCGTTGGGAATCTCTTCTCCTTCTCCTGTGCGTAGAAGCCGTGGATGCTGTTAGAGCCGGCAGTCCTGCTGGGTAGTGTGTAGCTGGTGTCATGTCCTTTTGCATTTTCTTATTTTACATAACCAAGAATAGTCTGTAAATGGATTTGAGTTCCTCTAGCCCGTTTCCTGTGTGTTTTTCCCCCGATGCGTGTGCTTAGTTGAGCCGTGTAGAGTTTTTGTTTGTCTTAATGTTTTTTTTTTTCCTGTTTGTCAGTCTGTCCTGTTCATTTGCTCTTTCTGTCTCTCTCTTTCTCTCTCTCATTGAGAGGCATTGAATTACGTTTTCAGTAGTAAGGCTTCTTGCCGATATGAAGGGAACTTTTCAGAAAGAGACCTGCTCTGGGTCATTTAATTTTGAATACAGTTTTCAATCGTTCAAGTTTTGGATGGTTTATATCTAATGTGTGTTTCATTTTTTTGGAAAGCTATATTTTGTATTTAGGAAATGGTATACTATTTTGCTATTTGTACTGAGTGAGTACATTGGCATAAATATAAAAATTTATATATATACATATATATAAAATATTCTTTTGCCACACATTTTTGTGGTAAATTTGTGAGTTTGTCTGATGTTCTACCACAACGTGGCGTCTGATAACAGTGGGGTGGGGTGGGGTTTGTTATGTCTTTATTGAGTATTTAAGTACTTTTTGCAACATAAATAACTTGTTCATCTCTCGCCATTCCATCAGGCAATTTCTTGTTCCGACTGGCTATGGGAAGCTTCACTGTGTGTTTTGATGTGTCTGTCACTCAGCAGTATGATCTAGTAAGGAAACCCRTAGGCATTTAGGCATATATAAGTGATGGGTTTCATTCAGAATGAGCCATTCAGCTTTTATCCACTCATTGTCTATTTAATATTTTATTATTTTAGCGCCTTTATGTTTTAACTTTTTTAATTTATAATTATGCTAAAATGTTTGAAATTTTAATCATGATAAAAAAGAATTCCCTGCTTCATAATGTCCAGAACTGCTTTTTAACTCTAAACCATACTTTTTCTTCCTGTGATTTTTTTTTCTTTTTTTGTGTCCTGCTCAGAAAATATATAACTAGATCCTGTTATGGTTCATAATATGAAAAGAGCAATCTTGCAGCATTGGCTAAATGCTCTGTGAAGATACATAGAAGACTGGGAGTTATGGATTGAAACAGCTTCCAGATGACTGTGGAAGTCGATAGCCAGTTATTCCAAAATAAACTGGTGACTGTTGCAGTTCACAGTCCCAGGACCAGCCGTTGGGTGTCAGCTTGGGCCTTCATACACAGAAGAAGCGATAGGGATGATAAATGCACTCGTGTGCTGCTTCATGTTGTTCTGAAGGGCAATATCCTTGTTTTGAAATGCTGTTGGTCAGTGCCAAGTCACCAGGGACCAATTCTCCATTCAGTAATATGGGTGTCCAACAGATAACTTTTTTACCAAGACTGCTAAAGCTCCAGGGTGAGGGTTTGTTTGAATCGGGTGCGTATTTTAGGTTGCTTATAACAAGGGCTGTGCTATCACATTTTCACTTTTGGATAACACCTTCCTTTCATGTGTTAAATTTATCTTGTCCATTTTAGGTCAATGTTTAAATGTACAACACTTCGAACATGTGATTTGGTTACAAAAAGTATTTGTCTTATGAACGAAGAGGTTGCTCAGTGGTTGATTAGTGCCTGGACTGCTGTTTGCAAGCAGCTGTTACAGGGGCTGACGGAAAACGGTTTGAGAGCCAAGAAAAAGCCTAACGACAACCTGCAGGTTTCATGGCAGAAAGACCCGAGAACAGCGTGAGCCACATCTGTATTTTATCAGAGTCCTGTTTTCTTGTGTGATTTAAGCAGCTGAGAGTTGGAGCTTTCCCCGCGTTTTGTTTCTTGCACCCTTGTGCACTGCAGCAYGTGCTCAGAGGGGCAGTGGCATCGCGCCCAGGCCACTTCGGTTGTGAAGGTTGAAACATATTGAGGGGTGAGTCGCTCTGAAACGAAAGTTCCTGCCGTTATTAGAAAGGAGAACTTAGTAGGTCCACAAAGCAACAACTAGCTATAGACAATATTACTAAGTGAAAAAAAAAAAAAGTACAGCTGCAATGCTAGGATGGATTTTCTCTGTATTGCCTTTCTCTGCTGCTTGAGCTTTGTTTAAAAAAAAAAAGAAAAAAAAATTTGAACATTGTTATTTTTGTAGGTTGTGCTCTCCAGCTGTATATGGCTCTGAAGCCCCCGCTGGCTGTGCAGCATCTGTAGCACGGGCTGTACGGTCGTGCAGAGTACAGCAGCTCGCTAGCACACAGTGAAATCTAGGGAGACTTAACTGCTATCCTGCAATGTTGTCTTCCACATCTATGTCTATTTTTAAAGAAATAATGGTTCATATGAATAATATATAATACACAAAAATATTTGCTGTTTCCTCTGACAAGAAGTGGTTACTGGTGTGTAACTGGCAGCTTCACTTACTAACTGCCTCCTAATTGTCTTCTCTTTCAGCAGATGCTCAAACCAATTGCTTTGCAGTTACTTTAACTTAAAAACAGTTCAGGAAATAATTTCAGCCTTGCTGTTTTGAAGTAGATGTTTAATCACCAAGCATTTTATTGTAATTTTTAATTACTGGCAGGATGGTTACTTTATTTTTAAAGCAAAATAAAACATGAGCTGGGGAGGTATTTTGTAACCTTGACAATGCTTTCAGTGATAATACTAAGAGCCTGGGCAGCTCTATCCATGGACATTCCCCTAGCTTAGAAAAGTTGTGCATTTTTAAGCTTCTCTTGTGGTTTTGATTTGGGATATAATTCCCCAAAAGAAATTGAAATTGCCTTGTTCTGGCAGACCTTCTACTCACAAACTGTCTTTCCAGAGCCTACCAAAAGAATACTGAATGGGTCAGGAGCTTGCATTCCCCTTAAAACATGAGTTAGAGCACTAGTTGAGTAGCAATAAAGAATTATTTTTAAAGGAAAATAAAAATTTATTGGATTAAAAAGCTACAATTTAATGCCTCCAAATATGTGTATATATGTGCATGTGTGAATGCATGTGCACATTCTTTAATAGTCAAGGGTTGTGCTGTCCAATTCTGGATCTGAAATCTGTACGACAAATTTTTGAGCTACCTGTTCAGGGTAATTACAGGGGAGGAGTTTGAAGGGTTATGGACATTTATTGGAGTGATGGAAGCAAGAGCTAGGAGGATGAATTCCTTAGGGTGCTCTGAGCTATGAGTTGTAGATGGAAAGTGAAAAGAGGGGAAATATAAATTGTTCACTGATGACTTCTCTTTAAGAGCAAGATTAACTTTGAGGAATTAAGTGCTTTCCTGTTTTCTGGAGGGAATGGCAGCAGCTCCGTTAGTTGAGAAGCTAAAAGGAAACTGGCACAGAGACTCTGTGTATGTTTGGTGGTTGTCTCTCTAACCCGAGCAGAGACTGGGAGCACTTGGTATCCAGTCCAGCTGTGCCTGGCACACGAGGAGTGCCTGGGCTGTGCGGGCAGAGGAGTGTTCGTGCCCAGCAAAGCCAAGCCCAGAGGGTCTCTGCCCAAAATGCACTGTGCACTGTTCAGCTACAAGGGAAAACGCAGCGGCAGATCAACTCATGCAGAATGTACTTGTAAAAATTCACCAGGTTAGTGTTGGGTTTTGGGGGGGGGGTTATGGAGGAGAGGCTTTTCTTTCGTATAATCTGTATAGGTGTATAAATATGCATTGCCTGAGTGTTCCAGGCTTGTTTATATGTATATATTAGAATCCTATATCAAGTATATAAATAATTAGTATACACATGCATAGAATACTGATATATTTACATTTTTATAAATCTAAAATAATTTCCTTAGCAGGAGGTTATTTACCAAGGGTTTTGTAGTAGCTGATTAATAGCTGTATCAACACCTGTGAGTACTGTCCGCGTGGTGCTAGTGGTAGTGTTGTTCCAGAAACGCGCCCTGCTATTTAGCTCTTCACCAGAATCCATAGGGTTAAAGTGAAGTGACTTTTTGAAACAGCTATTATTTTTTTTTGGTATTTTTTATATATTTTTATTAATCGCTGCAAAGACAGTGTTAGCAAAACAATAGAACTGACAACAGTGGGGAGGAGTCTTGCCCACGGGAGGGGCTCGAGGAAGCCCTCGGTGGCACCCGTGCCCTGCGTGCGGGTGCTGCTCCGGCAGTTCTCTGCTCACTGGCCAGTCTGTGTCCTGTGGGGACCTTGTYTGTTCCCAGCCCCGCAGGGAGCCCCAGCAGCGGCGCTTCGTGGCGCGCCGACGAGCGGGACTGACACGAGCCCTTCTCCCCCAGAGGGTTGTTCACCCTTCTCACCTAGCAAAGGATCCTGGCTGCTGCTCAGCTGAGCTGCGTCTGAACCAAGATGAGACCCAATTTGTAGGTCATTCCTTTTCTGTTTACTCCGATTTTTACATATAAAGCAATGCATCTTGCAAACTTTTTTTTTTTTTAACTGTACTGAAGAAATAATAGCTAGCAGGCATTCTTTGTGGATATTTTCTGGGTTTGAGGACCATTACTCTGACTTGCTTAAGAAAGAAAAGTATAAGAAACTAAACTCTACAAAAGAGATCCAGATCTTAAAAGCAATAGAATGYATTTTGCCCACCAAGACTTTTCTTGCCAAACCTGCTGTATTCCACTGTAATTTCAAAATAGGTTAACAAATAGGCATCATTGCACAGGCTTTAGCAAAGCCCCTCTCCCAGCCCAAAAGCAAACGTCCTTGTTTGTTCTGAAATTGCCTCCCAGCACTGAAGTGCAGTGGCCGGGGGTGAGGGACCTGCTGCCCTCCCTGCTTGCGGGGCTTCGCGTCCAGCTTCTCTTGCACGCACTCGGAGCAGGCGCAGCTCGCTGGAGTGTGTCCCAGTTGTGTGCTCCTGGGTTTTGTTTTCGGGTTAGCAGAAGGTCCTGTGTTGGGGTGATTTAAAATGCCTTAAGTTCTTTTTTATTCCCTGGACCCTGCAGCACGTCGCAGTGCGCCGGGGGCCCGTGCTGCTGTCCCTGTCCCAGCGCTCCGTGCGAGCTGACACCGGGTGCAAGGCTCAGCTGAAAACACCATCGCAAAACCAGTTCCAATACCCTGCTTAAAGGAGCACGGTGTGCAGGAAGCTTTGTTGTTATGCTGTGAGGAMCGAGGTGGTTGCTTAGTGAGCTCGCTGTTACTCGTGGTCAGCTCCAGACAGCTCCAGGGTAGAGCTCTCTACCTCTGCGCTGGCTGGGTCTTCTCGAGCGGTTCACTGGCCTTTCTGCCATGCCTTCCTGGCACGCACTGATCACCCACTGAGCTGCCTTTTCCATCGTCCTGCAATGTGAAAGTAGCACCAGATACTCYTTTGTGCGTTCTGTGTATATGGCTTTCGTAGTGGGGGGGTTTCAAAGCACTGATACCCGGTGTTTTCAGTTTGTTCTCTGAGGGGATATTTCATTTGCATCTATGTTTTTAGCTATCCTGTGATAACTCGTTGAATATTAAAAAAAAATAAAAATATTTTGCTTCTATTGGGACATTTGTATACTCGCAACTATATTTCTGTAAACAGCTGCAGTCAAGAATAAAACAATGAAAGTTTTCATTTTGCAGTGTAAACTCTGGTTGTGCTTCTTCAACTCCCCCTTAACTCCCTTTATTCCCCAAGGGGAAGGTCTCTATTACACAGCAGGGCTGTGCCCCCCTTCCTGCTCCCCTGGGGGCTGGGGCTGCAGCAACCCTGGGTTTTTACCACATGCGCAGCAGCTGGGGGCACTTCATTCAGTGGAAGAGCCAGCAGAGTTTGCCAAGAGGGCCGGAGACAGACTTGGCAAACGGGAACCGCTCGGGGCAGCCAGGGCCCTGCAGAGCCYGCGGGGTCAAGTGCTGCTCCTGTCACAGCAGGTTCCTCACAGCCGTGCACCACCCCCCGCCCCAGAACAGGACTGAGGCACCACGACTCTGGTTTGGTTTTTATTTGGGACGGGCACGGATGCCCATTGCTGTAGGGGCCCAGGGGACAAGCAGTGACACACAGGCCCTGCTCTCCCCCTGGGACAGGCAGAGAGCTCCGCATTGAGGCCTCCTGAAATGCAGATATCATCACCCCTGCTCCCGCGCTGCTCTTTGCCCATCCACAGAAGCTAGAAGGAAAACCCAGCACCCATGCTTGGCTGCCGTGTTGGAGCAGCCCCAGGAAACGTCTTATGCTGCCAGCGCCTCAGCCATGGGGCCGTGACACGYGTGAGACCCCCCCCGCCCTGTGCAGGGCCTGTCCCTCGCAGTGCCAGCGGGAGGGCCGCACTTCATCTCCTCCTCACAAACTTCTTTGTCACGGCATTGGGGTTGAGGCGCCTCCGGCCCGCGCCCAGGGCCGCGTCGCGGATCTGCAGGTTGGCCGCGCGGCTGTAGATGTCGTTTTCCGCAAAGGGAGACACCCCAGCAATGTAGTCGGGGTCGAAGACGTTGGTCTTCTGCCTGGCCTTGCGCGAGAGCCGCTGCTGCGGGAAGGGCTGGTCCTCCACGAGGTGCGGGTTGTTCGCGTGCTTCCCGCCCTGCGGAGCCGGCAGCGGATACTGCGGACAGAGCAGAGGCGGTTAAGCTCGCACTCCCTAAAGGGCTGCTCTGCTCAGCAGCAGCTCTGAGCCGCCAAAGAGCTTGGCAAAGGAAGCCCGAGAGCCCCCAGTGCTGTGGRGGCTTGACCGGTGCCACCAGCTCTGGGAGCAGCAACTCACCCTGAGCCCTCGGGGGTTCAGCACCTTGGGGTTGCGGGAGAAATGCAAGTGGAGGCTCCCGTCATCGCTCACGCTCACTGCAACCTTCTTCAGAGTCTTGTTACCACAGTGAGGACAAAACACCTTGCTCATGTCAGAAGTTGTCCTGCAGGACAGTGACAGAGGCACTCAGTGCTCCCAGGCTGAGCAGAGCCTTGGCCCACACAAGTGACGGCTGCTCTGGCCACATGAGCCAGGAAAAGCCCCAGTCCAGTCTGAAGGAGCCCTTGAGGCCTCCAGCCAGGAGGAGCAGTGCTCCTCTGTGCACAGCACTCACTTGAAGCAGCCGTGGCAGCGGAGGATGTGGCTCCTGGCCTGGCGGATCAGCATGCCGTTCACCGCCAGCACGTGCAGCCCCATCTGCAGCAGCACATTCTGCAACGAGAAGGGAGAAACGGCACGCCGGGAGGTGGGACAGCCAAGCTCTATTTAACCATCCAGGCAGCAACAGGAGCCCTYGGCAGCAAAGCAGCAGCGACCTCGGAGCAGCCGCTGGCACCCACCTGCATGGCGAAGTCAGTGGTGACRCAGCCGACCTGCACGCCAGCGGGAGCAGTGTCGAAGTGCCCCATGTCCTGCTGCACCTCCTTGATGTTGCTGGGTGTGATCCAGCCTTCATCATCACTCTCCTCTTCGCTTTCCTCTTCCTCAGCGCTGTCCTTGTTCTCTGGTCTCTGCTGCTCCTCATCCACCTCTACACTGATGCTGATGGCATGAGCGTTCTAGGGTGAGAGAGACCATGAGCCAAGGCCCCCCTAGCGCCCTCAGCCTGAGGAGAGGCGCCCCGGAGAGCAGAAGCTGGACAAAGATGGGGGAGGAAGCAGGAGGAGGCTCTGAGTCTCACCAGCAGCTCCTGCAAGTCCTCCTCGATGCTGGGCAGGGGGGCTCTCCAGTAGAGGAAGGAACTGAACTCAGGGCTCTCGGCTGTGACCGGGCTCCTCTCGGGGCTGGGCAGGCGCTGCCCTTTTCCCAGTCGCTTGTGCTGGACACAAGAGAGGGACCCCTCACCTGCTGYCCACCCGAGGGCTCTGCAGGGCCGTGTCCTTGGGCCCTGCAGGGCTCCATCCCCACCTCTTACCTTGGAGAGACCCATCCCCRTCCCTAATCCTGGCCTGTCCTTGTCCCCATCCCTCTCTCTGGAGCCCCGTGTCCCCATCCCCTACCTTGGAGGGCAGGTGGAAGCCGGCGAGGTGCAGGGGGGCCTCGGGGTGCTGCAGGGAGGAGCTGAGCCGCACCTGGGGAGGGAGCGCAGCGCGTCGGCGGGGCCGGAGCTGCCTCGTCCCGGGCCTGYGGCCACCACGGCCCTACCTTGTCCTCAGGCTCCCGCCGCAGCCGCTCGGGCCCCACGATCTCGGCCTCGAGCTGGCAGGTGAGGGCGAGAACCTGCAGGTCGGTGGCCGAGAGGCTGGGGTAGTCGCCCGTCTTCTTGGCAAAGTCGGTCACTGTGGGGAGATGGTCGGGACAAGGMGCAGGACGGGGGGTCAGGGAGCAGGAAGGGGGTCAGGTCGGACCGGGCTGGGGCAGCAGCAGGGGGCGWTGGGGAGAACAGCGCCCGGTCCTGGGAATTGGGAGAGGAGCGACAGCCACTTGGTGCCGTGGGAGGGGAGCCGGGATGGGGTTCGGGAGGACACASACACCCTGGTCAGGGATGAGGCAGGAGACACCGGGATCGGGATTGGGATCGAGACCGTGGGGTGGGGCGGGAGACACTGGGATCGGGGGAAGGCTCCGTGTCGGGACCGCCGGGCCGGGCAGGTTCCGCTCCCGGGGGTCTCACCGAGCCGCACGTAGTCGGGCCGCGGGCGGCGGAAGCGCAGCTCGTAGGGCAGCGCGGCCAGGCGGCGCCGCGTCGCCTTGTCGCGGATCTCGGACACCACCTCGGGCACCGTGTACACGCTCTGCGCCATGTCCTGCGGGCGCGGCGCCGTCAGAGGCGGCCCCGGCTCCGCTCCCCAGGCCCGGCCCCGCGCCCCCAGCCCGGCCCCGCGCCCGGTACCTGCAGCGGCGCCGCGCGCAGGAAGGCGCCCGCGTCGGCCACGACGTGCGCCACGCGCGCCATGGCCCGCACTGCCCCTCGCAGCGCCCCGTAGCGCCCCGCGGCCCGCTGGGAGCCGTAGTCTGCGCGGGGCACGCCGGGAGCCGCCGCGCCGCACCGCCCGCTCGCGGGAGCCGCTTCCGGGCTGCGCGGGTCAGGTGACGAGCGCAGTCACATGACGGCGGCGCCGGGAGTCGGAAGTGGGAGCGYAGCGGCTGCCGGTAACGGGGGCGGTGGGAGGCGGGAAGCGGGTTGTTAACGGTCCCCGCCGGGGGAGCTGCGGGCAGAGCAGGAGCCGGAGCAGCCGCGGGAGCGGCTGGCGCTGTCAGCCCCGCACAGGGCCCTGCGCAGGTAGCGGCCCGCGGGGCAGGAGACGTGGGAGCTCCCGAGCCGCGACCCGGTGCCCCCTCCCCACTGCAAGGGGGCTCCAAAGCGCAGCCGGCGCCTCCCGGGCAGGGCTGGGCCCGGGGCGGCCTCTCCGGCGGGATGCGGCGCCCGTGGGCAGAGCTGTTGCCGGGCACGAGCCCTTCAGCTGCTCCTTCCTGGGCACTCCGGAGTGGGGAGAGCGCACGGGAGCGGGGCAGGAGTCAGATCCCAGCGCTCGTTGCTGCCCCACGGAATAAGCACCCAGGGTCCCTGTCTGTCCCGTCGTGTTGGTGTCCACGCGGCCGCTGTGGGCTCTGGCCGGGGCTTTACTGCAGGCACCGCTCGTCGGCCTCAGAAGGGTGTTGGGAACCGGTCGCCTTCCCTGTCTGGCCCGGACCAACCTCCTCATGTGTCACACGTGGCTGGTGCTGCTGCCTCGTGCGCAGGGTTCGGCAGAGGTGCCGCCCGTGTCTCACCAGTGTCCCGCGGGGCTGCTCCTCATGCTCTGCCGCTCCCAGGCCCACGCGGGTGTCTCGGAGGCCCCGCTGCAGGTGCTGCAGCTCTGCAGCGGCAGCAATGCAGCGCCCAGCGGAGTGGGGAGGCGGCCGTGCAGGCAGCTCCTGGACTGGGGGGCAGCCACCCCATCTGCCTCGTGCTCTGGGACYGCTCTGTCCTCGTGCTCGGCAGCGATCTCTGGATCGTGGGAGCTGCCGCGGTGCGGGGCCCATGGTGTCTGTGCCCAGGGTGCTCCAGGGGCAGCGGTTCCCAGGCGCAGGGTTCGGCTGCGCTTCCGCCTGCACTACACGTTAAAGTTTAACAGCGGCGCGAGGGAGCCCGTGTTTATGAGGCGTCTCCAAGGGCGTCCCGGGCCGAGCCCTTGGTCTCCTCCCGAGCTGTGCTCGGTGGTGGTGAAGCCTCTGGGGGTGCCGAGGGTCACTTGGCCCCTTCCTGATGCTCCATGAGCAGCCGTGGGTGCCTGTGACCTGTCATGGTGCGGCGCCTCCCCAGGGCTCTGCTGCATTTCATCCCTGAACTGCGGGCCRCTAATCCTGGCACAGCGGCCGCAGGGAGCCCCGGGCAGCCCCGGCTTCCGCCCTGCGGTGCTGCTCAGCATCTCCYGTCTCTGCCTTGCAGCCCGTGGTGATGCCATGGCCTCTGCGAGCACCAGCAGGGCCAGGGCAGGGCCGCCCTGCGAGAAGTCCCAGCTCTCCGTGAAAGGTGGGTCCTGTGGTGTCGCTGGGGCCAGGTTCACTGTGTGGGAATGTGGATTTTTGGGTATATCTGGTCCCTCCATGCTGGCCCCAGTAGCTCCTGGAGGGAGGTATGTTCCCAGGCCTGTGCTCTCCSCATGCCCTGGGACTGGGAGGCTCCCTGGGGAGGCAGCGCTGCTGGTGGGTGCCCCGTCCTGCTGGGGAAGCAGCGAGTGTCCTGGGGCCYCAGGCACTGGATGCCCTTCCCTGCACTTGTATTGCAGCCCTGGGCACGTGGTGGCAGAGCAGGCTGTCCCCCCACATTCCTATCATGCATYCTGGCCTCACACCGATGGTATTGCCACCACAGGTGACAGAATGAGGATAGTGGTGTTGGGGGCCTTTCTSTGCATGAGGTGCTGCCTTGGGCCCCGGAGCCCTTCTTGGGCACCTGGGAAGCCTTGGAGAAGCAGAGCGACTCCGTGCTGACAGCACTCTGCGGCTCTGCTGGGGCTGTGTTCCTGCTCCCGTGGCCACGAGATGGCTCCAGACACCTAGAGCTGCATCTGCAGCTCTGCCTTGTGCTGTCCTCTCTGCTGGAGGATTGTCCTGCCCTTCAGGAGCACCTTGTGCCAGACCTGGAGATCCCCAGAGTGGGCACCTCCTTCCTGGGTGCCCTGGAAAACTTCCTCTCTACCCAGCTCATTCATGGCAGATGTTGGGCCAGGAAAGGCCACGTGTCTGAGCTGGCACCACGGCTGCCCCCGGGGGGGATCGCCCTGTGCCACGGTGCCCCCGAGGCAGCAGACATGGTGGGGTGCAGGCCCCTGCTGCCGCCTGACCCCGCGCTGTCCCTGTGCGCAGTGGTGTCCGTGAAGCCCAAGGCACAGAGCCGCCAGTCACGCATGAACTGCTACGTGGAGGTGGCCGGCGACGGGCTCCCCGGTGAGACCAAGAAGACGGGGAAGCAGATCGGGATCTCGGAGGTTCTCTGGAATGAGATCCTCGTGCTGTAAGTGTTGGCATGAGGGTGGCTGCGTTGTGCCGCATTGGCCTGGGGCTCCAGCTTGTTGTGGGGACCGGGAGCTGCTGGCGGGTGCTCGGAGGTAGCTGCCTCTGAGCAAGGACAGCGCAAGGGACCCGCTGGCTTGGTGCTGGGAGGGGGTCTCCCACCACCCTGTGGTGTCACCCCAAGCCCCTCTGCTCCCCTCAGGCCTGGCCCTTCCCACACACGAGGCTGCCCTGACAGCCCTTGTGTGGTTTCTCCCCAGGAACGTCACGGCTCAGAGTCACCTGGACCTGAAGGTTTGGAGCTGCCATACCCTGAGGAACGAGCTGCTGGGCGCAGCCTCCGTCAGCCTCTGGAACCTACTCAAGAGTGGTGGGAAATGTATGTACGAGCCCTGCGTGGCTCCCTTGTGGCCTGTGCCCAGGTCCTCTCYGCAGAGGGTTGGCTCTCAGGGTGAGGGGCACCCGGGGTGCGGGCAGAGCACCTGGCAAGGTGGCAGCAGCCCCGTCCCCCATGGGGGTCCCGCATGGCTTCCCTTCCGTACGTGTGTGGCCGAGAAGCAGCCGCTGGCTGGAGCAGCTCCTGGCCCAGCAGGGAACAAGGCGAYGTTGTGCGAGCGTGGCTGGCCCATCGGGTGCAGGGGGCGCGAGGGTGGCGGCCGCGGAGCCTTCCTTAGCCAGGGTGCTGTGGCCGGCAGGGAAACAACCCCCTCTGCTATTTGCTGCCATTTGCGGTCACCAGAGTGTGGCCCGTGGCGGCGGCTGCATAAAGGCCTCCATTGAGGGCCCGGGGCGCGTGCGGCTGTGCGGGGCAGGAAAAGGCGCCTCCTCTCCCTTGCAAGCAAAACCTGGCTGCTGGCAAAAGACAGACTTGGTATTGAGGGAGGAGAGGGGCCTCCTGCACGCGGGAGGGATATGGAGTCTGGCAGACTCCCCTGTGCCAGGGGATGGGGTGGCACTGCCAACTGCAGGCTGTGAAACCGCACTGGTGTCCCCAGCATGCCCTGGCTGTCATGCCCAGGGCCCCGCGGGCCCTCAGGGTGGGTGACAAAGTGTCCTCGGTGCTGGGGGGTCCTGAGGCTGGCACTGCCAGACCCCACTCGGAGCCGCCCATAGCCCACATCACCGGGGAGCCCTTCGACTGCTCTTCTATTGCAGAGCCTGGGGGACATGTAGATCTGTCCACTTTGGGGAAGGCACTTGCAGTGCTGCCCCTGCGCGTCGAGCCGGGCACAGTGCAGGCTGCCAGCTGGGATCCCACTCCRGCTCCCGGGGCGCTCTCCCCTTCGCTGTTTCTCCCCGAGCAAGCGCCGCGCTCGCCACATTCCCAGCGTGG
Organism: Eudromia elegans; assembly: GCA_003342815.1. Classification (NCBI taxonomy): domain Eukaryota; kingdom Metazoa; phylum Chordata; class Aves; order Tinamiformes; family Tinamidae; genus Eudromia; species Eudromia elegans. The sequence goes on from PTEX01000103.1 coordinate 1,814,768, forward strand.
CCACTGCTCCCGCCCTACCTGCCCGCTGCCGGCAGCGGGGGCACAATTGCCTCTTTCATTAACGAGTGTCCCAGGGGGCCATGTGGAAAATGAATGGAAAAGGCAACTGGCTGTTCTCGMCGGTATGTTAACATGCACCAGAAAAAACGTGTCAGATATTTCCTTGACACGGTGGGCTGGGAGGGGAAGATTCTTAAAGCTGCAGAGCCCTGCTCGGCTGAGGAGGTGCCGCGCGGCGGGAGCCACCGTGCTCCCGAGCTGCTGCGTCTGCAGCGAGCTGCGTCTCGCGCCRTCTCGCTGTGCTGGGACCCTCTCCCTCCCTCTCTCTGAGGAGCCGACTTGCTGCTCTGGGCCCTCTGCAGCTTTGCTGCAGCCTCAGCACTGTGATCATGCCCTGGGATGGGGACTGCTGCCCTTCCTCCAGCGGGAAGCTCGGTGGTAGCTGAGAGCCTGCGTCTCCAAGGGGGCTTGGAGACCCCTTCCTAGGAGGGGCCTTCCCTGCATCCTGCGTGCACTGGCCCCAGTGCCSTCTCCTGCCCGCTGAGATAGCGAGCTCAGAGGCTGTTCCTTGGGCAAGTCCGCACTCCCGCGTGCTGGCCCGGGCTGGGGATACTTCTCAGTGGGTCCGAGACCCCCACAGACTCCAGTTATCCTAGTTCCTAGATATGGCTAAGGCAAAGGAGGCTCTCCTGAAGCCTTGAGGGTAGTTTTTCTTTCTCCTTGTGAGGGGATCCATGTGTCCACAGCACCCCGTGGACTTTCCAGCCATGTAGAGCTGAGCTGGACTGGTAAAATCCTCATCCAGCCCTGTGCCCCAATGCCTGAGAGAAGGTGCTCCAAGGATTGTGCTCTCAGCTACTTGCAGAGATCCTTGCAGACAGCATCTGCCCCCCGGGAAATGCTTAAGGGGAACATTTTACCCCAAGGATTGTTCTTGGCTGGCAGCAGACCCATTTTCTAGTTGGTTGGTGTAACTAATGTTTTCTCTAAGTTACTCATACGTGAGTATAGCTGTGACCTTTTGTTTGGATTTCTGTAGGTGTTTTAGTGTGGCAGAACTGTTCTGGTCACCCTGTGTTTGTGCAGGTGGGTGTTTCTGGCAGGGGGTGGCCTTGGTGTCTGTGGCAATGTAAGGAGGGCTCCTGCTCGCCAGAGTGAAGCTGCAACTGCCTCTCTCCATCTCCCAGTCCTTGTGCCAAGCTTTGCTTCAGGTGGAAGCACCTTGGGGCTGAGGCCTGAGCTGCAGGGAAGGTGGAGAACGAGGAGCCCGGGCTGTTGTAGATGAGCTCCTGCTCCAGAAGGGTCAGGCCTTGCTTTGAGACACACTGCGTTTCCTAGTGCCTTGGCAGCCGGCACCGGGGCCCTCTACACAGCCTCTTTTCTGGCAAGGCAGCACCCTTGCAGCCTCAGATGGGGAATTGGATGGAGAGGGAGAAGGAGAGGTGGGTAAGAACGGGCTTAATCACAGAAAATGAATTAGAGCCTTCTATGGAGCTGCTCCCAGGGCTCCTTTAAAACATCTAATTTGTGCTGGCGCAGCCCCTGCCCTGGGCCTCCGTGCTCTGCGCTGCAGAGGCTGCGCTTTGTTCCGCGGCTCCAGGAGCTCCTCGGTGTGCGAGGCCAGAGGAGCGGCACCGGGCGGCCCCGCGGCTCGGCTGCCTGGAAGCTGCTGCTGGGCCCTGCTGGTTCTCACTGGTCCCTCATCTGCCGAGCGGTGGATGTCGTTGCTGGCTTTGGAGCAACAGGAATGAGCGGGGCTGCAGCTCGCAGATGAAAGCCCTGGCTTTTATTACTTGCTGCTTGGGTTGCAAGTTACATCAACAGAGTCCTGTTTCTTGAGTGGCACCATATGCCAAGATTTTACAGATCCTGCAAAGCCTTTTCTTTCCATTCTGCTCCACCTCAGGCAGAGCTGCTGGAGCTGCGGCCTTGAGGAATCCTTTGAGAAGCCAGCAACAAGCCCCCAAGCCTCTGGAAAGCTGCAGCTGACCCCACTTCACAAACGTGCTGTCAAAGGAGCTCTGCTGCGTGGTACAAAAGCAAAGACTCTTTGAGCAAGGAAGCATGAAAGCAAACACACAGACTGATGAAAGGAACAGAGAGTTGGCTGGCTGGGTCGATGGCTGTGTGATAGCTCTCCCAGAGTGGCTGTTACAGGCTGGCATGTCACAGTGTGGGACTGCACTGCACCCGTTCTGGGTCACCCTCCAGGTGCTGTGTTACAAGTGTCCTGCGCTGGTGGTGGCACCGTGACCGCCAGTGCTGTCCCTTGTCTCCTGTGTTGTGCCGTGGCCAGCACCAGGTTCCCCTTTAGCAGCCTCTCCTTTGCTCCTAAAGCCAAGGAGCAGCCGGGGTCCCTTGGGTGCCAGTGCCCCGTTGTGCAGAGAGCTGCCTGCCCRTGTCCCAGAGAGCGAGTCTTTGGTGTTCTCCTTCCATCTCATCTTTGCTCACAGGACTGGTGATTCAGAGGAAGGAGGCGGAAGTCTGAGCTCCTGGTTATACCACCTAGCAGTTACAAGAAGGGGAACGAGACAGTTATTTTTAGGCAGCCTGTGGTCCYCAGGCTGAGAGCAGCCTCCCAGGGTGATGCGCTGCCCTTTTGCATCTCCCCAGCTCAGCTGTTGTGGGGTGGAGCACCCAGCTGAAGCAGGACCCTGCTGCTTGCACCCTCTTGCTGGTGTCTGAGAGTGGGTCGTTAGCAGGGCAAATCCTCTTGCTGCCTGGAGAGAAAGGCTAATCRCTTCCCCTAACCTCTGGATTGCTCTTGGGCTTATGGGTAGCGGTGGAAGGTCTCATTCTCCTTCCTCTTCTGAGAGGGTTCATGGCCACAGCGTGGAGTTGTTCCTTTGGCCACAGATAGGCACAACACTTAACCTGTTTCTTGCCTGGTTTTTGCTCCCCTCACCAGGGACGTGAGTTCTAGACATGCCACTGCTGGCTGAGCAGCCATGTGCTGTGGGGTGGCAAAGGGAACCCTGAGAGCGAGGGAAGCCGGCRTGTCACCATGCCCAAGAACAGCCCCCACAGAAGTCACTCGCTGCTCTGTCTTTTCTGTGTAGTCTCAAGGTGTCTTAAAGGGAGGGCTTCGGCTTTGGGATTTGTTTTTTCTACTGGATTAACCAGGGGCAAATTGCTGTTCGGAGCACATGGTTGCGGTGTCCAGAGGATCTGCTCATCTCCTAAGTGAATGGCAATCCTGGCTGTTCCGTGTAGGGCTTTCCTTGAGTCGTGGTAGATACAGCTTTGGTGCTGTGGAGCCTCTGAGGCTATACCTGGTCTCTACATCCAGTGGAACGATGCAAAGAGGGTCGTAAGGAGTGRAAGGGGTGGGGAGCTTGGGGCGTCTGTCTGGAAGCCTTTCCAGCCGCGTGTGAGCAGATGGAGCCGTCACACCCAGGGAAGAGGCCGCCCCTGCCGGCGCTGCTGGTTCGCGACGCTCGTGCCAACGAGCCGTGTCAGACGTGTGCGGTTACGGGAGGTCCCCGGGGGCTTGGGCTCAGCCTGGAGCCGTTATTGCTCTTGCTGCTACCAGCCTTACTTCGTGGAACTGTAAATCTGCTTAATGGGCTGTGTGGGAATTCCAGTTCGCCTCCGCTAAATGGGAGCTCTGATGCTGTGTGCGGGGCRCTGGAAGTAGCTGAACTGAGACCTTATTCAGGACCAAATCACCCCCCGACCCCCTCCCAAAATAATAATAATCCCTCTGACATTCTGGCTGCTTGTGAGACACAGGCAGCCTTTGTGCGCAGCCGCTGAGGGGACCCTCTGTTGGTGCAATAGCAATGTCCCTTTGTGCGTCCTGCGCGCTGGATGGGGACAGTGAATGGAAGGTTCTACTAGTGTTTATTTTCTTTAAGAAAGCGGGAGGGGGCGGAGAGGGGAGAAGGAAGCCGGCTGGGAGGTTCATGTTCACATCCTGCGCTCGGAGACACCTCGTCTTTGCTYGCGCGCTGCCTTCGTCGGCCGGAGCGCTCACAATGAGGGTCTGTGCCGGTGCGGAGGGCGGGCGCGCGCTCGCAGACGGGGCTCGGAGCCCCCCGGCACGCGCGGGYGCAACCTCCACCCCCTTGGGGGGAAACACACGTTTTTGTGGCTCCGAGCAGACCGGGAGAAACAGAGTCTGGATTTGTTCTGGTTCGGGGCATGTTCAGTAGCATGTTCCACCTTGAAGCAGTCTGTGAGATGGGTGCCCTTTGGAAGCACGTTCAGAATAATATGTATAAGCGGATGTACCTTGAAGTGAAAGCTCTTGAGCAGTGCTAGGTGGGTAGTGAGCAGCAGATGGGCCCAGGCCTCCTGCCTTCGCCTTGCGGCGTGAGCATGTCCAGCTGCTGTGAGGGGAGGATCCCGGCTACTGAGGCCATCTAGCTCCTGAGGACTGGAAACTTGGGGCACTTCTGCAAGGTCGTGAGTGGAGCTTGTCCTGCAGCGCTGTCTTCCCTGCAGGCCCTGGGTTTTGTGGAACCTGTTGAGTGCCTCATGTGGCACAGTCCACCTGGGGCGGGTGGTGGCCCTAGTATGTGGCCGACGCTAGGGCCTGCAGCCCCGAGGAAGCCAGGAGAAGCGATAGTCACCAGCTGTGGGGAGGTCCCATGGCCTGTAGGGCTGGGTGACGGGCTGGGAGCTGTTGACCCCTCATCGATGGCAGTCGTGGGAGCTCTCGCTGCTCTGGGCCTCCACCAGTGCCTCAGCCCGGGGCTGCACGTGGGCAAGGGGCCGTGGAGAGCCCTCGTGGCCTGAGGCAGCTCCCGCACCCCTYCCTGTGGCAACTGGGGATAACAAAGCAGGTTACTAGAAAATGGTTGTGTCATGAGCAATCTGCGTATAATAAAAATATTTGAGCAAATGAGTCGGGAAGCGGCTGGGCTGGTGTCCCAGGCTGGGGCAGCCAAAATCTTCTGTCCTTCAGCAGCAGAGTGGGGTGTTTCAGCGCTGCCGGCCCCTCAGGGCATTGCTGCAGTGGTGCTGGCACCCTGGCTGCTGCCCCAGCACCCAGCATGGCCCCTGTGGTGTCTGCGGCCTCCGCGTGAGGCTGCGATGCCCATGGAGCTGTGGCCAGCCCAGCCTCATGAAGCCGCTCAGCGGAGTGTGTGCGTGAGGAAGGTGGATGAAGGGAAGTTGATAGGGTTTCTTGTGTGGCCTCTCTGGGTTCTCTGGGCGGGAAGGAGGTTTCCCCTGGTTCTGGCTGCAGCAAGCCAGGCCTTCAGTCACCCTCTGGCATGGTGCACTCGGTCTGCTTCATGTCCTGGGCAGAGCTGGAGCTCATCCTCGGTGCAGGACCCTTCCTGCCCTGCCTGTTGCATCAAGCCAGGTGTGTATCTCACCTTTGCTTCTGCCATCTGCCCTGCGGCCCCGGTGCCCCCTGGACCTGGTCCGTTGCGAGGCCTCGGGCCCGTGGGGCAGTTGCTCCGTGCTAGATGGGGTGGCTGCTCTTTGTGTCAGGAAGCGGTGGCTGGTGAGGAAGGCCCTCGGCAGCCAGTGTAGCTCGCCAGCTCCTCCGTGACGTGTCCCTTCCGTGTGGGAAGGTGCTGGGCCGGTGTCTGCAGTGTTCTGCTGAGGCACGTGGACCTGGAGGAAGGACCATGCCTGTTCTCCTTTGGGAGAGAGGGTCCAACTCCACTGTTGAGGGCTGGAAGACTGYGGTCCCATGGGGGAACTGGGATTGTGGAGCCTTCACTGGCGGTGACTGCTTGGTTTCTCTCTCCATGTCCCCTCATCTCCCACAGTGGAGAACAGGCAGCTGACCCTGAACCTGCAAACTGAGAACAAAGGCAGTGTTGTCTCCGGCGGAGAGCTGACGATTTTCCTGGACGGGCCTGCTGTTGATCTGGGAAGCCTGCCTAATGGCAGTGCCGTGACAGAGGGTGAGTGCCGCCCAGCTCCGCATGCATGCAGCAGSTCTGAGCACGAGGCGGTGAGCAGCAGCGGGGAGAGGAGTGGGGCTGAGATCACAGCCCTCAGGACCTCTGAGCAAATATCCGAGTGCCAGCAGCCACCTCCTCTCCCAGGTAAGGCTCCGGCTCCTGCCTATCCCAACTGCAGGTTGCTCGTGGACTCCAATGGGAGCCAGCGAGTGGTGGGACAGAGTGGTGGCATTAACAGGATCAAACTCCTGCCTCCCCATCGATGCGAAGGGAGCAGCTTATCTCTGGGCCCTCCACAAACTGCCTGAGAGGCTTCACCCCTTCCCTAGCTTCCTTGTGTTGGGTCCAGGAAATGTCTTCTGTATTTGATGTGCTACTCAGATTAGGAGTTCCCTGTGGCCAAARTGTGCATGGGGAGGGGGTGCAGGTTGATATCTGACTGATCAAGGCCTYCCTCGAGGGGYTGCAATTAMAGATTCAGCTTGTACTGGGCAGCARCCAGTGCACTGGTTTCCCTCAGCTCCTTGCCTTCCCAGGTGGGAGCTGGTTGGTAGCACCAGCACAGCTTCCATTCTCTCAGCTCTGCTGCTTGCCCATGACTTTGGAAAATGAGTTACCCAGGGGCTTTGCAAGATGAAAGATACTGTGCAAACACTTGCAAACAGATGCTTCCCCTGGATTTTAGTGTAAAGGACTGTTAAATATATTTAGCTTTTGTTCATTTGTGTTTCTGTTTCTAGAAGGAAGGAGGTTGGAATTATTTGGTGCCTTAGTCTCTTTCTTCATGTTCTTCTTCTGCTACTATTCAGGAYCTCAAACAACTGGACGGGAGTCCATCAATATGGCTGCAGCTACAGAGAGCAGACACCAGCTTCCCACTACAAAYTGCTTTGGAAGCAGATCAAGGTAAGGTTCCCTTGCCTGGCAGGACTTCTGTTTCCATCCGTGGATCATTATGGAGAGCTGAGTAGTGTCTTGGTGGTCCTTTTACAGTGAATGTCACTCTAGATCTCTAGGTGAGCTCACAACAATGCAGCCTGTTAGGAGACTTGGAAAAAGGGTGTGCTGCAGGTGCCTGGTGCACCATATATGATGGCCATACAACCRAGGTGCATCTTAGCTGAGCCACTCAGAGTGTTTCAAGGAGTTTCTCAACTCTCAAGGAGTTTCAGGTCTGTGATAGCTTGGRTAGTTTCCAACAGTTGCTGTTCAGCTGAAGCATGGCAGCTGAAGGTGTGGTGAATCAGGGGTGTGTGTGGAAGGCTGTGACTAGTCAGATAAAAAGCAGAAGGCCTGGTCTGTGTAGGCTCCCTTCAAGTGGCTCCTCAGGATTATACGGACCACACCTGTCCTGCCTTGAGTAGAGCCCTGGCCAGGAAGCAGAATGCCCATCCTGGCAATGGTCACAGTGGGAACRTTTTGGAAAGTCTGGGGAGGGCAGGAGAAGCGACTCAAGCAGAGCTGCAGGGATGTGACAGCTACKTTCAAAGAAAATGAGATGCTTGGGCATCTACTCTTTCCCCTCAAGGGAAACTGCTTGGTCAGGGCTTCTCTTTCTTCTCCTGAAAAAATGTCATCTTGGGATTTGCTGCTAACCTTGGTGACRAGGTGTGAAATTCCACAGCCTGCTGTGTGAAGAGAAAATAGAGAACCCAGAGGTCTCCGGTGAGAGCAGAGGCCATGGGTGCAGAGGGAGTTGCCACAATCCTCATCTGTTTTGTTGTGGCCAAAGGGGCCTCTTTTGACACCAGGGAATGAAGTAGTGTGGTTTGGTGTTCACCTTCTTTGGAGACTTGGGCTGACCACGGGCATGTGAAACTTCACTATCACCTGTCACAAACTCATGCAAACTCACATGGTTTCTCCAACTCTTTGCTTTCTCTACTTTTTGACATCTCAAATTCACAGTTCAACTAGTGATGGATTTGGGCATTGCTGAGGGCAGCTGAGAGATGCCCTTCTGGGTCACTCAGTCTAGTGTTTTCTCTGTCCCCATCATGGGAACCCCTTGCTCTAAGTTGTTCCACAAAGCCCTGCATATGGCCATGGGACTTTCCTGGACATGTGGCTTCTGGTGTGATGCCCCTGCAGTAACAGGCCAGGTGAGCTGCAATCTACCATTTGCAGCTCCAGGTCTGGGGAGAAGAGAGACATGGAGAGCTTCTGGGGTTGGAATGGGTTGGGACACTTTGTTCAGGACCCCAGAGAAGGAGTCTTGAAATGGATCTCTGGGATCAGCAGGGAGGAGTCTGGAAAGCTCTGGGTGACTGGAATAAACTGRGTGGAGCTGAAGCACATTTTAAGGTGGCTTTTAGCTATTTTCAAAGGATGAGTTATACAAGACAACAACACAGTTACAGTCTCAGGGGTACAGGAGCAGATGGACACTGTGTTGGACGCTGGCTGGAGGGTCACTCTGCCTGGAACCCCAGCGTCTCTCGCGGTGCTTCTAGGCTGGGGATCTCCAAAGGGCTACACTCTGAGGCCAGCCTGATGTGAGCGGCCCACCAGCCTCATAGGGCTGCGCTGGGTCGGCGTTCACGCTGCAGATGAGAACGGCCGGGCCTGGGGTGAGATGGCAGCGAGGCTATTCTGCCCCACAAGGCCTGGCTCCAAGCTGTTGGTAAACGTGTGTGTCCTCTGCTCGCTGCCTCGCAAACAAGAAAGCTGGGAGTAGGGGCCTCTGTCTCCACATTTTTCCTGGAGGCAGGAGGAATTTCTCAGCTTGGTGTTTCTAGTGGGAGCTGAGCCTACCCGGCCGCCCCTGCAGCCATGGCGATCTCCCTCCAGCTGCAGCGCGTTGCCTCTCGCCCCAGTGAGGCGAGACCGGMGTCACCCTCCTCCCGTCACCGGTGTCAGGGATAGGACGGCTGTTGGGGAGGAGGATGGTTCACGTCCAAGCCAGGGAGGAGCCCAGGCTGTGTACCCTGTGCGAAGCAGGGGCTCGGCCTTGGAGGAAGAGCAGGAGCTGGAAGGTTTGTCTCATCCTGGCTAACACCGCTTTCCTTTTTGGTGYGGGCTCTGCCTCTGGCCCAGGAGGAGCCGTGGCAGAGACTTCAGATCTCTGTCCACGAGGAGTGGTGGGGCTCACACCCAGTGTCCCCACCGCCCCTTCCCTGCATGCCACGAGGGGCAGTTCCCATCGATGCTCTGCCTTGTTTTTCCCCTGCGCCTATTTTAAGAGCCTATTCCTGGCCCGGCGCTGTCACGTGGCCCCACTGGGTTTGTTTCCACGCGTCTATTAAAAGACAATGCCCAGATGGGAGCGCTCGTAGGAGGGCTGGGCTGGGCGCAGGCTGCCTAATTCAGGCCTAGTAACCCTATGTGGCCGACTGGCAGCCTGGAAACATCCTGTTTTGGTTTCTAAAAACTCTCTGGACAGCTTTTAGCTCCTCAGTGCTGAGAAGGGCAGGGCCAAGATCCATCCTGCGCCTTGGCCTTGGCTCCCGGCAGGCTGGCTGGGGCTTGCAGCGCTTGCCTGCTCGCTGTGCACGCGGCCCACGCTGCCCGGCCCAGAGGCTGCCCACTTCAGCAGGGGGTCCCGGCCGGGCACAGCCTGCCTGGGGTGGGGGGCTGCTAGGGCGGGGGAGTGCAGGGAGGCTGCACCTGAACCCCATCTGGGTGCTGGATGCTGCAGGACTCGGTCTGACACATTGGGGCCGTCGGCAATGGCCGGGGCCGTCGGCGATGGCCAGGGCCGCCCAAGCATTCAGCCCTTTGCACAGTGAGGGATATGCAAGCATCGGTGCTGATGGTGCTTCCATCACAGCCAAGGGAAGCTCCTGCTCATAGCCTGCTTTGCTGCCCCATGCTTATCCATACCTCCCTGCTGGCCTCTTTGCAGCGGTYGCCTTCTGCTTTCCCATGTCCCCTCTGGTCCCAGCCCTTCCTCTRCCTGCTGTCATTGAGAACTGCTCCCCAAGGAGGGCAGCGGGAGCTGGAGTGGGGCATGGCTGGTGCAGTGCCCCCTTGCTGCCAAACTGCTTTCCCCTCCCAGCTCAGCCAAGCCCCAAGGCATGGGGACAGTTGGAGGGTTTTGCCCTTTTAAGGGGAGARCTTGGCTGGAACATGCTGCTGTTTTAATCCCTGTGCTCCTCACCCTCCCTGTCGTCGTTGCTTCAGCTGGCAACGCTGCCCATCGCCCCAAGAGCTGCAGTGCCCTGGAGATACATCTGCTTGATGCTACCGGCCTGAGAGAGCTGGGAAGGACATTTGCCCCTGGGGATCTCCCTGCCCAAACTATGAAGCAAATGCCAACAAAACCCCTGAGAAAATCCAGTTAGAAAGTTGTCCCYAGGCAGTTGTGTCTCTGCCCTGGTGCCCCACTGCTGAAGGGGCCCTTTCTGCTCCTGAGCAGCACCTGTCCATCCCAGCTCCCCGCAGCAGCCCTGCATGCTGCCCTGCCCTACTCGCAGTAATTACCAGGCTTCTTAACACGTGTAAAACCCCAACCTTTCCTGGAACACCCTGTGGCACTTGCAGCCGCCGGGGCCGTGGAGGCTCTGCTGTGTTTGGCTGGGAGGTTTGTGGGTGCTGGGTTGCGTCTGCTGCAGGTGCTTTGCTGGGGGGGACYGAGCTGTCCTGGCCACTGCCACCTGTGACTAGTGTCATCGTTCAGTGACAGGGATATGGTGGCAGGAAGCTCCTTCTGGCCTAGATGTGGTGTATCTCTTCCAGGAGCTTTGTTGCAGGAGTTGGGGTTAYACGAGCAGGTTGTCACCTGTCAGTGCCCAGGGCTGTTCCTGAGCATGTGGGACAGGCAGAGGGAGCAGCAGCAAACAGCAGCGAGGCCTTTGCGCCCTAGGTTCTTCTGTCTGCCACTGATACCYGTGGGTGAGAGGCTGGCACCTGCACACGGCCTGGGAGAGCCAAAGTAACAGCACYGGGAGCTCAGGGCACTAACTAGGGAGCAGGACTAGTCTCCAGCGGTTCTTGGAGACAGCTGACAACTGTACTGGAAGAGAACAGAAGAACTGAGGCAAAGAAGACAGGAGTAGGTTCTCTCTGAGGCCAGGCACATGTCTCACTGTCGTCTCTTTCCCCCCGCAGGACGCACCGGCATTCAGCTGGAGTGGCCAGGCAGAACTCGGGCAGTGGGGAGCAGAGCCCCGGAGCCAGGACCCGGCACCGGGGGCAGGCCAAGAGTCAGAGCCCTGCGGGCGTGACGAACGGCACAGCGAGTGGCACAGGTGAACCCGGGGGCTGGTGGGAGCTGTGTTGGGCCTTTCGCATAGAGATGTGTGGTGGACAGAGCTTGGGACTACGTTTACTGGGAGAAAATGAATTTCTGCTGAAATAAAGAATCTCCTAATACTCAGGACTTCCCTTTCTGGGAAGGCACTATTGGTTTTACTTACAATAAGCTGCGCAACCTGAGCTCCGCAGAACTGCCTGGTAGGACTATTCTCCAGGAGTCTCCTCTCTGGAGTCTCCATGACATAAATGCTGTGTCTGGTTCCAGGTTTCTAAAGGCAGACTGGAAAAGCAATGTCACTGATGCCAGAGAAGAGAACAGTCATCACAAGTGAATGGATTTTTTTTTCCAGAGTTGTGAACGTTTAGSTGAATTTGCCCATCAGTTTTCAGTGAAAAGGTTTTTGAGGTCTGTACTTGTCAAAATGGGGAGGAGCAGCTGTCTGTATCCAGTGCCAGAGAGGACACAAACCTACCTCTGAATAAGGTGCTGATTTTTATGCAAAAGCATATCTGTGGAAAGATTTCTCCTGTTTTTGCTTGGTTTTGTCCACAAAATCATAAACACTTGGTGGAGCAAGGTCTGGGATCTGATGAACGCCTACCTATAAAGCCATAAGCAATTTACCTGTCTTGCTTACCTGGCTGTCAYGTGGAGGTGGCAAAGGAGTTCCAGCTGAAGAAGCTGCAAGATGTGATGGTTGAGTCATATAGTGGATGTGAGTTCTGAGGAGGTCCAGGTGTCCCACATCCTGAGTGCTGCAGCCACCATGTTATTGGGTAATAGGTAGGCAGCAAAAGTGACACCGCTAGCACAGGCATTTCCTCCTCCTCTGCACTGGTTTTGCTAACAGCACTGTCCTTTCTTTTGCTTTTGTCAGAGACCTGGAAGGAAAAGCAGAGTATTTTGTTTCGGGTAGAAGGAAATGTTTTGTTCAACCCAAAATGAGATTTTTTTTTTTCTTTTCCATTTCACTGGAAAAACCTGGAGCAACGTAATTTCAGTTTGGCCAGAATTCGTTTGGGGAGGGAGATGGGGAGTGGAAGAGCGAAGTGAAATGTTCCTGTTGAGCTGTCAGCGTTGTCTTGCTCCTATCCCAGCTTGGAGCTGAGGCTCGTGCCTGCGTGCTCAGAGCAGTGCAGTATTTGGAGTGACTGCCAGGGTTTGCCACTGCCAGCACCCAGCCCTCGTCAGTGTCCTCGCTGTGTAGGGGACAGTCCCTTAGGCTATGGACAGTTTTTGTTCCTGCAAGTATGACTTGGCACTTGGGATTTGGTTTGTTAAAACACATTTTGTTGGATAAGTCCCAGCTTTCCCCCTGGGTTTATGTCCTCATTGCTGTTTATTGCTCACCAGCCTCTGTCTTCCAGAAGTCCTGTCAGCAACGTCTCTGTATTTCAGCCTGGGGAGATGAGTGTTTTGAGCAGTTGGGGCTGGTACTGGTGCTGTTTGGGGCTCCAGAGAGTGCCTTCATAAGCCTTTCTCTTCCATTTTCCTGAGAATAAATGGAGGTTATTTCTTGGCATGTTTCCTGCCAGCCTGTGTTGCTTAGCACTCACCGTTGCCGCTGAGCTCCTTCCTTATCTATTGAACTTTGGATCAGCTTTTCCCATATTGCCCAGGACTGAGAACAAACTAATTACACAGTKGTTACCTGGGCCACTTTGCAGGCTTTCTTTGAAGGTTGACACAATATACTTAAGGCTTGTAAAACTCTCCTTTCTGAGGCTATAAATGAGCACCAGGTGGAGATCTCCTTAGCTGGATGCTGCAGGATCCCTGATGGGAGCTACTGGGAGCCTCTGGTTCAGGAATCTGCATCTTCTTTAGATGCTGCCTCAGAGGCWCCTTTAGTCCCTAAGTGCTGGCACCAGTATTTCCTCCGGTGACAGGGGAGGTTGTCCTGCTTCCCTTGGCTGAAAAGCCAAAGTGCAMTGAGCAATTGGCTCTTCAGTCTCTATCTGGGAGTGATTATTCTATTATGAGGTTCGTTTCCTAGAATACTTCTGCATGTTTTGGCTGTTAGGCACAGATATTTCTCTTGTGCTTTTACCTTCCTTTAGAGTYTTCTATATTTCTTAACTCTTGGAGCTCTGCCTACTTCCCTTTTTATGCTGTATTTTGCTGTTTTTAATGCTTTTGTTTTGCCGCTGAAACCAGGATGAACTGGTTCCAGCTGAACAACTTCCAGCTGAAGTTGTCCTGTGCTTGACTGTCAAGTCATGCTTTTTGGCTACCTAATAAGTCTTCCCAAATAAATTCCCTTCCGTTTTTTCATCTTCATTTTCCTCCCGATCAGTTTTCATCATAATTTTCCTTTGCTCTGTGTCTTCCCCTTCYCTTTTCCAAAAAGCCAGTGGAATCCAGCAAAATTTATTTCTTACTAGTGCAGTTGTCCAGTCTGTGCCCTCCCTGCCTCAAGGGGAGCCCGTGTGGAGGCTTCCTGAGCTCCTGCTCAGTAGCTGAGTTAGTTGCAGGTCTGCAGCACGTGTGAGCAGCAGAGATGCTGAGTGCAAGTGCCAAGAGCCTCTGCCTCTGTCTGCAGGCGGAGAAGCTGCGGGCGGTGGCGGCGGTTCCCAGAGGGTCCGGCACCTCCTCCTGGGTGCAGGAAGCCTTTGTGCAGGCAGGGGCACCCTGTGGGTCCCCTGCATGGGTGGAAACTGCTGCCGCCCACTGTTTGCTCTGGTGCTGGGGCTAGGAGTGGTGCTAGATGGGCCAGGAGTCCTGCAACCCTTCCTGCACTAACAGCTCTGCCTTTTCAGTGAACGGAGACTCGACGGGCACTGCGGACGGAGAAGAGGAAAGRCCGGCAGCGGGAGCGAGCTCCCCCACGACAGCAGCGAGCATGGCCGACGACTCCGTCGCTCCGGCTCTTCCTGCCTCCTCGGCCTCTGGAGAGGGAGAAGAGGCAGCGTCCGGCGCGGGCGCCCCGCAGTCGCGGGCTGCGGTGCTGGCCCTGGATGCTCTGCCCCCAGGGTAAGCGGCTCTGCTTTAGACTCCTCCGTTGCCCCAACAGGGCCAGCATGGCCAAGGGCCTGCGGGCTGTTGTGTGTCGGGCAGGGGCTGGCTGTGCTGCAGGTCTCCTCTCTCCTCCTCTAGGCCAGGAGTCTGATACGTGTCCCCAGCAGGTCTCTGATGGAGTGACCCATCTCTGTGACGAACAGTCTGTCAGTGCCTGCAAGGGGAGCAGCAAAGTCCTAGCTCTTCTGAAGCATGGTAGAAGCAGTTATTGGGCTGTTGATGAGAAGAGACTACATGAGAAAGGGAACGTGGATTTCCAGGGAGCTCCCTTCGAGCAGGAGGGCATGATTATTAAGAAAGGAACCTACAGAAATCYCAGACTGAGCAGGGATGGACAGGATCCTCACATAGTTCGTTTGCCACGTGCTGCCTTGAAACCATGAAAAAACTACAAGCAATGTCAAATGCATTAGCAGTTGGAGCCCAGCAGGACTTCTCCTGGGCCTCTCTGGAGCTTCCAGTAAAGGAGAGAGAGAGAGAGAGAAGGTCTTTGTTAGTGATGGTGCTGAATTGGTCTTAGATGACATTCGTGGGAGATATGGAGACCTTGAAGTCCTTCACATGGAGGAAGGTCCAGCCCTGTGCTGTGCTTTGGGAGTGGTGCTACCTGGTGGAGATGGCAGCAGAGGAGGCCCCAGGGAAGACGATGCTGGTTTGGGCCAGGTAGCTGCGCTCATGCTCTGTGTCCTCCCTTGCCAGCAGCGCATGGCGGGAGCTGGGGCTGAGCAGAGCRGTGACAGCAAGCGCATGGATCCACAGTGCAAGCCGCAGAGCTCAGCCTGCCTCCAGCCTGCTGCCCTGCTCCCTTGGTGCAGGACAGCTCACCTCACTCCTTCTCCCATTTTATTTCAGACACCTTTAGTTTTGGACTGAAGGCGCAAAGCAGGGGGATTGAAAATGGCTTGTGTTTCCTATGAAGGGAGCTGTTTATTTTCCTTTGGCTAAGGCAATGCCTGGAAGGTCAGGGCCTCGCTCGTGTGTCAGTCACAGGTAATTAGGGTTAACAGCTCAGAGTGCCTTTATGCAGGGTGTGTGAGGGTTACTGTTCTCAGGCCTGGGCGCTTCCTGTTTCCAGGCAGCTGGAAAAGTCCAGTGCTCTGAAAAAGGTCTTTATTCCAGCCAGAGCCTATGCCTGTTGCTGCACCTACTAGATAGACTGAGATCTCCTTTCCTACCTCTGCCTTGCCCAGAGTGGAAACAGGCTGCTGTTTCTTTCCTGGGGTGCGGGGGCGGTGAAGAGCCTGTTGGTACCACRTAGGTAGCTGTAGCTATACAAGAACAGTGTTTATGGAGGCTGCAGGGGCCTCGGGACGCCACTTCCTAAGATGTGGAGTCTTCTGTTTACCTGGCCAGAGGTACSGCAGAGCCAAGCGGAAGGGTGGCCGGGTTCCTCGGTGTCCATCTCCTGCGCTGTGTTCACAGACCAGAAAATCCTGCRTGTCAGAAGAGGAGGAGGAGACTGTTGTGTTTTGCTCTTTGGAGGATGTCAGAGAAGAGGAGTAGGAGGAGGAGGAAGCTCTCCTCCAGGCTGAGCTTGCAGTGTTTGGGAATGGTGGAGACACCTTGGATTTGCACTTTGGATTTTTTCCACCCTTGCCCTGRCCATAGGGTCTGTAGCGGATGCAGTACAGCAATCGGCCTCTTGCACGTGTTGTCTGAATTACACCCTGTGCTGGGCTGGCCTGTGTAGTAATTCATGCACTCGGGTGGGGTCCAAGTACCAAGCTCTTTCCAGGTGGAGGACAGGAGATATGAGTCTGGCCAGGTCCGTGTGCATGGTTGGAGCCGGTTTTCCACAGTGTGAACCCTGCCCAGGGCAGGCTGGACCAGCTCCTGCATGGCTGCCGCGAGGGCCTGCGTTGCCCTTGGTAAACAGGGATTGCACAAAAGGCTGTAGCACGAAGATGGGTTAAATGAGTGGCTGGGATGCCTTGAGCGCGGCTCCGGGGAAGCTCATTTTTGGCTGGCTCCCYGCACTGGGGTGTTGCTTCGGCTGGTGGTTTGAGGCCCAGCTTGGGAGCTGGGGATGCAGCTGGCTGGTGGAGGGAGGCAGTCGCGTTTYGGGCAGGAGAGATGCAGGCAAAACCAGCCTGCATGGATCTGGCAGCAGAATGCTGTCCCATGGGCGTGCAGGGCAGCCCTTGCTGGCCGAGCTGCGCTGCCCGGCTCGGAGCGTCGCCSGGCGCAGTGATGCCTCTGGCTTTGCTGCTTGCAGGAGCTGAGTCCCGGCAGAGCTGTGCAGGCAGCCCCAGGACTTGCGTTCTTGCTGGAAATCCTGGCTTGTTTTCTAAGCGTCTCCTTTGATCCGTGAGAGCACTGCCTGCCTTTGGGCTTTTGTTCCCTTCAGTGGTTGGAGAGGTCTTAGCTCCTCGTGGCGCTTTGTGCTGATGGATGCTCCGAGGCTGCCGGTCCTGCGCTTGCTGCCGACCGTGTGCGGATGGGGCCTGTGGAGGGTTCACGTGGGGATTCCAAGCTATTTATTCTGCTCGGATAGCTGTCTGCAAACAGCTGCTCCAGATGTGGCAGGCACAAAGGAATCTCACATACAACTGGGAATCTGTTTGAGGAGCTGGAGGATCCTGGAAGGTGATCTGAATAATTCCAGGCCCAGGAGTGCCCAGAAGCCTCCTGTTACG
The DNA here is from genome assembly GCA_003342815.1 of Eudromia elegans. Taxonomy (NCBI): domain Eukaryota; kingdom Metazoa; phylum Chordata; class Aves; order Tinamiformes; family Tinamidae; genus Eudromia; species Eudromia elegans. Next base: position 1,831,483 of record PTEX01000103.1, read on the forward strand.
TCCTCCTGGCTTGTGCAGACCCTGTTTTCTTGTGAAGCCAGGGACTGTGTGTGGGGCAAGAGCAACTGGTTGCAGCACTCGGAGCCTTTGGTGTGGGCTCCTGGTCCTCACCCATGGGCTTCTGAGTGCCCTGATAGTGAGTGGGGGGGATAGCAACCYGAGTCGCTGGCTCCTGCATCTGGTTCCTATCAGTGATGGTCCTGCACTGGGGACAGACGGTCATTAACGCGGTGTGTGTACACAACTCCGTCTCGCGCGCACAAAGAGCCACATTATGCTGCCTGGCAGAGGGCTTGGTGCTGTGGTTTCTTACATAAGGAGGGCGTTTTGTTTGGCCTGCCGGGTTACCTCAGCGTTGCCACTTTGCACCGCGCAGGGCTCCTGTTGCGGCGCTTTCTGCGGGCGGGCAGGAGCTACGTCGTGCACCGCGGGTCCGGCACGTCAGGCGCTGCTGGCTCACACCGCCCGTGCTCCGGGATGCAGCTCCGGTGTCCCCGTGAGCACGTCCCTGTGTGCTGGTGCAGGGGCCAGGAACGACGACTACTGTTGCTAGAAYGTTGTGGGTGCAGACGAGGCACCCTGAGGCAGTGGCAGAGTGGGGAGGTGCMTGCTGAGAGGTTGTGTCCGTGCCCTAACTTTGCCTGGAAGCAGAATCCCCAGCCTCAGCAACAGGCCTGCGACAGGCTGATAAGTAAAACAAACTCAACCAGCTGTGTTTTTACTGATCCTGCCCCGTGTTCAGCTATCGATTGCAACCGTGTTCTATGAAGTTTGTAATCACAGCTCCTGTCGAGCACTGCGGGTGGTTGGCTGTGTCCCTGTCCTGTGGGATAGTGAAGTTAAGTGTACTCGAGATGGCTATTGAAGGACTGTCTTCTTGCTGGTCCAGAAATCAGGTTCCAACCTATATTCTCAGTGTCTTTAACCAAAATATGAGTGTTTTTAAAAAGTRTGCCTCTTGCAAGACTTCAAGGTGGACTCATCAGCAGTGTCTCGGTGCTGGGCAAGGTGGCCTAAGCAGTGCTGGGTTTTATCAGCACCACATGTCCCCTCTCTTAGGCTGCAGGATGACTGCAGGGATAGTAACCCCTAGYAGCTTGCTGTTTAACAGCTGTAATTCCCTCTTCATAGCAACAAAACGTGCTGGGGGTGAGGCAGCCCTCAGCAAATTTACTTTGCAGATCACCAAGGAGCTGCTGAACTGAGGAGCACRTGAGCTTGTCACCTGTTTCTAGGGAGCATGAGACAGGGACACGTTGCAGCTGACACCAGTCACAGCCACCACTTTGCAGCCAGCCTGCTGGAGCTGTGTTCATCTCTGAAGCAGAGCTTGCTGGTGTGRACAAAATGGATAGGATGCCTGGCTGTGGTTGCCTTGGGCTCTATAAATGACCTGTCCTGCAGTCTCTAGATCCACCCAAAAGAGTCAATTCTGCAGCATTAACTTCCTCACAAATATGATTCTTAAGGGGATTTCCTGAGGGGATGATAATGGAGGTCTACCCTGGTGTTTCTCCAGATTCTGACTTGTTCACAGTCTTATGAGAGGAACTGTGCCTTGTTTTATTTGCTAACAATATTCCTTCCCCAGAGCCTTATTTCTGGGTGTGTATCTGGTCTCTGGTGAGGACCAGAAAGCTCCACTACTCAAAGGGGTGCTTGAGGTGGGTAGCTCTCCAGACAGTAGCTCTTTGAAGGGCCTGATGTTTTCCTAGAGGTATCTAGRAGTAGAGCTCCGTTTCCATGCATCCTGTGGGATAGACATGCATGTGTCTTGAAGAAATCTTAGTTATGCCAGCTCTGACTTTAATCTTTTTAGAGATTTTAATTTCTTTCCATCAGAGACAACCACTGGTGTCCGTAGGCCACTTCTTAAGGTGAGGAAGATCTGATGTTGCTGACTGATATCTTTTACTTGGAAATGTTACCTGTTTGTTGCAAATACRTAGAGAGAACTGTTTGCGAGTCCCAGGAGCAAAGGCAGGAGCTCTGATGAGAGTTAGGTAAAGCTCTCATTTCTTTCTTGAGCCTGGTGTCCAAATTCACACTCTGCTTTCGGAGGGCCAACTCTCTTATTTCAGAGTGTAAGATTGCCCTTTATGCAGACCAGAAATGTTTCAGGCTGCCTGCTTTGACAGTTCAGGTGTTCAGCTGACGGCTGTTGAGGTTTGGAAAGCCCTGTTGAGACTGTCCTGGGCTCTCTCTTCCCCCCTCTGCAGAAAGCTGCGCTGAGCGCGGCACAGTCTGTGGACCCGTGGCCATGGTCAGCGTGTGGTCATGGCTCTTGGGGCAGAGGCCRCAGTCCAGTAGCTTAAATCTTATGCTGCAGAGGCTGGAGGGTAAGAGGAGTTGTGCAAAGCAGACAACGGGGAGCTGGTGCTTGCAGCATCTCCTTCACTTGCTTTCTGCAAGCCTGTGCTTGTTCACTTGCCATCCCAGTGTCACAACAGAGGCGCTATATTAATTTCCTAGGGCTTTCTGTGATGATTAATTGAGGCTGAACATTGAATTGGAAGGGAGACCTGTGGGAGTACAAGTGTGGCAGGAGAACATTTTATCTGTCAGCAGCTGCGCACGAGCCTTTCTCTGTTGTAGAATAAAAGCTGACAGAAAAGCATGGTGCTTCATGGAGGTTTTATGTTTGCCAGGGCATAAACTTTCATGAATGAATTAAGGCAAAGAATGGTTTCCAGTGTGACTGCCTAGAACCAGCCCTCCCTATCGCACCAGCTCCCCTTAGGGGCCACCTCTAAACCGAGTGCCTTGTGGACACGCAATGTTTTTAAGAGGTATCTGTCAGCAATGAGCAGGAGGGCTGCCAAGAAAAATTTCAGCCCCAGCCCAAATTCAAAGGCTCCCCTTTAAAGGTGTATTAAGAGAAACCAAACAAAAACTACATCAAAAACTCATAGGGCATAAAACTGACCCTATGTGAAATCTTATACAGACCCTCCTACTTTCTGGAGGAAATCAGGAATTTACGSTCCAAATTTTGCCTGTTTTCAGAATGCAGACTGCTGCAGCACCTCTATAATAATCTTTATCTAGCAAGCCAAATAAATGCTGTGCAGACCTGCTGTCATTCTTTATTTTAAATGAAGAGTGAAACACTGTAGCTAAGCAATGCTAAGAGATAGGTTTAGTGATCTACCAGATGCAACCCTCTGGATGYTCTTGGTAATAAGGTGATTATTAATTATTCACAGATTGCTGATCCGTGGGGGAGGCTTGACTGCACAGCTGCAGTCCGAGTGCATGGCAACCCAGGCAAAGTTTTCATTTAGAAGACGTGATTTAAAGCAGATGAATCTACAAAATAGAGCAGGAGGTCTGTGAGTCGGTCATGAAGGCAAAGGTGGTCTCTGTGTGTGTGTGTGTGTGTGTGTGTGTGTTTGTAAAGGTGCTGACCTCTTCCGTGTGAGGCTGTGTGCAGGAAAGGGCCCTAGCCAGTCTCACTGCCCTTCAAATGCAGAGACTGAGACTGTGGAAATTGGGTGTCACTGGATCCGTGCTGCCTATTCTGGCTGAGCAGCTCTGCTTCACCCCTGTCTTTTGTTAGACTACAGGACTTACTGTGTCTGCCTTGGCTTTCCCCGTGCTCTCTCTAGACATGCTTGGATGTGCATGGGTTTTGCTAGTGTCCTCAGCATCTGCATGTATCAGAGCAATGCATTTTATGGAGAGACTCTTGCGAGATCCCATGGTGGAAGCCTGCCTGTCTGTCTGGCATTGGGAGAGCAGTTTTGTTTTGTTAGCTCTGCTTGGACATGGCCATAAAGCAGACGTGAAGTGTCTGTCAAATCCTGCTGGGCTGCACTGCGTTGCTTCGCAGTGGGTGCTCCAGAGCAGGAAACGGTTCTCAGGAGGCTCATGTCCTCTTGCAGCAAGGTGTCGTTTAGTCAGAGCTCTGTGCCACCAGTGCCTTTGAGAGGCACTTTGCTCCGTCTTACTCTGCTGAGGCTTGTGTTGTGCCTGGTGAGCACTTTGGAGAGCAAGTTAGAAGAGAGGTGGGATGGGACGTGTCCGTCTGGTGAAGGCTGTTCAGGGCCTGTGATCCTGCCTCTCTCTGTGTTGCTGTCACYGCCGGAGCAGGGATGTCCGGTGGCTGCCTAGTCTGTGTTACCTGAGACGTTTGATCGGGGTGGTTATGTCTCACTGCAGTTTCCGCTGTTCCTCTGCTGACAACAAGAGCTGGTCTCAGCTTCCCCCATCCTAGCACGGGCTAGGATGCTGGCGGGTGCAGATTGGGCATGGGCGTCTGCTGCATGTGAAGAGGGCTCTCACCTGCAGGGCTGCAGATCTCATCTCTGTGTGACTTTCACATCCAAATGCCCATGACGATGAAGTGATTGAGTCCCTTCAACCCCTGTCAGGGTTTGACCTCTATGTGAGCAAGTGTCAGCCATCTGATGATCTTCTCTTTCAGGTGGGAACAGCGAGAGCTGCCTAATGGTAGAGTCTACTATGTAGACCATAACAACAAGACAACCACCTGGGAGAGGCCTCTTCCTCCAGGGTAAGGTGCTCGGGGGGCAGGTGGTGTCTCCAATACCGAACTGACATGCAGTGGCTGCACAGGAGTCTGCAAAGAAGGGGGGAAGTCAGTGGTGGGAGCGGGTGGAGGAAGATCTTTTCATTCCAAAAAGGAAATGAGGTGAGGCAGGTGTCTACTGTCTTGAAAACACATGCTTCGTCCTGTAGAATGCCTTTGTTTGTTTATTTTTAAAAATGCTGAAAAGACTTTTATATCTGTTGTGTTTTGGCCTTTATTAAAGGATACACACACACGCRCACACACACACACATATTTTGTAATAGCCTGTGGAAATCACTGACAACCTGAGGAGCAGTAGTTGCTTGTGGGCAGAACAGAAGAGTTTGCTTTTGGGATAAGAGCCTGCAAAGTCTCCCTGAGGACCAGGAGAAGGGGATAAGGCCCCATGTTTCCTAGAAAAACAGACACCTTAGCTGAGGAACAACTTGAAAGGGCTGAGTTTCCTGGTGAGCAAAAGCAGACATGCTCAGGTTTGGGATACACGGGAGTTGGACCTTTTCCTCCTCAGAGAGGTCTCAAGTTCTTAGCACACTACCCACTCTTAGGAGATGCCGCTAGTTTATCTTCGGGACATGCTTTCATTTGCACAGGTAAACAATCTTCAGGCCATGAAGATTGTATATAGCTCTCTGAGCCATGCATTTTCCAGAAGCTTGTTGCATTCTCACCTTCTCTTTTTGATCCTGAAAACRGAGAAGTCAGTAGATCCAAGTCAGTGTTGTTCGCTAGATGACGTTTGTCTGGGTTTGGAATGACTGCAGTAAGTGTTAAAACCAGCATCCCATTTTCCTCCATGGTAGCCTGTAAGTTCCTCTGGCCACAGACTACTTTCAGCTAAACTGTGACCTTTGCACCCTTCCCTGCTGCTTTCTGATCCTCTAGCGCTTTAAAATCTGTCCATTAATAGAGAGGCTGAAAGGAAGGTTTGGCCGCACCCCGTGGGTGTTCCTCCTCTCTTAACACCATCTTGGCATCTCCCGTCTCGGAGCTCAGTAACACTGGCTTCAGGTGATGTTACAGGAGGGTCTTACTGGTGGATCTCATTTTACCCAAGGAAGCCCCTTCAGCTGTAATATTGATAGTTATGTTGGAACTGGAGCCCTCATTTTAAAGAGTAGTGCTCAATCCAGTGAGAGGAGCCAAACCTGAGTGCCTGAAATTTGTCCTTAGCGATGGAGTGACAAGAAAAGTGACAGTCTCCATAACTAAACTCATAGGCCCAACAGCTCTTACTGTCTCCTTCCCTTGAAGGACAATGAGCTGGTTTTTTTAACCTATATTTCTAGAGACCAGTGAGCCCTGGAAATGTTTCTAGAAGCCAGAGCTCAGTCTGTCATGAATTCTGAGGCACTGCATGGCAAGCATGACTGGAGCTTGGCAGCTGGTTCAATTCACAACACAGTGCTCCTCTAAATTGTGTTTTCAACACGTTCTTGGGCAGCAGCTGAACATTCTCAAGCTGCTGCTCCTTGTCCAGGGCCCCCAGAGCCAACTCTCAGCGAAAGAAATAGGAGATTCCTCCATGTTAGACCACGTTCTGTGACTTCTGCCATGCCTCTTTAGCTCTGCAAGGTTTCATTCTCCTGGCCCCCATACCTTCACACTAGCATTAGTATTGAGTTGCCACATGACAGCTGGAGACACCTGCCACCAGATTGGGCTCTACTGCTCCTTTTATCAGCTGGACTGGGTTGTTCAGAAGGGCTGCAGGCCTAGTTCCCATGCAGCATGCCCTCCCCAGGCTGCTCGTTGTGAGGAGGAGATCCGTGATGGTTCCTTTTTTGGAGGGTGTTATTACCTGTGGGTAAGGCAGTCTCGTCCTTCAGGCAGCGTTGATGGCTGTGGTGGTCTTGGGGAATGCTTGTGTTGGGCTGGTCATCACAGGAGGGAGCATCACWTATCATCTCTCTTCTGTGTTACTGCTGTGGTGCCTAAGGAGGGACTCAGTGCTGGGACATGTCCCAGGGGCTCAGCTCTGGAGCTATGGCTGGTCTGAGGGTTTGCTGAGGGAGGCTGGTTCAGCAGTTCCATGCTATGTGATCAGGCTCCAGGCAGCAGGAGGGATGTTGGAGGCAACAGGGTGACCGGATGCACGTGAGTCTGGTCAGACTCCCTTGGAGTGGGAGATGATCAAGCCCTGAGGCAGTGAAACAAGGAGTAGAAGAGCACATGGAACCCCTTTCCTGAAGGGCGGACACAGGGTGACGTTTCCTTCTGGTGGTGTTTCCAGGTGGGAGAAGCGCGTGGATCCTCGAGGAAGGTATTACTATGTCGACCACAACACCAGGACCACCACRTGGCAGCGCCCTACAGCTGAGTATGTGAGGAACTACGAGCAGTGGCAGTCCCAGCGAAACCARCTCCAGGGAGCCATGCAGCAGTTTAGCCAAAGATTCTTGTACCAGGTGAGGGCCTGCGGCTCGGGAAGTGCTTGCCCAGAAGGTCTCACCCAGCTGAGCCTGGGAGATGGGGAGTGCAGGGACGGTGCTCGCTGGGCTCCGAGCAACCCTGCATGGGGGCACGGCTTGCAGCTGGCCTGTGCACAGGCAGTCCATAGGCTCGGGGAGCCCAGCAGAGCAGTGAGCTCAAACACAAGTTCCCAGAAGTTCCTCTGTGGAGAACCCTGTGGGAGTAGCTGGCTTTTATAAAAACAACCTTGAAAGGCAGTGGGAGGTGTCCTCGGCATCCTGTCCCTGATGTGTCACTTCCGTGCTAGTGTGGCTAGGAACAGGCTTGCTCCCTGGGCTCCCACCAACCAAGCCGTGCTGGTCCTAGGCAGTGCAGGCCTTGCTATAAAGGCTATAGCCCAGGGTGCCAGCGCTGGCATGGTGAGTGCTGCAGCATCAGCCAAGGAACCAGAGCGCCTGGGAGTGAGCACTGCTGGGCTCCGAGAGCTCCCTCCTGCTGAATGTCCTCATCTTCCTGCTGTGGAAGGGGTCTCYCAGTGGCCCCAAAGAGCAGCAACCTTGAGTGCAGTGTGGTTTCGGAGCACCCTTGTCCTGGCCTTGCCACTGAGGCAGGATCTGGCTTCGGAGGTGGGAAGCATCCTCTGGTACCCAAGTCCATGCTGGCAGCCCYGTGAGCAGTTTGGAGCATCTCCTGCCTCCCAGCCCCCAGTGCTTGGGTGCTCCCCCCCAGCAGCCCGTGCTGCGCGGGAGGTTGCAGCGCTGTATTGAGCACTGCTGCTGCGGGGAGAGCTGCAGTGGGGCGAGCACAAGGCAAGGGGAGCAGCAGGGCAGGGGACTTCTGCCTAACGTGGACCTCCTCTCCAGGGAGCTCCGGGGAGRTTGCTGTGTCCAGCAGCATGCAGAAATGCTGCTGCCGTTCGCTCAGTCTCCTCTGGCACGGGCTCGAGGGCAGCTCCCTGCAGTGGGGGTGCAGAGCTTGTGCGTAGAGCCTGGCTGTGCTACCACTTGGCATAAGGCAAAGCTGGGGCTGCTCCGAGCCCTCTCCCCTTGAGGAACAGCGTCCTGAGGGTGCAGTCATTCCCTTTGGCATCCACGAGGCCGCAGCGCTCCAGAGGGGGCTTGCGCCGGCGCAGAGCTGCTCCGGAGCTGGCTGCTTGCGGATGTCTCTGTGAGCGCTGGCCTGGAGCCGCTCCAGCGCCCTGGCAGAGCRTGCAGGGAGGGACGCGTGCTCCAAATTTAGCCTGATGAAACGATTGTACTTTTGTTTCAAGCTTCCCGCTGCCAGCAGCGATGGCTCCTGCTCGGCCTCCTTCCCTGCGGGACTTTCTGCCTCTCTGCCTACCTGGCAAGGGGAGCAGGGTGGGCGGGTGCAGCCAGGACCCCTCTCCCTTTCCTGCTGCGGGCTCCCGACCTGCGCATGCTAGCAGCAGCTCAGACACGGTGCCCCTTSGCCACGGGACGTGGCCAACCTGGTGCCACTCTGTACCACATCGCACGGGGCCGGCTCCCTGCAGCGCTACCCGCGTGCTCCCAGSCATGTTTGTTTTAATTAGATGTTTGTGGGTGGCCGCAAGGTGATAGCTCTGGATGTGACTCCGCTGTGTTGCTGGCCAGCCTGCCTGGCATGGGAGCAGAGGCCGCTCAAAACCTGAGCGTGCCGTGTCCCACTGGCAGTGGTGCCTCATGCGCCCTGGTTGCTTGTGAGTCTGGAGCAGAGGAAGGAGCTGAGAGGAGCCCAGGCACTCCAGAGGCTCAGCACCCTGCCTGGGTGGCTGGCGGGGCTCAGTSCCTGTCTGGCCGGGGGCAGCGTTCCCAGCTTGGCAGCAGCTCTGCCCACATTGCCAGCGTGGAGCAGGGCGCGCAGGAGCGCAGCCCCTCTCCTGCAGCCCCGGTTGAGGCAGTGCAGCGCAAAGCCCTTTGGAAATGCCACGTTTCCTCTACRACCACTACAAGACCTTTGCAGTGCCCTTCTCCCCTCAGCCCCAGCTGCTGGCTGCCCCCAGGGGCCCTCCCGTGGAGCTGAGCGCCCTGCGGTGGCTGCCCCCTCCCCAGCCCGCAGCATCCCTGGTTCAGGCTGGGTGACCAGGCAGGAATAAAGGTGCTTTGTGCAGCGGCCCCCAACCTGCCGGGGGTGGCGGCGGCGGGGCCGGAGCCGCCCGTCTGCGCGCATGAATGTGCCCTCAGTGCGAGCGCATCCCGCGGCGCGGTGCCCCGCGCRGGGAGGGGGGCCGCGGCCCGCCAGGAAGCGCTGGGCGTGGACAGGGCTTGTGGGAATGATTTCATTGGAAAGGCCTGCGATATTTTTTCCCTCTTGTGTGTGGTTCTTGGAGGAGGCTGGAGGTGTAACCGGTGGGGAGAGTCGCCTTGGCCAGCGGGCGCCGAGCAGCCGCGCACATCTGGGCTCCGCAGCCCGCGGCCGCTGCTCACTGCGCGGGCACGGCCCCTGCCCCGCCGCCCCCCGCACTGCCCCAGCCCCTGTTTAGTTTGTGCTTTTTTTTTTCCTTTTCCTTTTCCTTTTTTTTTTTTTTTTTTTTTTTGACACCCCTCAAGTGCAAGTTTTTTTCTTAGCTCTCTGGGAGCAGATTCCCTCTGCTGCGAGCTGTGGGCCAAGAGGAGGCGAGTGGAAAGCTGGGGCTGTGCAGCTCCACGTTGACCCCTGTGCTCTGCTTTTTTCCAGGCACCTTTGCCTTGTTTTTTATTTTGTATTTTTTTGCCATCTCTGTTGTCTCTAGTCGTCCGGCGCCCCGTCTGACAATGACCCGCTTGGGCCCCTTCCTCCTGGCTGGGGTAAGTACAGAGCCCATGCCACATTGCCTGGGTGCTGGCTGGTGGGTGTGTGGCTGCCTTCTCTCTAGGGTTCCTGGGTGCCCTGGCTGGGAGGACGCCGTGCCTCGAGGCCCTGCTGCCTGCTGGGGGCAGATTCTGCACATCTGTCCCCAGTCAGCACTTGCTCTTATTTTCAATCCAGCTTTTTCCCACTCTTTCTCCTTTTCCCCCTTTTCCTGGAGRGGCTTCTGGGTCTTGCTTGCAGCTCCGGAGCGCAGAGGTGTTTGTGGTTGCTCGCTGGGCTGGAGGGCAGGCTGGGCATTGCGCGGCTCCGCTCCCTCTCCTGCACTGGGCTGGCTCTGTCCCGAGTGGGGACAGACCCCTTGCGCTGCGCTCTCCTCTGGGCTCTGCCGTGCCTCCCGCTCCATCGTGTCCTGGTGGGGCCTCGGCATTGCGGAGCTCCAGGGAGCAGTGGCAGCCGCTGGATGAGCATGAGTCCGGCAGGGTCCGGGGAAGCCAGGAGGGAGCCGAGGGGCACTGGGCCCTGGCAAAACGTCCCTGCACTGGCCCTGGAGCAGAGCGTCCGCAGAGAGGGAGGCAGCGGTTGGAGCTGATGCTTGTGGCCTGCCCATCCTCCTTCCTGGGAAATGGCTGTGCCGAAGACCTGCCTGGCTCTGCTGGGCACCTTCTCCTGCCCTGGAGCAGCATCCAGGGGTGCCAGGGACTGAGGTGCTCTCACAGGATTGCTGAAGGCATCGCTTGAAAGTAGGGAGAGAGCAGGGAGGGAGTGCAGATGGGAGCAGGGACCAGGGCAGTATCGGTGCCTCTGAGTGTCCCACAGCTCTGGCGCACGCTGGCAGCGACGAGTCTCCTGTCCTCCATCCCCCTGGGCTGGTGGGGGCTGTGCCGCAGCCCCGGCGCTCGCCTGGGCTCTCCCACTTGGCTGCTCACGGCAGCCTGGCGGCTCCGATCCAGGGAGCGCACGTGCGGGGCGTCCCTGCCGCCATGGAGCAGGGCCGAGCGCGGCGGGGACACAGGCGTKCATGGGGAGGAGGTGGCATGGGACACGTGTGCTGCCGGGATAGCTGCGTGCACATGCGTGTGTGCCCTGGTGTGAGGCAGAGCTAGCGGAGCTGTGCTGAGGAGGAGGAGGGAGGCTGGGCCTGCGGGAGCTTGGAGTGCAGGATGCGGGTCTGGAATGCACTGTCCGGCTCCGGGGGGGTGAGTGTGCAAGTGTGGGCACGCTTGGGAACGTGTTTCTAGCGTCATGGAGCTGAGCGCGCAAGCTGGGCATGTCGGGCAGCGTGGCCACGGAGCCGTCCCGAGCACTCGCACTAACGGTCTCTGCCTTCCCCTCCCAGAGAAGAGACAGGACAACGGGCGAGTGTATTACGTGAACCACAACACGCGGACCACGCAGTGGGAAGACCCTCGCACACAGGGGTAGGAGCTGCTGGGGAGGCAGGGAAGATGCTCCCATGTGTCTGGCGCGCTAGTGGGGCCCGACCATGGGGCTGAGCCGTGGCAGGCCTGCAGGCTCCTGTGCTGGGCCAAAGTGTGGTCCTGGGGTGTGGGAGCAAGCGGTCGGGGACCGGGCAGGTTTGGAGCACGCGGGAGCTGCAACCCCCAAGCACTGGCCTGGTGGCTGGAGCAGAGCAGAGCCATTGGGAAGTCGCTGGAAGGGTCTGGGCCCGAGCGGCCGGTGGTAGGGAGAGCTCGGGGCTTTCAGACAGGAGGAGCTGCCTCTCCATCGCCTCCTGGCAGGGCCTTGCCAAGGCTGCTCCAAAGCTTCGGCCTTTGGCTCCGCAGAGCCCTGTGCGGTGAGGAGGCGGCCAGGTCTCCACTTGGGCACCTCTACTGCAGATGGGGAGCAGAACCCTGGCCTGGCCATGGGTAGGGGCTAAATCTGCACCCTGGCAAGGCTCCTGTCCCCGGCACAGGGCTGTGAGGCTGAGCTGGTCCCACCAGGCAAGGGCTGGAGGGCCCGGGGCAGGGTGGGCGTGCAGGGTGCCTGGGACCCCGGCTGCACCCTCAGCATCCTTGTACCGGGCAGGATGATCCAGGAGCCACCCTTGCCACCGGGCTGGGAGATGAAGTACACGAACGAGGGCGTGCGCTACTTCGTGGACCACAACACCCGCACCACCACCTTTAAAGACCCGCGGCCCGGATTCGAGTCCGGGTGAGTCCTTTGGTGCCAGCCCCACGCTCTGCAGTGGGAGCGTGGCACAGGCAGCTGGGACTTGCCTGGCTTGTTCACAACTCTTCCGCATGTAGTCGTGCACAGGCTGGAGGGACTGGCCCGTTTGCCAGGACCTGGGGCTTGGGAGCTTCACCATGGCTCTGCTATGGGAGAGCTCCCTGCGTGTGGCTGAGTGGACCAAGCCTAGAGACGGGGTCRTCCTCCTTCCTCCTGCCTGGCGGGCGCGGAGCTCGTGCATGGTAGCACGAGCTCAGAAGTGACTTCTCACTTCTGAGAGCCAGGCGCAGGCACCTCACGTTAGAGCATGTGGGGACGTGGGGCTGTGTCCTGASCCACAACCCACGCCCACGGTACCTTTGCAGGAGCAAGCAAGGTGGCTCCCCTGGTGCCTACGACCGGAGCTTTCGCTGGAAGTACCACCAGTTCCGCTTCCTCTGCCATGTGAGTAACGCGTGCCTGACATGAGGGCGAAGGGACCAGACCCAACGGGCAGGCTTGAGAGGGCAGAGCTGCCGCGCCGCCCGCCCGCAGCCCTGTGTATGCCTTACTTGCAGTCCAACGCGCTGCCCAGCCACGTGAAGATMAGCGTCTCGCGGCAGACGCTCTTCGAGGACTCCTTCCAGCAGGTGAGTGGGGGCCGGCGGCGGGGGTGCCGGGCAGGCACCTTGCAGCCTGGGCTGACKGTTCCCTTCGCTCACCTTCAGATCATGAACATGAAGCCATACGACCTGCGGCGCCGCCTCTACATCATCATGCGAGGAGAGGAAGGCCTGGACTATGGTGGCATTGCCAGGTGAGTGCCGATGCGATGGGATGGGCCCGGCCTGGCCCGTGTGGTGCCCCCTCCAGGGCTGTGCGAGGCGGCCAGACACCGCCTGCTGCTGCCCCGGCCCAGCGCGGGCCCTGCGCTGCCTCTCCCTGTGTCCTGCCAGTGGTTTTACCCTATGGTAGGTTACRTCATGCTGTTCTACCACAGGGTAGAACCACGGACAGGATACCGGGGCTGCCTCTGCGCCAAAGGACTCGTCCCCTGTGTGGCCGGGGGGCAAAGCTGGGTCGGCTGCCCCTCTTGGACCCTGCAGAGCTCTGCGCAGCGGGACGTGTGGCGGGGGTGCAGTATGTGCTGCTGTGCTGGGACAGAGGGGGGGCCCTGCTGYGCTTGCAAACCTCCCTCAGCGCCCCCGTAACGATGGCTGCATTCGCAGGTGAAGGATGGCAGAGGCAGTGACTGCCCTCGCTCAGCCACCCCAAAGCTTAGCCCAGCACCGAGAGGAGACGGGCTTGGTCTGTACAGGCTGCTGCAGAGGGATGTTTGACATGGAATAGGAGGAGAAATCCTTGACTGTGAGGGTGCTGAGGCTGGGACAGGCTGCCCGCAGAGCTGGAGTCTYCATCCTTGACGGTGTTCAAAGGCCATCTGGGCAGGGTCATGTGCRCATGCTCTAGGTGACCCTTCTTGAGCCGGGGAGGCTTGGACTAGGTGTTCTCCAAAGGTCCCTGCCCACCCGAGCCATTCCGGTGAATGTGCTTGGGGCATTGTCGGCGAGGGCAGCGCAGGCTCCTTGCGGCGGGAGCTTCTCACGGCCACTCTCGCTCCCTCCTGCCCCAGGGAGTGGTTCTTCCTGCTGTCCCACGAGGTGCTCAACCCYATGTACTGCCTCTTCGAGTACGCTGGCAAGAATAACTACTGCCTGCAGATCAACCCTGCCTCCTCCATCAACCCCGACCACCTCACCTACTTCCGCTTCATCGGCCGCTTCATCGCCATGGTAGGAGCAGGAGCCTGGGCTGGGCGGCTATGGGGCTGGGTGGCAGCAGTGGACAGGRCGCGTTGCTGCCCTACGAGGGCCAGGCCCTGCTCCTTGCTGTCTGGAGCCCCTGCYGGGTGCTACTGAGGCAAGGAGTGCGGAGCGGGGCTGGGGGGTGCCTGAAGGGCTGGGAAAGAGGCTGGATGATGCCTCAAAACCTTGGGGCCAGAGGGGACCTGCTCTCTCCGGGGCTGTGTGGCAGGGACGGCTGCAGGTCTTTGGCTGCCACCCCAGGTGCTGTCGGGTCTGCAGCTTCAGGACTATTTATAGCCGCGGCAGTGTGAGATTTTCCAGCTGCCCRCGCCCCGGAGCGGCTCCTCCCGCTCGTCTCGCCTTGCCCAGGCCCGGCGCCCCAGGCCCGCGGGCTGGGGGACAGGAGCAGTGCCTGGGCTCAGGGTGGCCCCCGGGCACTCGGGGCGGTGCAGGAGGCCGGTGTGCGCTGGGGGTCCGCGGCTGTCCTGCCCTGCCCYGCGCCTCGCAGGATACCAATAAAACCCCAGACTATTACTCACCGCTGGGCTGTTCTAGACAAGCGTCTGCATTATTTTTGGCTGCCTTTGCCCTGGGGCTCCTGGAAGCCAGGGATTCGGGGAAGCCGCAGCAGAGAAGTGTTTAAACAAGTGCTCTTAATAGAGCTGCATGGGGAGCAGGCAATGCCGTGGAATTCACGGCAGAGAGGGAAGGGGCCACACGCCCCACTCCCCCTGACAGCTCCGTGGGCCCTGGCCTGAGGAGGGCAGCAGGACCCCCTTCCTCCTTGTGCYGCTTGGTAACTGGAAGGAGCTGGGAGGCTCTTGGAGGGATTGCAGGGACACAGCAGAGCAATTCCCCGTGGGCCAGGTATTGCAATGGGGTATCAGCTCTCCCTGCACCGCAGGGGAGCACACGAGTGTGCCTGGGGTGCCGGCCCTGGGTGAGCAGGTCCCTCTGTGCAGGCGCTCTACCATGGCAAGTTCATCGACACGGGCTTCACGCTGCCCTTCTACAAGCGGATGCTGAACAAGCGCCCCACACTGAAGGACCTGGAGTCCATCGACCCCGAGTTCTACAACTCCATCGTCTGGACCAAGTCAGTGCCCTGTGCTACCCCCAGCCTGGGTCCCGCTTCTCCCGCACGGAGCCGAGCGCTCCCTCCTTGGAGCCTCCCTGAGCACTAACATCTTGGCGTCCTCCCGCAGGGAGAACAGCTTGGAGGAGTGCGGCCTGGAGCTGTACTTCATCCAGGACATGGAGATCCTGGGCAAGGTGACCACCCACGAGCTGAAGGAGGGCGGGGAGAGCATCCGGGTGACAGAGGAGAACAAGGAGGAGTACATCATGTGAGTGCGGGTCCCCACGCCCCGTCACTGGCTGCAGGGCGGTCCTGATGTGGAGACGTGGGGCTGGGGACGTGGCTGCTTCCTGGGGCTACGTGGCCTGTGACAAGCATGAGCTGGCGCGGTCAGCGCCGTTGCGGTCTGGCTGCTGCTGCCTGGGCCGGTGCCAGCGCTTGCAGGGAAGAGGAGAGGGGAGAGAGGGCGAGATGCCTCTCCCCGGGCCGTGGCTCACGGGCTGTCCTGCCTGGCGAGGGCTGCCAACTTCTCGGTCCTGCTCCCAGTGGGCTCCGGCCAGGGGATATCACTTACCCCTTCACCCCAGTGCCCATCCCTACCCTGTCCTCAGTGCCCTCCACTTACCTATCCTTGTGGTGCTCATGGCTTTGGCAGGAGAGAGAGAAACCCACTCGTGGGAAGCAAGGGGAACCCTTGCAGGGTGCAGGTCTCCCCCTCTCACCCCACGTGCCCCCAGCTCGGCCGGCTGGCCCCTCGCCAGCCCGTGAGAGGAGCTGGGGTGGTGGCAGTGGCTCTCACCGGGACCGCGGCTCCTGCCAACCGCACTGCCCCTCGCCAGGCTGCTGACGGACTGGCGGTTCACGCGTGGCGTGGAGGAGCAGACCAAGGCCTTCCTGGATGGCTTCAACGAGGTGGTGCCGCTCGAGTGGCTGCGCTACTTCGACGAGAAGGAGCTGGAGGTGAGTGGCGGGTGTGGGACAGGCTGAGCAGGCACCGCTGCTTCCCCGGCCAGGACTCACGTGCCAAGGCGCAGCCTGAAGTGCGGGCTCTGGGTCATGTTTCCCTTGTGTCACCCACCGTCGCTGTCCCCAGCTGATGCTGTGCGGCATGCAGGAGATCGACATGAGCGACTGGCAGAAGAACACCATCTACCGGCACTACACCAAGAACAGCAAGCAGATCCAGTGGTTCTGGCAGGTGAGCCCGGCTGGCACTGCCCTGGCTCAGCACTGAGCAGCATCCCCTGCCTGGGACAAGGGGGTCAAAGTCTCTGACCTGGACAGTTTGGGAGCTTGGGGCCACAGGGGACCCCACTTCAGTCCCATACTCATCGCAGGTGGTGAAAGAAATGGACAATGAGAAGCGGATCCGGCTGCTGCAGTTCGTGACCGGGACCTGCCGCCTGCCCGTCGGAGGCTTTGCGGAGCTCATMGGTGGGTATTCCCAGCTCCCTGGCTCTCCAGGCAGTCTACAATGTGGAGCAGCGGAGCTGGGAAGTCCGAGCCCCAAGCAGAGATGTGCAGGGATTTAGTTGAGTCTTGTGCAGCATTAAGAGACATTCCTCAGATGTGACCTATGTCCCCACAGTTAATGTTGTGAGCCCGTTTTGTCATCTCTTTTTGCATSAGATGGGATTTTGGTTCTGTCCTGGTTTTTGCGTGACAGGGCCCATTTTCCAGAAAACCACACTGCACAGCATTGCTGTGCTACTGTCCTGTAATTTGCTGCTCCCTGGATTCTATACCAGCCTTTCCATCRTTTTCCTGGAATCGATGTCAAGCTAACCCACGAGCCGAGCCTGTCAGTTTATTCTTATTGGCACATCAGCTTTTTTCCAAGGCCCTGGAGCTTATCCAGCATTCACAATTTTTTAAAAAGCAACCTCTGTGACTCAGAGTTCCTGAGCCAGTTCTGAAACTCTTGGACGGGCTTGCTCAGTGCTGCAGATCTGCAGATAACACGTTTGAGCACTCGCTGTTTAATGCCCTTCTCCAAAGATGCTCTGTTATCACGGTAGGCGGTGAGCAGATTTTTCAACTTTTCCCCCTTTTTTGGTGCCTTCTCTCTGCAAAAGGGCTCAGAGCAGTCACTGTTAGTACTGATAGCAGTTTGTGCCCGTAGGACCAGCGGGGCCGTAAGAGGCACTGGGTCCCTCCCCTCTCCTGGTCCTGTGCTGAGCTCCACGTGCTCTTCATTCACAGGCAGCAACGGCCCCCAGAAGTTCTGCATCGACAAGGTGGGCAAGGAGACGTGGCTGCCGCGGAGCCACACGTGGTGAGTGCACTGCCTCCTCACCCCGGGCTGGGCGCTGAGCCCCTCGCGAGCTCCCGCAGGCTGCGACCGTGGGCCCAGAGCAGCRTCCAAGCACATGGAGCATCTTGGGGCTGGGGACCCTGGTGGGGGGACCCTAGCCTGGAGAGGACCCTGCTGACGGCCTCCCTGTCTCCCCAGCTTTAATCGCCTGGATCTCCCACCCTACAAGAGCTACGAGCAGCTGAAGGAGAAGCTGCTCTATGCCATCGAGGAAACGGAGGGCTTTGGCCAGGAGTGATGGACCTGCTGCTTTCCTGGTAGCTCTGGCTKTGCCCAGCACTGGGAAGCCGTGGAGGGCACCCGGCCCTCTCCTTCGCCACCGGCTTCCAGCCTGGGAAAGCACCTCCACGGCTCCCTGCACCTCGGGGGCCCAAGCCTGGCTGGGAGGTGGGAAAGGGGGGATCACAGGGGCTTGCTCTGGCTGCCTCTGGCAAAACCCCAGGCCCTGGACCCTGYCCCTGTCCTGCTCTGGACTGGTCCGTGCAAAGGGAGCTTGTCCCTGCCTGGAGCAGGGCAGGAAGCACCGCAGGAGTGGGAGCAGCTGGTGCCCTCTCCCCCAGCAAACGACTATAAATGAGGTCTGGCAAACGAACAGCGACTGAGACTCTGGAAACAAACCCGAGCTCGATTTCTGCAGCCAGTTTCCCCTCCCTGAACTGTTCCTGCGCTCCAGTCCTCTGCGAGTGGCTCAGAGGCAGCTGGGGACAGGAGCAGCCAGGTCCTGCAGTGCCTGTGCCTGCCATGGCTTCTGCATTTTGRCCTGAGCAGCGGCTTTGCCAGGAACACCCGATGCTGGACGTGGCCCGGGCTTTTCCTTGGTGTATTTTGGCTGTGATCAGTTTTAAGTACAGGTCTTTGTTTGCCTAGATTATTTTGCCCTCTGGTATTGACACACATGGGAGGGAGGAGGGGAGAGGGCTCCATCCTGCCCCTGGGGCCAGGGCCCTCTCATCCCTTTGTGGAGCCCTCAGGCTGGGGCAGGGAGCAGCCCATGCCCTGTTCTGCCCTGCAGCTTGGGCTGGGGGGCAGGGGGAGGTGGGGGGGCAGGCTCAGCCCCTCGTGGGAGTGAACGCTGGCTCCGGGTCCTGCCTCCGCTGTCCCTGCATGGGATGCGCCCATGTAAAGAGCCCCRTACAGAAGCCAAGGCGCTGGCTGCAGAACCCACCTCATTTTGTACCGCTCCCTTTGCCTCGGTGCTGCCTCGGTCTTGTGCAATAAAGGACAAGCAGCTGCTGCGCTTGGTGTCCCAGGGCTGCAGCGCTGGCTGGGGCAGGGGCTGTGCTGGGGGGCTGGTGCAGAGACAGGCATGGGGGACCCAAGGCAGCATCCCCAGCAGCAGCAACTGCCTCTGGCACTGCTGTTTGTGGGAGCAAAGCCGTGGGGGCAACTGTGGAGCTAGCCTGGAGGGGATGCTGAGCCCAGCTCAGGGGACAGGGCCAGGCACATGATGTCATGGAGGAGGCTCAGGGCGYGAGGCTCACGGTGCTTTTGTAGAAAGGGCAAAATGGAGCTCACGCACCTTGGGGATGCTGCTTGGAGAGCTGCAGTTGGGAAGTGGCTTGGGGCTACTGGAGTGGAGCTGCAGCTCAGCAGGGTCTGGATGCAGCTCAGGGGTCTGGATACATCCTCCCTCCCAGGGATGAGCAGGGGGTTAGTGACTCCCACCCTTCTTGAAGGGATATTATTCCTGGACATGCAACTACTCCCCTTGCACCACTGCTACAGCGAGGGTGCGTTTAATAGCTCATCCCAGCCCATCCATCCCACCCCTTGTGTTCTCATACCTGCAGCACCTGAACAGCCCAAGGAAAGATTAGACCTGTGTTTCTTTTCTTTTTAAAGTGTCAGGTAACAAAATAGTAACCTATTCTTCTCATTGATAATAGACAGGAYAGTACCAAGTGCATGAGCTAGAACTACGCCTTAGTGGAAGGAAGTGAGCAACAGTAGCAACATCCCTTCCCCTCAGCACTCCAGAGTGCTTCCAGGGTGTGCTGGAGCTTTCTTAGCTCAAAATCACATATCAATAAAATCAGATCTCCTACTGCAGCGAAGACTGATGGGTAACACAAGTACAGGGTCTGAAATTTAACACATGCCACAGTGGCACTCTCTTGTTCAGCTGTTGGCTCCCACCACTGAGGAATAAGACAAGAGCAATGGGATTAGGGAAAAAGAACACAGCACTAAGTTAAAAAAATCAGCCCTGCTTTCACCACTTTCTTCATACTGCCCCAGGAAGGCTGTATGCCGTGTACAGATCCATCCAACTACTCATTATGAGCTCAGAAATGAAATATCAAAATAGGAGCAAGCAAAGGGCTTGGATCATTTCAACAGGAAAAGAATCTAGTGAAGTGATTAGTTTACAAGATTTTTAATTTACAAATAAAAAAAACCCCTACACTTCACTTTTTCTCTTTTTTCTCTTCTTTCTTAACATCACTCTTATCCTTTTCTTTTTCTTTCTCATCTTTCCTCTCCTTTTTGCTTTCTTCTTTTTCCTGTCCTTCTTTCTTCTCTGCATCCCTATTAGCAATCTTGTTGTTAATGAGGTTGTGCAGGGCAACCACAGACCGGATAAGAGAAGCCAGATAAACTACCACCATCTGGTCATTGGTCTTCAGGTAAAAGGCCTTGACAAACTCTTGCAGGTTGACATCTGGTAGCAGGTTGAAGACATCCTGAAGGTGGTAAATGATCTGGTGGTTGATGGGCAGCTTGCCCATGGCTACTTTCTCTAAGTAACTCCTGATGTCCAGAAGCTTGGAGTTCAGTCCCTTCAAACCATGGACTTGGTTTGTGATCCGCTGGGACAGAGTGCCCACTGTTGTATCCTTGATGTCTCTGAAACATTCAACAACAGAAGCCATCAGCCTTGGAATGTTATTTCGCACATTCATTAATAGTTTTTTCTAGCTTAAAATTAGAACTACTATTTGAAGCACAAATGAAGTGCAATTAAACTGAATGCTTCAAGACTAAGAATGAACTGATTTCCATTTGTGCGCTCAGAAACCTACTAGGTCATTGTTTTTGTTGTATACTGTTGCATGGGTTCTTTTTGGAAAGACATTAGCAATACCATTCTGATGGATAGAATTAGAACACCGGGATTTTTGACAGGTGGAAGAGCTGTGCAGTTCGTACAAGGTGACTACTCTTTTTTGGACAGGCATTCTTTGCTACTATGTCAGCTACTGCAGATATAACAGCAATACTTCATTTATTACTGCTCTGAGAGATGTACAGTGGCTTGGAGCAGGTCCAAGCAATGCAATCTTCTGAAGCTTTGACACAGATTAATTGCTTTTTCATCATCATATGAAATTTCAGTAAGCAAACACACATTTCACTAGCAATGATTGAGTATGATTACAAGACCACTAAATTAATTTTCTTTTAAAATKTAAGTAGCATGTTTCAAAAGACCTGGTTTTCCTCCAGGAAGCTGGCACTGGATGATGCCAGATGGATCCTATTCACCGCTATGCTAACTTTATAAGAAAACTTTCCTTTTAAAAACATTTACCGTAACAAGTGTTCCACACCAACTTCCTCTGCCTCTTCCGCTCCAATTTCACTGGTGACGTGTTCGAACGTCTTGGAGGTTGGAGTGCCATCCTGCAGGGTGCAAGAACACCAGAGACAAGGTTAGACCAACTACCCAGTATTGGGCATCGCACCTGTGAACTACAGGCACTGCTCAAACAGTGGGAAAGCTAAAGAGCCCTGAAACGTTGACTTGCATGACAGGATCTGCAAGAGGAAAAAAAAAATAGAAAAATGGAAAAAAATATGGCAAAGCAGAATATTGAGGGGGCTGAGCTATGCAAGGCAGGAAGTTTAAGTGCCACAATGGCTTTTAAACACCTATCATTTTAGATAGGGAACTTATTAGCAACTATGTTAGTGAGTCTAGCAAACTAGAAATCAGAGAAGACTGCAGTTGATTTTTTTTTGCTGTTTAAGTGGCACTACCACTTGTCACATGTACTCCATTGCTGGTGATTTCTTCTTCCCTGGGCTCTGCGTAATTTCCAACTGTGATACTTTTTGCACGCTTCTGTGCTGTTGGGTAGGCTATGCAAAACCCTGCTCAATGTCACGATAACTACTGTCTTTCCTGACACAACCTTATTACATTATGGGATACCTTCTGTCACCCTGATACTCACTCCCAGCAAGTTACAAGCACACACAAAGTTCCAGAAAGAAATACAAATGTCATTCATTCAAATATCATTTAAATGACAATTTATGCTGTTGGAGATTAAGGAAGAAATTTAAGAAATTTAAAAGCTGAATTACTGAGGAGGAGTTCAACCCAAGTGTTTTGCAAACCACTACTTGGATCAGTATACAGTTATAAACAGCACTACTGGGACTACTGAGAATTCCCAGAACTAAGAACAACTCCTGTCCCTGCAAGACTTAGAGCTCTGTGACAGCAGTTTTTCCCTAGCCGGGGCCTCAGACAGCAGGAAACTCAAACTCCTTTAAAGATCTCCAGAATGCACAAAAACCATACAACTCTGAAAGAAAAGCCAAAGCAGACCYAGTACTCAATGGTGCCTGTGTGCAGCATGGCTGCAAGTAATTAACAAGTGCTGCTTTTGTCTGACCTACTTATTCAGCAGTAGCTGGTAAACAGACGAGTCAGCGCAGCTACTTGGAAGGCTTCTGCCAGTAGACTGATCTGCACAAGTGACAAGTTAGAGGCATCCTGAGCTGACTTTTTGCTAGCTGCACACTTGACAAAAACAGTAAGAAGCACCTGAATCGTAACAGTTCCTTAGGCCAAACCACAGAACACAGCTCTTCCTTCAAGAGTGCTGATGGATGAAACATTTAATTATGCAGGCTTACATTTGTATTGGAATTTAAACGCGGAGTTCACAGACCCTTACTCACAGTGTCCCCCACAAATTCAAAAGCAGGTAGATGCCATGGGATGTGCACCTCCCAGAAAATAAGGCAATCCTTTCAACATTAGCCATTTTCCTAGGAAATGACCAAGAGATATGTTAAATACTTACATCATGCACTTCTTCAACAGAAATATAGGCTTCAGTGGGCAGCCCCAGGTCCTTTGGTTTCACATCAATAATCACCAATACCTTACGGAAAAAAAAGTAGATGTGTCATAAAGCCAGATATTTTTCAACATCTAGAACAAAAATCACAGAATGGCTGAGGTTGGAAGGAGCCTCTAGAAATCATCTAGTCCAATCCCCTGCTCAAGCAGGGAGTGAAGTCAACTCTCCATTCTATAGCAATGGCATGTTGGCAGCTKAGAAATGTTAAACTCAAGCACAGAGAAGATGATATTTTTCTACTAACTACTTGAAAAGATTGTGATCCAAGATCCTTGATCACTTTACAGGTACCAGTCTTTAACATTCTGTATCACTAATAACTACAGGAGAGGTTGAGGAATCCCAGGCATCTCATACAGAGGAAAAAGAAAAATTACAGGTGTAACACTTACCGAGTTAGGACAGTATCTCTTCATCAGTTCATTGATGGCAATGTCATTCTTGTGTAGTTTAGGGCCTGTGTGGTACCATCCAACTATTCTTTCTCTAGCTGAGCAAAACCAGAAAGAATTCTAAATCAAAATTGTACAGCAGAACAGCAGAAAGATTTACACAAAGATTGAATTAGCAAATCTAGGGAGGAAATCTGATGTCTGTGAAAGATAAGCATAAAGCAGGGGAAAATCAGTCTGTGTAGGCAAGATAATGACGTGGCTAGTGACAAACCTGTGTTACCATTCCTACTCTGCACATATAGCTATACTTCTAGTATCTTTAGTAAGTTACAATATTTCATATAATTTATACAGTTTTGCGGGTGATATGATCTATCAGTTTTAAAGTTCAATGCACGTGAATGCAAGAATTCTAGAAAGGCAAACAGTCTTTTTAGAACTTAACATTCATCTCTAAATCTCAAAAAAAGTGAAGACAATTTTTAAAACACTGAAGTGTAGATGGAATTATTATTTCAAGTAGAAATTTGTAAGGTCTACATTTGAATAAAAGTAATTTCAGGGCACATCTGCATATAAAGGGCTACATATAAGAAAGATTTTGAATTCTTTAGAAATAATCATCTAGGAAAACTCATGGGATATATACGAATGTGTTAGGAACACAAATTATTTGCAGAAATTAACTCAGGAAAAGAATACCAGTAATGCAAACTGAGCCCAAAGAAACTGCTTCCTACAAGTGCTGCTCATTTCCCACCTTACTATGAATTCTCTCTCATACACTTGTGCTCTTAAAAGCTTTTTCTCAGAATATGTCCATTGTTCCAAGAAACCCCAAACTTACCATTGACTTTTTTGAACATTCCATACATGTTCTCTAGGTAGTCATGGTCTAGAAACCACACAGTATCATCCTTATCGTCCTCATCGAAAGGTACTGAAAGTAAAACAAAATACCAATATTTAAGAAACCAAATTCCAGCCTATAAACATTCAAAGAAAGCCCATATTTTAAAATATTTTTGGCTGCTAGAGGAGACTGGATTTAAATCAGCTTAAACTGTCCTACAGCATCATRTTACTTAGACTAAACTGCAATGCAGGTCAATTCTTTCTTGTAGAGGCTTTCTCATTACGACTAAATTGGTTTTAGAACAAAGCAAAGAAAGACCAAAAATTTAGAAAGTCTTTTTCCTCAGTGGACAACAGAAAGCATCAGAGAAGAAAAAAATCTTCCCATACAAATTCATGCAAGTTGGTGTGCATAAACATTTGATAGTTTGTGTAACCCAACAGACTTTAGTAAAGGGAKAGTCATGTCTTGACTGTAAGGGGGCAGAACTGCAGATCTGAGGTCAATTTACAATGTACTTAAAGGAAAAATGCTACTTTCAGCGCACAAAATCTGAGTTAAGATGTAGAACTTAAAACACGCTTTAGATCCTGGCCAAGCAGGCAACAACTGCAGCATCAGGGGAGGCTGTGACTCCTGAACTACCACGGTAARGCAGCGCTTGCTCGACCGGGTTCAGTGACCAGCTCTGCTCCACACCRCAGCATCCACCGGCTTTCCTGCAGTTTTTCTCAGGACACGGCGGGTTCTCCAGGCACGGAGAGCGCGCGGCAAGACGGGCTGGCCAAGGTGCAGTTGGTGCACACGGGGCTGCTGTTTTATCTGATACCGGGCTGACTCGTAAGCGAGCGGGTTGAGAGGAGAGGGGCGCAATGCTGGGCGCGGGGCCGGACTCACCCGCGAAGCTGTTGGACACGTCGAGGATCTTCTTCTGCCAGGAGCCGAGCAGGACGCCGACCACGCGCTTCTGGTTGCCGACCTTGCCGATACTGCGCGGAGAGACGCGTTACTGTTAGCGACCAGCMCGGTGCGGCTCGCAGCCGAGCGGCGCCAGGCCCGCAGCCTGCGCCGGGGCTCCCGCAGGCCGCGCCGTGACTCAGCGCGGCGCCTCACCGGTTGAAGTGGTCGACGACGCTGAGCAGCACCAGCGGGTGCACCACGACGCGCTCCACCGCCAGCTCGGGCATGGCGCCTGCCCTGCCCGCTCCGGACCCGGCCCGTCCCGTCGCCGCCGGCCCGGCCGCTCCGCGCTGCGCAGGCCCCGCGCCCGCCGATCTCCGCCGCCTCCGCCGCCGCCGCGCTCCCAGCCTGCCCCGCACGGGGGCGGTGCCTGTAAGACACCATCTTAGTGAGGTCATCACCGGAAGCGGGAGGAGGGGCGCGTGGCCGGCGCCATCTTGGCGAGGTCGCTGCCATCTTGAGAAGGATCAGCCTGTTGGTGAGGTGGCGCCATCTTGAGGAAGTGAGTTGGCGGTGCCCGGAGATGAGGTGAGCGTGGAGAGACGACATGAGGCGCCACACAAGGAGGCGGGCCCGTACCCAGTGCTGTCGCCACCCACCGGCCACCTTCTTCATAGCTGTGCCCCGTAGCAGGCTCGTTCCCTCAGCCCTGGGCCAGTCTTGTGCTCGCCGGGCGGCCTTCCTCCCGCCTCGAGGAGCGGCACGGAGCCGAGGGCCTGTGGGGAAGCTCGGTGTGGCTCCTGCCGCGTGCCGCAGCACCTGTCCCRTGTCGCACGTGTCACTTCAGGGGGTGTCGCAGCCTCGGGGAAACTCCATTATCTCCTTTCTTTAGTATATCCTGGGGATCCGCAGTTCTGTAGTGGTAAATGCATATGTGAATGGGAAGGGGTCACTGCTGTTGCCAGGAGCGGCAGCTTTCTTCAGTTGGGGGTATTTTGCCCTGTATTGTAGGCAACAACAGCTCCATGGGTGGGTTAACAGTTCTGGGAGTGATGGAGCAGCTTAAAAACTGGAGTTGGAGGCAGGTGTGGTGCCCCACAGGTCTCCAAGTTGGGTCTTTCCTGCTGCCGGGCAGGAATCGGTGGGCACAGGATTTCACCTTTTTACTTGAGCAAGAGAGTAGAACCAGAGGATGTGAATCCTGAGCCTGCTCTGGGGTGATGCTAAGGGAAAAAACACGGGGAAAATGCTGTGCATGTTCCCGGTCACTTATTTTCTGCACTTTCCCTATATGATATTATGTATTTTCAGCTATTTCTCAGCTCTGACCAAATGGCAAAATTCTGGGAGAAATCTAAAGGTTTAATAGTGCTGCTCCCGCTGAAATCTGCTATGACTTAGAAACTTTACGAGAATCGGCGACCTCTTGTGGAGTTTTGAGAGGTTACACCTCTTAATGTTACTGTTTGGTTTTTTTTTTTTTTTTTTTTAAATTCTTCTTGGTGGAAGTAGTAGATTTTTACCTGCAGAGGGAGACGTCTGACCACGAAATTCAAATACAGGCGTTATTCTGTAGCTTGTTTTATCAATATACATATAAAACTCAATGTTCAAATTAACTAGTTCAATAAGTAATTTAGCTCATTGATTTTGGGGCATATCCTAAGTGCCATTACAAGCTACGGATATTTTAAATGCCATTACCTAATAGAAGGAATGTTTTAAGCACCTTTTATTGATTTTATTACTGCTTTATTTTGCTGTCTTGGTTTAAAATCATTTTAACCACTCTGTAATCAAGAAGAAATATATTGTTGGTGAAATACAGTCAATTTCCTAAAAACCTTTGACATCGTTAAATAAGGAATTAAAGTTGTTAAATCATGTCAGGCAATAACCAAGGGACAGAAAAGATATAAAATTTGGAGCAGTGGGCCAGCATACCAGTAAGCTGTTTTGACCTTTGGCATTCAGACTCGGTATGTGACAATCACACTTCAATTCTGCTCTTGGTTCTTACATCAGTCAGGAGAGATTTAAAATCTCAGCATGCCAGGAAGGTTGTTGAAGGATAACGGAGTATGATCTAGAGACAATTAAGGGGCATTTTAATGACCTGCTGTGACTTTTTGTTAAAATTACTCTCTAACTTAGCACATTTGAAATTTCATTTGCCAGACTGTATTGCTAGTAGCACAATATATTGATGTTATACACAAAAGGAGTAAATTGAGTCTGCTCATAGGGATTTCAGTTACTTCCCTTCCCAGCTCTTTTGACTTGAGAAGATTATCAGTATTATTGAGCTAATCAGTTGGTAGATGTAGACTGGGAATAAGAGGCAATATGTTGCTTAATCAAAGAATTGAAAAGTAAGTAATGAATGTTTGTGCTCAATAAAAAACAGCTAATGAGTTGATTGCATTGGTGCTTGATGTAATTTAACTGTAGAGTGGCAAACATCAATACCTATATATGATTTGGCTTGTGCTTGCTGAGCTGACATTCAAAGTTTTGAGAGGTTCTGTGGTAATAGAACACCTGGTGATTGACCTAAAGTGGGAAGGTACATTTTCTTCTTTAAATGGAACAAATCAAGTCATTCAGTTGTTAATTATTGTTTCTCTTTTGTTGTTGTTGTTGTTCCCCTCTTCTCCCTTTCCTCCTCCC
This sequence comes from Eudromia elegans, assembly GCA_003342815.1. Classification (NCBI taxonomy): domain Eukaryota; kingdom Metazoa; phylum Chordata; class Aves; order Tinamiformes; family Tinamidae; genus Eudromia; species Eudromia elegans. The sequence goes on from PTEX01000103.1 coordinate 1,858,508, forward strand.
TCCCCTCAACCCCTAGAAGAGACTTACAGATAACCATTTTCAGACATATAATAAAATCAAGTTTCTGACTTGAAAAATGAGAATAATAAGTTGTCTTGAAGTAGTTTTAAAATTCAAATTCATGATTTAAAATATGAAACCAATTTCTAGTCTTCCCCCAGTAATGACCTTAACCTCAAGGGGAAAAATCAATCACCCAGAAATGTTATACTCCCTGTGTGACAGTGGACATCTGCTGTGTTTGAGTTAGATAACAGAAGTGACATAAATGAATAAGATGTGACTATCCATTAATAATAAAAAAAAAAAGTCCTCAAAATCATTAGCAGAAAAATTAAGCGTTGTTTTTAATGGCGCAGCCTGTATGTTCTTTCTCAAGTCCCTCTTTCTCCTTTTCCCCACCCTTTGGTTTTTAGGTACTGTCAACTCTTGTATCTTCTCGTACAGGTAACAGTGGTAACCCAGAAGGATAGGTCTTCTCTGTCAGCTTTTCTAAACCGGGCTATGCCGCTGCCTATGGTTGTGTCATTAGCAGGAAGAAAACTTGGTACCAGGTTCKGGGGAGCTCTTACATCTGATGCATTGTGGTGCTCTCCTCCCAGCTGGGGATCAGGCTGCCGCTTCAGGAATGCCAGACTTCAGTTCRGAATCAGTATTTACCTCCAAATTGTGAAGAATACAGATGCTTAACTTTTCTTTTATCCCTGTAAACTGTCCAGTGCCACATTTGGGTCTTCATTAGATGGAGGAGCCATCAAGCACAACTTTCTGGAGTCTCTGCTTGCCAACTGGTTTATAGTTTAAGTAATGCTGGCCTACAGAAATTGTGAATTTGGAACACTTGGTGTCTTGCCTTCTTTCCATCTGTCAGTATTGGGGAAGGCACAGTAAATTTATAATAGTTTATTTTTAAAAAACCAACTTTTTTGTTAAAAATCATGTAAGAGTGTGTTTATCTAGAGCCTTTCCAAAGCACAAATTCACTGGATGAATTAACTATTTCTTAGTATTCTTTCCAGCTGTAAGAATTAGCAGTGTGATAGGATTTTCTATGAAGATACCATCATCCTACAAAAACAACTTAAAGGTTCATAAAGGCCTGTATGACTGTGTGTTATGCTGCCCTCCTGCCTGTCGTGTGTGTACAGCTCTTAATGTCTCTGTTTTCATTGTGTGTGAGAAGGAGATGTGGCCRGTTGATCGCTACCTCTCCTTTGGAAGAGGGTTTGATTATTTGGATCAGCAAGTCTCCCAGATAGAGAGCTTCTCCAGCTGGAAGGGTCAGAAGTGTGCGAATAGAGGCAGGGGAGCAAGGTAAGGATGGGGCTGCAGGCTGCAAGGTTGGGATGAGGGCACTAAGGAACAAGGGGTAATGCTTGGGCTGATTCACTTTTTCTGTGCAACTTCCCAGTGCTTGCTCTTGTAAGTGGCATTCTTGACACTGTGGCTTCCAAAGATCTATGTAGCTGGGAAGTATGGATGTCTGATGTTTCAGGTGCTAAGTAACATATATTAATATATTCCTCTAATTTTTTTTAAGAGAATTACTTCTTCATGTTTCCGAGGTAGATGAAGACGAAAAAAGATCAGAGACACAACATTCAGTAATACTTACTGATGTACACTTCAAAATGTGTTTAAAATCCTATCGAGAGAAGATAGGCTTACTTTTGAACTGTTGATAATTTGTCACCTAATACTCTCATACAGCCGGTTTGATCAGGAAATKTATTTATTTCCTGTATTTATAAGTTTACTTTTGCCTGAATATCTATAGTTTCCTCTAGGATTTTCTTGACTAGACTGTGCCATAAACTGGTTTAGGAGGAGTGATAGTGTCTGGAATTGAGCAGTGATAATGGCAGTGGAAGGAAAGCAGAAAACAACCACAACGTTGTTTAAAATTTTTAGTTAAACTGTAGTTCAGTGAAATGCTACTGCTGTATGCTGAAGGCATAATGMCTTCCYGAGTGTGCATAGTATTGCCTGCAAAAACYGAGACCTGTAAGTATATATCAGTTTGCTTAGGAAGATTTGAAAAAAAATGAATAACTGTATTTTCCAACTATCCTAGAATGCCATCTTAAAAAGCTTAATTTATCAGTAATTATGAATTGATTTTTCTTCTTTACTTAGTTTAATCTTTAAATATCTATGTTGTAGTCATTTGTTTCTTTGTTTCTCTGCAGTGCATTGTCACTGTTCCCAAAGGTCTACGTATAAGTAAAACTTGTRCCCCAAACATGATTTGACCATCTGTGGATACTGCGGTTGTTCTGTCATCAGACTTTAAAACTCCTGTTGGACATGCGGGCTGATAACTCAARTAATCCTGTTCTTCATATGATAGTATTACAGTGGAATTTTAACTRTTAATTTTCAGATATGGAATCAACATTTTCTTTGATTTAAAAAAAAATCCTCATCCATGTGTGGTCAGTATCCAATCCAGAATTGTGGAAAAACCTTGCCTATTTTATATTGTCTGCTCCTGGTGTTCTGTCTAAAATCMTAAGTAACATATGAATGCCAAAAAGATCTTAATATTTTAGATTTAGAGCTAGTGATTTAGGGTTTTTTTATATTTCAGTTCAATATCATTTACTTATTCTGGTGCTTTTGCTATAAAACTCCCCCCTCCCCCTTTTTTTTTAAGGAGAGGAAACAAATAGTTAAAAAAAAAAAAAACCCCCCACAACAGGTTCTAGTCATACTCATTTTTCCACACCTTGAGGACTAGCAAATTCTTTAATATGAGATTTTATTTGTACAAAGCAAAACTTCAAAACCACTCAAAAGCTTTCTTATTAACCGCTGTCAGTCCTTTGATTTACAAGGGCAATAAAGATCTAGAGGGGGCACATTTATCATGGAGTTCAGCACACCAGGAGCCATTTTCTCAAGCGGTAAAGCCAAGTGATAAAATGAGTTCTTTTGTTCTATAACCAAGACACATTCCCTATTTTTAAAAATGTGTGTGTTGGACCTCTTTGCTTGATGTTTGGCTGTGTTCCTGTAAGACTCCATTTCTAAATAATGAAAAATTGCTAACATGCAGATGCTGATGATGCATCTGGAAAAACAGATTGTCTGAAAGAAAGAAACTTACTTTCAACTATAGTTTAGTTGCTAACTTTTTTTCCAGTGCTAATTCTTGCTTTTTTTTTTAAGTGCACTAAAAAATGTTCATATTCCTCTTTGCAAAGCTGAAGGAATTCTAGTTAAGATGCAATAAAAACACTCTATTTAAAATACAGCAATGCCACTAAGGCAGAGTGCTATTTTACAAAATTCAGTTCTTGATCTGTTTCTAAACTTGTGTTTAAGTGATTTTTGAATGTTCTTGTATGCTGGCAGGTAGAAAAATCTATCTTCTTGTCTAGACTGAAATAGTGATGGCTTGTGTGGGCACTTAATTAACAGGCATGGCTGTGTGGGAGAAACTGCTTGCAAGAGTAAATATCTATATGTGAGCAGGGATTCAGAATCTAACAGCAAATTAATGTTATCCAAACCTGAATATTAAAAAAAAACAAAAAAGAAGAATGAATCTGAAAAAGGACAAAGCCATTAAACTTTGTCCATACATAAACCAGGAACATACTAGGGTGCCCACATAACCACAGTAAGCATTTTCTGTGGTAGTGCCCATTTGTCTCCAGTGTATGTCAAGTATATGATGGATGGGCTTGGCAGATGTTTTGAACAATAGCGGCTTATTTGGTTTAATTCTTGGTTTCTTTGGTAAATAGAGTTTTAAAAGCAATGCTGTAAGCAGATTGTACTCATAGCAAACTTACTGCACTGCTTTTAAATGTGGTATTATGTGAGCAAAATAGATGAGCAGAAGTATATCTGACCTCTTGCACTTTGACTGTGGTCAGTAGCAGAATCGTAGATGACAAAGCTAGAACAGGACAAACATGGAGTGATGTTTCAGAGTACGAAATGCATAGCGTCACCTKACCCCAAACCTGTTTATCAGTCCTGAGTAAATGGTTTTCAACTGTATTGGTGCGTAGGGGGCAAATGACTCTTTACTGTATCTCRCATTAAATAGTTTGGTAGTGGAAGTTGCACTTTAATTGCTCTAATTCATATGCCCATGAAAGCATATCACTAAGAAATTAAAGATGCTGTTTCTTGGCTGACTCATAATAGTTACTTATCCAGAAGGAAGCAACAGTTATAACACCAAAAAACCCTCTTCCCTTGTAACTGTTTTACTAGCTTATGGAAAACTAAATCTATGGTTGACCTATCATGGCCATCATCTGTAGCAAAGTGATTTTTCAGATCTCTTTTCTGTAATTTTATATTGACATTTGAAATGATACAAAAAAAGGTTTAGGCCAGGAGGCCCACCTTTTTGTATAGCTGTGCATGTTACTCCTGATACTTATCATATTGTAAAACCTTTAGTCTCTGATACTTACAGTTGGGAATTATAAACTCTTTTCTTAGAAAAGAAAAAAAAAAAACCTGAGGCCTGTAACACTGTAATCTCTTGAAAGATCCTAAAGCTTTGGAAAAAAAAAAAGAAATATTTTACGAAACAGTTTTGGGGTCAGTTTTTCTAAAATGTATGCTTTTATGTTGGATAGTTTAAAGACCATCTGTTAACTGAAACCAACCATAAGTGAAGTTGCAGTTATGTTTTCTATTAGTCTTGTATCACTCCTATTAGTCATGTATGAAGGAATACAGAGACATCCACCAGAACTCAAAAAAATTGAAAAAGCAGATGTTGAATCTGTGTTGGCTTGTTGCTTTTCTCTTACACAGAAGCAAGTAATTATTAATGGATTACAAAAACACTGCAAGACTATTTGTGTAAACTGTTATGTAGAATCACAGCTAAGATGTATCTCTGATTATTGTATAGTGCAGTTGGAAATTGGAGTATTTTACTTGGAGACACTGAGGAGAATTTAAAAAAAAATAGATCATGAATGTTATGTCTGGAAGCACACAATGAAAGATAAAATACAAATTTTTAAATAGATATGCACTTCTAGTCTCTCARGGCTCATATATTATGTTGTCATGGTGAGCAGCGAATAAAAAATAAAATAAAAAGGCTGTTCCTTCAGTAGTTGTGACTTATTGGTAGTTATCTTTTACAAGAGTTCCATGCTGACTTAAGTAAAGATTTCTGAGGGAAAAAAAACAAACTTTATTTTTCAAATAAATTCAGCTCAGAGCTCACAGCCTTCCATGACACCACACTGAATTATTATTAGTGTGCACTGCTGTGAGAATAACGCTCACTGCTGTTTAACAATAATGTCTTTCCATGGAATTTCAGGGAGTCAGTAGCAAAATGAAAGCAGAATTGAGTGCTGAAGCAGAAGTAAACCAGTCTGTTCTCAAACCACGATGCTCTTACTCTTGCTGCTGTAAGGAGAAATAGTGACATGCACTGTGTCTGCAGGTCCACACAGCTTGGTTAAAACCTTTCTAATAGCCTGTGTATGTTAAACAGAAGGCTTATCTTGTCTGAATAAAATCTTTTTAAGCATATTTCTTTAAGACTTTCTCTTTTTCTGTCTTCAATCTGCAATCAAGTATCAAAAATGTATCCAATTTTGTCTTTATAAGGCTTCATTTGTCATGAAGAGTAGAGGTTAATTAATTTTGCTTGCTTCTATCATAATAGAAGATAGTGGGTTGCGCTTAGCAAATGACAGTAGCATTCAGGAATGAGGGACCATGTCTAGGCTGTTCTGGAGGTCTGTTCAAGAAGACTGTCCCGACAAGGTCCCCTGATTGTGAACTGCCATCTGTGCTGGCTTGAGGTTGCTCCTGAGCGTCCGTCTTGTACCCCAGTSCCCCACATATCTGAGCTCTGCGGTACTAACCCTGACCCACCAATTCTGTGTTCTGCTGCAGCCAGAATACAGGCACAGTTGACCTGTAATAACCCAGTGAAACAGCACGAGTCTTTTGAGGAGTATACAGATGCTGTGGCTCGTGTAGATTGGGAGCTGATGCTTTTCCTTGGGACACTGCATTAGGAGATGGGACCAAGGTCACTTAAGTGTCACAAACTCTGCTTCCTGCAAAAGTGCAGAATTACCCTTATTGTCAAGAGTAAATCATTTTACTGCCCTCATGAGCACAGATATGGATGAAAAGCCAAGCGTTTATTGCCAATTGAAGAAAATCTCTCCCAAGACCTCAGTAATCCCTAGCCTTGTGGATGTTGCACAAGTTGCTGTGTAGATCAAGCTTCATCTCCTGATCCTGCTTAGAGCACTCTGGAGCTGCATAATACAGGGCACTAGGCTTAGGTTGCTAGGGCAATGAAAGGCTGCTGGGTGGAAAATGGACTTCAGCAGGAGACCTTTGGGCCTGATCAGTACTTAACTTTGGGAAACTTTTTTTTTTTTTTTTTTTTAAACATGCTTGTGTGTTAAGAGCTTTTGCCCTTAAGTATTATAGAATCCCACCAAAGAATTTCATCCTTACTCTGCTTCAGAGTATCCTTTCTTTCCTGTCTAGGACTTGTCTGCCAAATACTTTGGCAGTTATCTCGGTGGTAGAGTCTCCTACAACAAAATTTTTAAGATATGTTAATTCAATATTAATATATGCTGTAATATTCAAGCCGTCCTTATGGCTTTWTCAGCCCTTGGTGCCACCTCCCGTGCCCGGATGGTGTGTTCAGCATCCGAGCACCTTGCCCGGCCTCAGACTGGGCTTGCAGGGAAGTTGACTTTGAAGACCTGTAAAGGTCTTTAATCAAGCAATGCTCTGCACTGAAAGTAGCCACCAAATTGGTTCCATCATCTTCCAACTATTTTAATGTAGGTTATTATGGGTGAAAGTAACCTAAACCTTCTGTATTCCTCAGAATTCTTGTGACACCAAAGGCAAGGTAGTAGAAATGAAGAAGTCTTGTAGGGCTTTTAAAAGGGCTTTGTTATTGTACCCAATGCTTTTTCTTGTTTGCTCTTGTTTCTCAGTATGKTTTAGGCAAAATCATTTTTGACAGCTGTTTCATTTAGAAAATGAAAAGTTATCTGTACTGATATTTAGTTTTGAAATTCATATATTGGGCATATTTTAGAAATGTTGGTAGTTACATATACTTCATTTCTTTGTGTTTAAAGAGAGGAAATTATTTTATAGGAGTGACGAGAAGCAAATTTAAATAGTTTCCTTTTGTGGGGGTGACTGTTGCTGCACAAGGTGCTGGAACTGTTCTCTTCCATTGCTTTGCCAGGGATGTGATTACTCACTACTTTATATGGATTAGTGCTTTTTGATAGTTCATCTTACCAATTCTYCTGGTCCTAATACTCTGTTAGCACAACTGGAAGATAAGAAAAAAAAMCCCACATTATCTTTCAGAAGACAAAAGCTATTCCTGCCACCTCCCATTTTTCTGTAAGCCTGGCATGAAAAAATAATGGAAAAAAAGAAAAAAAACTCTGACTTTTTTTTTTTTCCTCCAGAGTGAACATTCATATATGCATATACATACTAAAATAGTGTTTAACAAGCTTTATTGGTAATACATGACAAATGTTTTAAAGCCTTTCAAAATTTTTCTGTAACTATCAGGAATTTAAAATGTATTTACTATATTTCAGGATTTTAATACTGGGCAATCGTAGATGCTGAGTGCTCTAAGCCTGCGTTCTATAGACCAAGTTTCCTTCTCTCAGTGTTGTGCTGTGAATCTATTGTTAGTTCTGCAGAGCTGGGTTTCTGTGGAGTCCTGTCTGCCACGCAGAGCCCTGCCTGCTGCACAGAGCGCTCCAGGGCACAGCTGGCACCTCTGGCATGAAGGGTGCTCCGTGGGGCGCAGGGCTGTGGGCCAGCCTGGAGCTGCAGTGGGAGGCAGAGCAGATGCCCTGAACAAACCTGGCACCCTGAGTGGCTGCATGCACATGGCTGTCTGGGAAGTGAAGATGGCCCTTGCTTCCTAATTCGGCCTTCCTTGTATCTGAAACGCTCTGATCCACTGGAAATGTCTATTCCCAGGGGATGGGAGGATTCACTGGGGAAACGGCATCTTTGTCAGTGTAAAAATGAGTGTGGGCTCTACTAAAGATTGCTTTCTCAATTTATGGAAAAATGCCCTTCTAGCTCCTCCATTCTCAGACTCTAGTGATAGTATTTTTAATTTCCTTTGGCTCTTACTACATTCTGGAAAAGGTTAATTAGTTATCCACTGAGCTTGATAGAAGAAGATTTTTTAGAATATAATATTAAGAAATGTTCTTTTGGGGTATGAAGGTAACACCACAAGGGGGTACTATAATTTTATCAAATTTGTCTTGGTAAGTTGCTTTATTAAGGTAAAGTGATTACAGCCTGCAGAGTTAATTTTAATATGCTAATACACCACAGCAAGTTGGGAACTCAAATAAATTTAAATTAATTGTATCATTTTATAGAAGGTAGAGGGGCTTAGTAAGGTCATCTGTATGCTATATTAAGATTGCATATAGGCTTACCAGATTGAAAAGTCAGTTTTCTTAGAAGCARGCTTTGGTGGCTGCAGTATGCACTTTATTGACCTTTGCATGAGGTAGTTAATGTTGTTCCATGAAACTTAGTTCAGTGTCAGGTGAGAAGAAAAACCCTTTACTCTCCAAGTACTAAAAACCTCAGGTTGGATATGTGTGGTTTTTAGGGATTTTGGCAACTGTCAAGGTGGAAATCTAGTAGGAMTTGAAGATTTTTATTTGTTTGTTTGCAATGGAGAAATACATTCTCTTGTATTCTTCCTTCAACAAAATAATTGCTCTTGGTTAAACCTTTTGATAATATATATTTAAATGACTTGCTCTTGGGCATATGGGTGCAGGAATTACTTATTATGGCTTTGGGGAGGAGTTGTTACTGCTTTTGTTTTGTTTTGGGAGGGAAGAAATGCCAGCAGTGTAAAATATCTAGGCTTTGAATTCTCATGTCACGGCTGTCCTCAGGTAATGCAGCACTGAGCTCTAGAAGAATAGGATAAAAATGAATTTAACAAAAACTTTTTTTTTTTTTAAATAAATCTTGCTATTATATTAGGACAGGAGAAGCTAGAAGAATAAAAAGTAAGAAAGAAACAGAACAAGGGAAACAAGGAAGAATACAGTGAAGCGAAAGTTAGGGGATACAATAGTTTTAACATTTCGCTTGCATGTAGCTTATTGGTATTTGGCTGTTTTATGTATCTGGAGCAGAATTTATCCAGGGCACATGAATATCTTCAGTGCAAAGAAGCTGTGATTTTTAACTAGGGTCTCTAGGTGACAGCATCGTGTGAATCTAAAACACCACAAACAGTAACAGTAAGTGGAAGGTTGAAGGCAGACAGGTGTTTAAATCTCTGTAGAGCTGGGGGAAGGTCTGAAAGAGGGAGGGTGTTTAGCTGTTAACAGTGGTCTTTCTGTTGTCAGTGCGTTTTGATGCAGTTCACAGAGAATCTGGTTAGAAAACAGGAAGGAAATAGTGAAAGCAAGAAACACATTAGAAAAATAAAATCTCAATTTCTACACAAAACAATTTTTCATTCTAGTCACCCTACTAAGTGAATTTTACTTTCACTAGAGATTCTTGAGTTCAGTTTCTCTGCAGGATATGGAAAACTGCATCATCAAACATAGGCTCTCAAACCATTGAGAGCCTAGTTTACTGAAGACAGCAGTTGGCAATGATGTAACAAAATGGGATTTTTGAATGGTTTTAAATATGTTTTCAGTATCCAATTACAGTCTATTACTAAAATCTACACCATAACACCTATGTATTTTGAAGGCTATACTGAACTGACAGAGTCAGTGCTGCTAGCATTTTGTTGATACCAGTAGGTGAGTATATGAATCTACAGCCCTACAAGCATCGAGTCGGTGAGAAATTGCAGTATAACTTTCTTCTCCTGAAATCCACATATAGAACAAGCCATGGCACAATAAGAATTCCAGTGGCAGTGCCCTTACCTGTTAGGCCTCTGTCCTTATTTATGTTATAAATAGCAAACAAGTCACTGTGAACCAGATGATGTTGAGCTGTTTCCATTCCTGAATTTTTCTCCTTACATGATGAAGCACAGAGATAACATTGAGCCTGCTGTTTTGGTGCAAGATACGGAATTGGACATTTTGGGAGGTTACAATGAGTCAGCTCTTAGAGAACACAGGTCTTGTTTTATTGTGATCACTGTTTATAATGATTTCCAGAGATTGGGCTTTCCCATGGAAACTGCCAACCAACAAGAAAGAGGTGTTACCTCCAGTGACAAGCAGCCAGTGTTCTTGTCATGGCTTTTCCTAGTGAGTTCTCTTCACATGGATGACATACCTGAGCAGCACCATCAGCACCAGCTTCATGAACAAGGCTGTATCTTCCCCAACAAGAACAGGAGATTGGGTTTAAGGATACTTAAATAACAAGAAAAGGATATGATTTCACTTGGTACAAATTATATCCTTTTTAGGAAGAGTGCAGACAAAATATTGCAAAATGAAGAATTCTAGTGATGAAAACCCTTATTCACAGAAACCTTCAACAATAGCTTTTTTCAAAGAAAGAACAAATGAATGCAGTCTAGATTTGTATGACAAATTATTCATATTAAATTATCAAATTATATGCACAATTAAATTTTTATTAAATAAGAGAGAATGTATGTGATGTTATGATAATCTTATGAAGTATAACAAGTTTTTAACTTTAACGGCATTGTGCATACTGCCTCTGTTCTCGAGGGACTAATTTGATAAAGCATTCAGCAATTGAAAAGGAAATTATAAAATTAGTCACTTGAGTAATTTAAACATGCAAATAAGTATCCCAACTGTGTTGATACCAGATTTAGCTAAATTTACTAGGGCTGCTTAGACTTCATCACTTTAATTATTCTTGCTTAGTATCAGACTTTAGAAAGTAAAAATATGGAAATATCTGCTACAGAATCTTTGTGTGCTTTTGTATCACTGTGCTATATGCTTGTTTGCACAAACTTACTCCATTTTTTTTTCCTTCTAGTTAGATAAACATGAGTAATCAAGAATGTTCTATCACTGTGTTGTCATAATAATATCAGAGATTTGAAAAAAAATTGTTTTATTTGCTGAGTTAATTAAAGTATGATATATACATATGTTCTCATATACGTCAGTACAGTGAACTGGCTGAATTCTMTGTGTGGTAGCCTCTTTTTGCATTCAGGAAAAGCTGCATACAAGAATGATATAGCAGATTGAATCTTTGGTATGTTACAGATAAGACATAACAACCACAAGAACTAGGTACTAGAATCTTCTAAAAGTTCAGTATGTGCTTCATAATCATAACTCTCTATTTGTGTCACATTAATAGGCAAATACCCTAGTGTGGGATCAGGAACCCCCTGCTCTGTTAAAGCATAACACAAAGATGGTCACTACCCTTAAGGGCCTATATTCTACAACAGGTGGATGCAAGAGATGGAGGTGCAGGACCCTCCTGAGATAGTGCTATCAGCTGCACACATCTGTCGCAATCACTACGGATGTATTAAAAGCAACACAGAGTTCTGCTTAAAGGAGATATGTCTGTTGTTATTTGTGATGTTTCTGAAACAACTGTATTAGAGGAGAAATATCTTGCTTTGAAAACTAATTGGCCGACATCTTTGGTGGAATCAAAATAAAAGTGATCAAAAAATAAAGGCAAGCCTCTAGTAAATTGGTAGCTTTGTAAAGATGAAGTACTCTAAAAAATACAGAACAATAAAAGAGGTAGGAAAAAGGCAGAACTGCATGGATGGATTTCTCATACTTAAAAAATAGTTCAAGAAAATGATCTTTAAAACAGCTTTTTTAAATGGTTGGATTTTGAACTAGATAGCATTTATTAAGGTTGCCGAGGAAAAGGCTGTAGGAATTATGATAGATGAGGAAGACTCATTGCAGCATTACAGCTTGCTTGAAGGTAGGCAGGTGCTGGAATATGTCTAAGACCTGTACCCCCAGTGCAGCTAGGAATATGTTACAAACACAGTTGCACACTCTGATTATCAGTGCAGGTCCCTCCTGATGCAGTTTGGCACTGGATGAGATCTGTGTTGGCTTTGCCAGCTCGGGGCAGCTGACATGCATTTCTTAAAGGAGGTCTAAAAATGAAGGAAAGCAAATGGAGTTGTCCTCCTTTTTGTTGCCTGGGTGGCACAAATTAAATAGAGTAGGGCAGTGAATTGGCCTTGTAGACTGATCTGTTCAATCATCTGCTCTAGCTTTGCTTTGATGGAAGGAYAAATGAGTTTGGCAATATTCTCCCTTTCCTCATTATGTTCAGATAATGATTCATTTTSTTCAGATATAGCCTTTTGTGGGGTTTACTTTGACATTAAAATATATTTGACTATGTCAAATATGTATTTATATTTTAGAGTTCTTATCTACAAGAAACTGGTTAAACTTTGCAAGAGGAATGATAAAGAAAATAAATGCATGACTCATCTGCATGTGCAGGACTGTTTTTAGACTGGTACTTATCTTAAAAGAATGTCTGTTGATACAAATATCAGGATAAGAAATAAGAGAACATCTCCACCTACATAAAATCTAGGAGTCTTTGCTGAACTGTAGAGGATCCACAGGTGAAGAAGTTGCATTAACAAATGGAGTGATTTACACTTTATTATAGGCATTTGATTGAGTGGTTAGAGAATGGAAGAAATGTTTTTTGTTTGCTTCTTTTTAGTGGTAAAAGGCTGAGGCAAACACATGCTGCTGCTGCTTCTTCTCTTTGTGTGTGTGTGTGTGTGTGTGTGTGTGTGTGTGCGCGCTTTTTTTTTTCCCCAAGTAGCTTTGTAAATTCTCCCCCCAGGATCTGTACATAAGAACCACATTTTCCATATGTGGGTATAAATGGAAATAATCTTCGCAGCTATGGATACTTCTTAATATTAGTTGAAAGTAAGGATGCACATAGGGCTTCTGCTCTATAAAAAAGGTGAGAAAMCAAATAAGAACAAGTGTTAATTCATGTACACAGAATTTGCATCTGCACAGCAGGTGTAAATGCTACATTAATGCTGGAAATATGTGTCCTGCTGTGTAGTTTTCCTTCCTTTTTATTACTTCAGTGTTTGGTCGCGTATGAATGCACCATACTTATTTGCATCTTATCACAATGAATTCCTCTTTGTTTCCAGTTATCCATATAAAGAAATAGATGCTCCACATAGACCGCAATAAAATATTCAAATGAAATCATGTTTTTCATATTGCAGTGTATGTATACATATTACTTTTTAGACTAGGGTATTAATTTCATATGCAAAAAATGCCAAATAAAAAGAATGTTATTAAATATGTAATTCCAAATACTTCTAATTATGARGTTTCAGTTAGAATGTACAAGAGATTAAGTGAAAATTATCTAGATTTTTGTGTCAGTGTGAGATACTTTAAAAAAAATCAAATGCAATTGATCTAGCATTATTGAGCACTTTCTATAAAAACAAATCCTATTAATTTAGTAACTGAAAATACACAGTACTTTGAAAATGAGACCCCTCTTAGTAAACTGTTAGCATGCTTGAAATGTACAATTAGTAACTACCCATGGCAAGTTGGATTTGACTGAATGGCTTAAAATTGTAAGAGAAYTCACCAGAGGAAGGATGAAATTCAGTTGCCTAGGGAAGCATTTGATTGCCCCGAAGCATCAGAATTTCCTGCTCGTTGCCCCCTGACTAGCCTGACCTCATCTTTCAGAAGCCATTAGCTTGTGGCTGTGTTACCACCACAGCCCTGGGTGTCCCATTAAAGCCTATCTTCTCGGCAGGTGGACAAATCTTGATTTCTAAACATACAAAGGTGAGAAGTTAGAGATTTTGCAGTAACTCTCAGTGATTAGAACTGTTAYTGCTGAAAATTTAAATGTATTTCTAATTTGAAAGTTTTTTGTTCAATAAAAGCATGTTTCTATAAAGCCTCCCTTTCCCTTCCCTTCATCTCATGGGAATGGAAAAACTCGGTTGTAACTGGGATAGGATAAGAGGAGCCTATGCTTGAGTGCAGCCTTCTCTGCCTGACCCAAACTCAATTTGTTGTCACACTTGTTAGATGTATGACGTCTTTCTCTACTTGTTTTCACCTTTTAAGTGACAGAATGCTGGATAAATATATTTTATTTTGAGCAGAAGAGTGTTAATCTTGGGTGTAGGATAAAGCCTCAAAAATTTTGAATAGTTCCAGGGCCTGGCACAGATTTCCTGTGTGTCTCTTTTGGTGATCTGTAGTTTGTGTCCCTCTCTTGCATGTTGGCAGTCTGTATTAAAAGTGTAGGTCGACAAGTCAGGATCTCATAGTGTGTTTCTGTGCATGTGCGTGCATGTGTGTGTGCATGTGGTAAATAAAGCTGATTTTAAATCCTTCATTTATCATAAAATACAAATTTTACTGTGTATTTTATATGCTAAATTTTCTCAAGAATTGAATGGAAAAACTATTTAGAAAATACTTTAAAAAATTTTGGTGTAAATTATTTTAAGCAATCATATATGAATAATAGTGTAATCTTAAAAACATGAAAATGTGTTTCAGGAATTTATCCTATTTCAGTTCTCCTTTGGATCTGCAGCCTCCTCATTTTAAGATATGTATTGTGGGAATATTTTTTCTTTTTGCATGAGACTCATCAGGAAAGAGCTTATTAAATTTTAATTAATTAATTAATTTTGGTCTTGCCATCCACACACATTCCCATTCAGTGCTCTTTATTCATGAGGAATTCACTGTGATATACCATGTCTTGTTTTGTTTATTATGCAGAATTGATAGAATATTTGCCTACCTATTTTATTAATGCTGTAATCCTTGGAAAGGGTCAGAAAGGCAGGGTGTAAAGGGCAAAGTATAAAGGAGAATATATTTAAAAAAAAAAAATAAAAAGGAAATTAGTGCAGTAAATGGAAGAAGACCAAAAGCACATAAAAAAGACAAGCATCACATAAGTTATTTTAAGTTACTCTTTTAGACTGCTTTATATGGGAGTCACATTTTTGCAGTATATTTTTCTGATAATGCTTTATGTATTTTACTTGATATAGTGGGTACTTGGGATTTGTACTTTCCTATATGTGAATCACAAAATGGGCTTTTTATTTAAAATTGATATTTTTACACTTTTTTAATGCAGCAAAGTGGTGAATCAGTTTACTAGTATTTCAAACTTGCAGGTCAGTAAAATGCAGTTACAGTTAGAACAGTGACTGTAAAAATTGCATCATGGAATCCTAGTTTTATTCATTTTCAATGATTACGGTAAAATTGTGTTTKACAAGCTAAAATCTGATTTTTATTTTTTTTTCCCCCTAACTGCAGACTCCATTTGGCATCTGAAAACTGATCTGTTTTCTTTCTGTCCCATACATTATCATCAGTTTTAAGGGCTCCACAGTTAGAGCTTAGTGAAGGCTTCCGTTTATGGTGTGTGAGGCAAAGCAGGCTACACTTCGTGCTTCTCAATTTGYATTGCTTCTGCAGGGATAAAAAGAATAGAAACTTCTTTTAATTAATGTAAAAAAATTCAACAACAATAAAAACATRTGCATAGGACAAGAAAGGGCTATTTTTATAGTGTTGCTTTCCTGTTCATAGCTAGAACGTAATACTTTAGGGCCAAGTTTTCAAACAAATGGCATGACAAAACCTCTTATATGAAACAAAAGACTGTGTTACACTGTTACACTAGTTACACTACAAAGTATAACACTAAGGAAATTAGAAAATCAGCTGAAACAATTTTTATGTTTTTGGCTTTTTTTAAAAAAAATATTTTTTATGATTTTGACTGCTGGTCTGGTTTCTTTTCCCTTGCTTTTCTGATGTGAAGTAGCCAGYGTGATTTGGTACTTGAAAATTTCTTTGGCTCTGTACAGATTTTTTTTGTGCCTTAGATATCGGTAAGTTAAAATAGATTTGAACTGCAGATATGTATTACTTGTACAACTTTATTGTCTCGTCCTGGCATTCTCTGACAATTTATTGAACTGCTCAAAAGAACAGTTTTAACATATACCAGCACCTGTGTTTCCTTCATGGTGTTTCACTATGGATATTTGTATTGAGAAATATAAATATGCAGAGAAAAATTAAAAGATTTCTCCCATCAGTTGCATGAACCTAATGATGGTGAATCAGGTGCCCTCTCAGGGGCTSGTGTGATGGATGCTGGAATAAATCTTAGCTTTCTTTTTGCCAACTCTCACTCTGTCATATGACCAAAAAGTTTGGAGCTATTATACTTCATGGGCTATAAGTGTGCTGCAAGTTTCTGCTAAGTAGTCAGACTTGAATGTTATCTGATGGTGAGCATACCTCCAAAATTTTGAAGAGCATGTAGTTCATTTTACATAATGAAAACCAACTTTCATGAACTAAGTGTCAGAAAAATCTCTTGCATGGGTCAATACACAGTAAGTGTATTCCGTAAGTGAAATATTTGGAGTTACTTTGTAGGGATAGAACTTCACAAACTGAGGAACTCGTGTTGGCTAGAATAGGCTGGCTACAGAGTACAGCATCTCATGTTTAAGTTTTACGTGTGYGCTCATTGAACTGTTGGGAGACAGACCTTTGCTAAAATACCACTGAAAGGAGCTGGCTTGGATAAAGTGGTTGTTGTAGTCTTCAGTTCCATAACACTTTGATTTTGTTTAATATATGTTCATTGTTTTCAGAAAGTTCTTTCAGATTTTCAAGATACAAAGCAATATTTAGTTGCAAATACAAATAAAGTTGAGGATTTCTAGAAATCCTCAACAGAAAACTCAGTTTCTCCAGACAGTGCACACAGATGAGCTGTCTCTTCAACATACAGGTAACCTTTGGATATTTGGACTACAWTTCCAAGTGAGCAGGGAGACTTTAGATTTTCCTTCAGATTTCTATTGGAACTTCACTGGGCAGAAAAAGTATCACTGAAAATGAATAGTTTAATGAAACTGTTCCTCTGCAAAATATGAGTTAGATGAGGTAGTCTTCAAAGTATGCACTTGTTTCTCTTCTGACCTAAAAAGTCTGGGTTTTTTTATTGCCTAATGTCACTGGGCCAAACTTTCTTTGTTTATTGACTTTAGAAAGAAAACTTTGTTGATGATGCCATGTTGGATGCATAATTAACATCTGAAAGCATTGCTTAATAGCTTGTCTTCATAAATTTAGTTTCCCTTCTATAGAAAGGAAGTGTTGATATTTTAAGCATTTAACTGTTGCTGCTTGTTTTTTGCTTCCTTTTATGACATAAAAATTCAGTTTGCTGGTTCATTTTGAGCCTGACTGGAAGGCTAAGTTTGTTTATTTTGGCAGCTTAGTTGTAGATCGGCCAAGAGGAAAATGAAAAACTGTAGCCTGTAGGCATTCTGTGTGTATATGCTTATCTAAATACTGCTGGGAGCAGGGATAACTGTTGTTTTCATAGTGGAGAATCCAGGGTATGCAGAAAAAAATGTTGGGCAGAAGGCACACTTATTTATGTTTTCTCTTTTTGCTTGTATTTATTGTATTTATTRCATTGATTATGCACAGGATCTTCGATGTGACAGGTCAGTTGTCAAGGCAGGCAGTGGTACAGACACACCTACAAGCATTACGTTGTGAATACAACCTGCAGCACTTTTTTTTTTCTCAAATAGCTAAAACTGAATCAATAGGTTAAATAATTGTTTTTTTTCCTTCTTCAATCTTTTAAAAATATTTTTGAGATTGTACMCTTCCAGTTTGCAAGCATTAATCTAGCAGTAAACTCAGGAATAGTAGTAATTGGTTTTGATTCCTTTTTTGGCATCATAATAATAATAATAAAAGAACCAAGTTCATACAGAATGTGAGAACYTTGTTCCATTCTTAAAAGTTGAAGACAGGCTTTGTAGGTTATATATTGCTGTGATACCAAATATCTTACAAGTTTCTATCTATTCTGTCAGTACCCATATGGGATATATAAAAGATACGCAGAGAATTTGCTACCACCTCTTACCACATGAAGTGTGAGGGACTTAATGCCCTCAGTGGCTGTAGAAGAAGAGACTTTAGAACCTAGGAGCTGGCAGGTAGCTTAGGGATGACACATTGCTTTAATAGGATTTGTAAAATCTGTAATAGGCAATCTAATTCTATACTGTGAGAGAAACTTCATGAAGTTTATATTTTTTATATATCCTGTGATACTTGCTTTTAATTTGGTTGCTATGCAGCACAAGGAAATACAGCATTATATGTTTTACCTTAAAACATTTTAAAGATCTACATATATGAATTTTCTAACGAATTTGATMATTTTGTCTTGTGCTTACCGTCACCTAGGAGATGTAGTGCTGCTTATCCCTGAGCTATGTGAGAATATTTTGAGAGATCATAAACATATGCAAAATTTAAATTAATTAAAAGATCGCAATAGCTAAAATACTTTTGCTATTCTGTTAAAAAAAATGTCCACCAAGTAGTGGAAATAAAATGGATAAAGAGAGGATCTAAGGATTTTATTCTGTTTTTTAAAAAAGAAAGGCTTCTTCTTAAAAGACATCTATCCTGCCCTCTGAGGACTTGGTATTGTGCTTTATATGTCAGTGCTTTTTTTTTGCTTTTGCAAATAAATTATTCCTTCTGTTATTGCCATCATACATATACACTAAAGCCTAATAAAATTCTTCCTCGTGTATCTGAGAGGGGAAAAAAAAAWTTTTTTGTTTCATGGAGTCAGATGGTTGTCGGCCCAGGTATTTTGGCTTCTTTCAGAGAAAGCTCTTTTGTGAAAATTACTTTGACAAAAAGCCCTAATTCACATGATCAAAATTTACATTCTGTAAAAACAATTAAGCTAACTGGCTTCAATTAAAATAAATATACAAGGGAAAGCTAACTAACATTATACTTGGCTTCTGCCTGACAGCCTGCCTGGGCCCACTGCATCAGCTTTASTGCTGCATTGGAGGGGAATTCAATAGAAGCGGAGCGAGCGTGGGTTTGTGCGTTGGGAATATCTAGTGAGAAACGCGAGCAGGGCTTATATCCAGCCTCGCTAGGAGAACCAATAGTCCCTGGGGCCGCGGTGCCCGCGCCCGCTCCTCGCGCGGCCCCTCGGCGCGGCCCGCCGGGCTTTGCCCAGCAGAGGGCGGGAAAGGCCGCGAGGTGATGGCGCCTATCACAGCCGCCCTTGGATTCACTTCCGTGGGTGCTGCCTGGCTGCGGGGCCTTCTTCTCAGGTCTCTTTAAATTGCTAAAAAGTGACTTATTTATTTATTTGTTTATTTTAAAAAAAAACCTCTGTGAGAAGTCGTGTTTTAGATGGGCTGCTCTCTATGGTCAGTACACAGCACAGCTCAGCCTTCTGTCCCCTCCTTGTTGTCCTAATAATCAGTTCAGATTGCGCCTTTATGTTGTGTTGYTTCTGTGAGCTCTGTGCCTGAGGCAGCTCCTTGCTGGAGCTCATGGCTTGGACTCGCAATGTGTATGTGAGGAGGACTGGCATTCCCAAGTGTCCTGAACTTAAGTTCAG
Organism: Eudromia elegans; assembly: GCA_003342815.1. NCBI lineage: Eukaryota > Metazoa > Chordata > Aves > Tinamiformes > Tinamidae > Eudromia > Eudromia elegans. Next base: position 1,878,002 of record PTEX01000103.1, read on the forward strand.
GACAAAGCAAATGGTAATTACACTTGTTGATTTTTTAAAAGAAGTGGATAAATAAATTTAATTTTTACTAAAAGCTGTTAGAGATTCTTTCCACCTTTCTCCCCAACCCCCCTTCCTTTAGGGCATATCATAGGACCTGGTGCTCACTGCAGTGCCATAGCTTGGTAACCCGTGTCCCTTTTTCATTATCCATAACGATAAGATGGAGTGAAGTTGATCAGTGCCGGTGGCATGTTTTTRATACAAAGAGGATGTTTTGTACGGAGTTGTCTGTGGCAGGCGTRCTTAGTCCATGTAGACCCATGTAGTCCGTGCTTGATGGAGTAACGGAGTGCAGGAAAGATGCTCCTGGAGGAACACGGTGCTCTCTGGAGCTGGGAGATGYGGGTTGTGTTACTGTAGCTTTGACCCTGACCAGTCTGTGTGTGCACAGCAGGGCCTGCTCCGTGCGGGCGTTAAGCGTTTGGGCCACCCACACCCGCCAGCCATGCCGGGTGTTTGCCCAGGAACAAGAAGTCATTCAGAGTGACTGCTTTTAAGCACCGTAAGAATTTGCAGCTTCAGGAAAGATTTGTCTTAAATCCCAATTGTTTTATTCATAATTGCAGATACAGATGGCCTCATTGGTATGAAAAGAAATCTAAACCATGGAAATCTTAGACTCTACCCAAATTCAATTTGTATCCTGTAAATTTCTTGTGCTAAATACTCTGTTTTATTTTTCCCCTCGAAGTATTTGCAGGCACAGTTACCCAGCTGAGGACTTTTTAATGCATATGGGAAATTAAGAAGTTTTGTGCACAAACTCCCTATATTTACTTGTTATTCATTTCTGCCCTGTACTCACTATACTTAGTTTTGGTTCGCTGAGTGATATGGCAGTAAACCTGGCAGCTTCCCAGCAGCCAGCCCTTTGCAGATGGAAGTACGACAAACCTGGCTTATAATGCCGGAGCCTTGCATGAAGAGGAATGCACTAAACAGATTTCCCCCCAAAGGAAACATGAGGAAAACATCTTGTTTTAAGAGAGATATTTAATATGTTTTTCATATTTGGAAAGCAGTTAATGTCTGGGAATGTCCTTTTGCTCCCTGGCCAGCACGATTAATATTACTTTTGATCTTTTTTTTTCTTCTAAAATTCAGATTAGAAGTGATTTATCTGCAATGAAAGCAACAGCAATTACTTACTCTGTATTAATATTTAAGATTGCTTTCTTTTAAACATTTTTGGGAGGGTAAAAGTTTTTAATATAAACATGTTTCCAATTATTTTTAGATTAGAATATTTTATGGAAAAAAAAGAGTTGAATTTTAGCATATAAGCAGTAAAACAGGAAGTCAAAAATTCAGAAAAAATACACAGATGTAGGAATACTAAGCAAAACTGTACTTTAAACTGTTTCAAGCTCACAACACAGCATGCCTAATTAAGAAGCTTCAATTACTGTGCTCTAGGTAGATTCATGTCTCTTTTTGCCTCAAAAGTCAGACATCGTGTCTGCCATGTGCCTAAGAAGTGGATGCTGGGGTAGATCTGCACTGGGGGACAGYTGCCTGCCCTTGTCTGTGCTGAGAGCAGCATGTGAGCACTTGCAGATGTAAAATATGCATCATGTACAAGGCACTGTGCTGTTCCGGCTTACCAAAATGGGTTGAGAGGAGCTCAGGAGTTACAAACAGCAAAATCCAAACTGCTCAGCTTGTTTTTATAAAGYGTCAATGAAAGCCTCATTCAGCAGCATATCATCATATGCTTTAYATAATACTTAGGAATTATCTCTCAAATGTGCTTGAAAAAGTTAGAATTTTTAATRTAGCTTTTTTCCCTGTAAAGATGAGTGCCTCGGTTACTGGACCCTACATGCTGAAATCTTATTAGGAACCAAGTAACCCTTAAGTAGATCTCAAGAGAATGCAAAACATGACATTTTAATATGCACACATGCACATGTGCAYGTATGTACATATATAGGTTATCATGGCCCTTCCCAGAGTCAGTAACAGGTGCTAGGTCCTTGAAGTCTGGGGCTCTCTGGTTTCTGCTCCTGTGGGAAAAGCAAGCTGTGAAGCTGGGATTTTCTCGTGTGTAGAAATGCAACCGCCTAGGGCTGAACTTTGCTCTTTCAACATTTTGGCGTTTTGGGCTGTGTTTTCTCTCATGTAGAGTCCTTCCCTGGAGGTAAGAGAGAAGCCTGTTTGGATTTTTTTTTTTTTTAAATTAAAATGTTTAAAATTAAGGATTGGGTAGGGTTATCCCAGCTCAGGATACCGTATCATGTGTGTTAACTAACAATTYGGCTCCCATCTTCGCAAGTGATGCAAATGAACAGTTCAGAACTGGAAGTATCCGTGAAGGCTGGTTATTGTAAACAGTCACAGTTCTGTTAGTATCAGTAAAATCATCCTGATTTTACAGGAGTTGAGGTTCTGGCTCAAGAGAAATAAAGCTTAATTGCATTAGAACAAGTGCTATACCAAGTGCTTGTTTCAGGGAAAATCTTGAAAAAATGAGTTCATGATCTATATGTCTTATTGATGAGGAAAAACACATGCCAAAATGTATTATTACTGTGTGAAATAATCAGGTTTAGATAAAAAATAAAACAGGTTCCACATACTTGATTTGTAGGAAAAATGGATTAAAATCCATGGCATTGAACTGCAGAGTAAATCTATGAGTGCACAGACTAGATTAGTTATATCATAAAGGCAGRTGTCTGAAAGATTATGTATACCTACTGCTGTCAGGCTGCCTCTGGTTTCTCAGTATTTTTTTTCTTTCTTCTATATTCTCCTTTTTACTAGTGGGTGTGTAAGTAAAATACATGGTCATTAGACTTGTAAATATTTTATTATAACGAATTTGTATTTCATACATACTTACACATGTAAATATAGGCAGGATTTAGGGAGTGATGTGAACATACATAAAAAGAAAGATTTGCTGACTAGTATATACTGCTTTAAAAACTTTCTTGCTATGTTTTAATATTGTTATCAAAATAGCAAATTATCCTAAAGAAATCAGGTTACGTGGTGCTTAAGCAGGCATTTTTAACATACCTTCAGTCATAGTAGCCAATATTCCCAACTTTTTTAAACCTCCAGTAATACTTTATTGATTTTTAGACACACTTGCAGTAGTGTTTTTGCAACTTCCTTTGTTTTTGTAGATTGTTKCTGGGTGCATCTTGATGTGACTGAAATCTGTAACCCGCCCTGGGCAATGAGAGCACAACCTGACTGTGATCCCATGCACCCATGCAGGATAAAAGGGGTGCGTGCTGCAGTCCCAAGCCTCAGGGACACGAAGGACGAGCCGGAGGTGGCCGGGTTCTGCAGCTGAGTGCGGCAACTGCAGGTGAGGCRCTGCACCACCGCRGCGGGTGGCCTAAGCAGCGGCTGGSGATGGTGCTCAGGCTCCAYCGGCCGACGGGAAACCGCTGCAGAGAAGTTCAAGTTTCATCCAGGAAGAATCTGATTCACACATGTGTTTCCTTATGTCTTACTGATTTTACTGTCTCTTCTGGTGGTACTGGAGCTTTCTTAATTTCACAGTCTAACCGCAGGAGGCCTTCTTTCTTGGCTATCAGAGAGAGAAGGGGAAAGAAAGAACAAGCCTCCTGCCTTTTATTAATTTATAAAGGGGCCCATATCACTGTCTTGTGGGGTCCTCAAGAGTGAAAAAACCCGTATCCCAAGTTCTTCACTAGCTAAGCCAGGTCCAGCACGCTGCTGCGGTCTCCTCATTGCACCTCTATTCTATCATCAGTTAGCTTCTTTTTAAAAATCAGCCCCTGGAGGTCACAAAAGTTTCTAYATGACTGTGACAAAATTACTCAAGAAAGAACTATAGTGAATTTACTGAAGGATTTTAGAAAACCCTTCCAACAGAAAAGAGTGTGTGGCACCTCTGGATTCAGAGTGGTCTGGGCTTCAAGAGACCCCTGATCCAGATGAGGTCACAGTGCAGCAGGTGACATGGCACTTGCATCACTCTGCCCACCTGCAGCCAGTTCAGAGCTAATTTATTGGAAAAATGCAGAGAGGAAACAATTCCCTTGGAAAGGAGGCACCMGGTTTCACCAAGCTCAGAGCGAGGWGGSAGCATGTGAGTGCTGCCATGCTCAGCAGAAATGCTTGTCCTCTGCTACACTGCTAAGTTGAGGTCGTCCCCTAGTGCAACAAGGTTGGATCTTAGCTTCCAACCACAGCACCCTGAGGTGCAAATGGTCTCTTAAATGTGACTTAGGTGGGAACACATTGGCAGCTGCAGAGCTAAAGATTAGTCAGATATTCAAGACAGTGATTTAGGGCTTGGTACTGGGCCTCATGTGGAGAGATGCAGCCTGCTGATCTCTCCATCTCTGCTTTAAGGGACATAAAAGTATTTCTTCTGCTATTTCCTCTACAGTTGAGTCTAGAGACTAGAAAAGTGTACTGGGCAAATTAGAAAAACCTATCTGGGTGAACAGAATCTGCAGGACTAGGATACATTAAATTTGGATCTTTGTTTTTGCTTCTAATCGTTTTCAGCCTCTGGCCATGCCATGTCTAATTAATAATAATGTCATATTAAGAAACAAGACTAATCTGTCGAGTCTATAATGCATGAATGAGCTAAAAGGATAACCCCAAGTTACTTTTTCCCTATTTATAGAAAATAGAACTGAATTTTTWATTCTGTGTTGAGAGTTTTCTTTCTAGCATGATAGTACATTATATACCACATATGTGATTTTGAAAGGGAACATAGTTTATCCTTCTCATTTGATTAAAGTCTGGAATGAATAATGAACAGATTTACTTACACCTTTCCTGATAAGATTACATAAAGGATTTGGGCAGGAATATTGTAGTGGGCTGATTTTCATGCAAATTCTTCTATATTATTTTAAGCCTTAAAAAACCTGAAACAATGARTGTCCACTGCAACTAAGAGATATCTAAAGGTAATTCTGACAGACTAAGGAGTTTGTTAAATCTTATGAAGGGATCTCTTCACCTGGGGCCTCACCTGGCAATTGTTTTTTTCTGGGATTTGTRGAGATAACAGTGACCTTATCTTAGCCAAGGCAAAGAATTGTGCTGTGCAAGGAAAATGGGATGTGGTGGTGATCTGTGCAGAGGGGGACCCTGCTAATCCCTGCAGTCTTGGGGCTGGAACCGCCTTTCCCACATCAGTCCCCAGATTTACTGTGGTCAAAGGAATATGAAATGCTCAGATGTAGCTACGCAACAGGCCCAATGAAAGAGAAGCAAGGTGAAGATTTAGTTAAATTGAAAGTATTTGAAATTGATCTTCAGTTAATCCCTTCTATAAAAACTTGTCTAAAAGATCATCTAACTTTTGGAAGTCTATGCATATGTTATAATAAAAGTCATGTGGCTTCCCAATAAAGTCCATTATTTGTTTCCTTAATTTATTAATAATCTTTAGAGAGCTGATAAAATACAATAACTTTTCTGTTAGTATTTCAGTTACACTTTTCTTTAGTTTTTTAAAGCTGAAATTTTTCCACCTTGTATATGTTCAAATATTTATTTAAATAATTCATACTCTGAATCCTAGTGTGCAAATACTGTTCCTTTTAAATTTCTTATGTGTGCATGAGTAGAGGGTTGGAAGTGGAATTCCAAATTTAGTGCATATCATAGTTGCCAGAAGAAGGAAGGTAAAAGAAGACGCTTTTTTTTTTTAGAAAATAAGCCAACGTATTTCAATATACATTTAACAAATTAGAGCTCACATGTGCAAGTAGTCATCCAGGCAAGTGTATTCCCCCCCAAATGGGCTTGCTGAGCTAAGTTTTACTGTCAGCATTATGTGTGCTTGGGGAAGAGCCCTGGGCGTCCTCGGCTTCCGAGGCACTGCAGGAGACAGCAGGGTGAGCCACTCATRGCCCACGGCACTTTGAGGAGGCCCATCTTGCCTCTCCTGCAGGCTGGGTCTAACARCTTGTGCCGTGCTGTGGAATATTAAGTTTTATGCAGGCAAATATCTCTTAGATCTCTCTTCTCATTATGGATGGTGTTGTATAGTGGTCTCCACATCCGGCCTCTGGCTTGTGAGGGGTGTGTGTGTCTTCRCTGCATCTTTATTGGTTGCCATTCATGACTTTTGAGACGCAGCTGAGCTTACTGTGCAATCAGGCTGTGTTGTTAGTTTGGGATTAGCTAGCAGGTAATTTTTAGTTAATGCAAGCAATTTTTGCCATGTAGCATTTTCTATTTCAGGAAATTGTCTTTAGCAATGCTTGTCTTTCCTTATCCCAAAAGATATTCTGCCTTGCACATTCCCCATCCACTCTGCTCCTATTTCAGTTTCTGCTTAGAGTTTCTTTCTTTGCTGCACTGCTCTTTTGATGCAATGGACTTCATTATTTTCTTTTTTTAATAATGAGAACTGCTAGAATATTTTTATTGAACCAGCACAAATACCTGCAGTGTTTTACCCTCATTCCAGTTTTCTGCCAAGGTTCWTATTTTTGCAGACTGTGGGAGTTCGCTGATGCCTCCGTTGGTGCTTTGGCACCATGACTGGCCACACCTTCACTTGTGCTTCACATCCTCAGGGAGTTAAAAAATATATTCTAAAAAGTACTAAGAACTGTGAACACTGTAAAGAAGAGCAGCAATAGGAGAGATATATGAAACAGATGTTGTGGCTTCCAGTTTTAATTTTAGTGACCGTTGTGGAAAAATACCTTAGATTTATTAGATATAAAAAGATGCTACTGCTAAACCGCATAGACCTGCTTGGCTTAAAATTTTGCTGCTTCAGATGGTAGTGGTTATTGCACTATCTAATGGGTTTTTAAAAACTTGGAAAAAAGTTATGAGTTCCTGTTGTCTTGAGTTTGGTAAAGCCGTGTTATATGTGAGTAGCAAAAACTATATGAAAAAGTGTCAGTGAAATCTATTTGTCTTCTTAATAAAAATTGCTCTACTTCCAGAAAAGAAAATGAGGCATTTTTCAGAGAATTTGAAAATGACTTGTTCTCAGAGTGGCCCATGTATGAATCCAGACACCTTAACTCATGTATGTTGCTCCCTGTAGGTGCACGGTCAAATGCTCGGAGAGGCTTGTAAGGCGCCTCCGCCTGTCACTGRTGTGCGGAGATGAAGAGTAAGTCCTTACGGTGGGGTCAGAGAGCACTAATAACCTAGTTTATYTGATGTTGGTAGTGCATGTGTTGTGCCCCTAAGAGCGGCTGTCCTGGTGTGTCCTCTGCCATGAAGGTCAGGGCAGCACGATGCYTGAGGAACCCCTGCGTGGAGGTGAGGATGAGGAGGAAGAGGAAGCTTTTCTTACCAGATAGTCTAAGTGTAAGCTGCCTAGGATGGATAACTGCAGATGGCTCTCATGAAGCTGAATTGTAGTCAATGTTTGGGTGAATATAAGTTATGTGGTTCAGTGATTTAAACGTGGTTATCGCCACTATGCTGGTGTGTAAAAATATATATCTCACACATTACTTTTATAAAGTATATAAACAGGGAGTTTTATCACCTTTCCATTTATTGTTACATTTTGTTGTCTTTGCCATGGGCATTTAAAACTGAGATGTTCTAAAGAGCCCTGCATGAAATTTTAAAGAGACTGGACCTTTCATCTGTACAACAGCAGGACACCAGATATATGAACAAGAAAGAAAGAGAAATTGTTTTTGAAGCAATAGCAAAAAAATAACAGTAGAAGCAATTATTTTATCAAAGGTTTATTTTCTTTCTTGTTTTTAAAGACCTTTTCTCGGTTGAAGTTAGCAACCTTCTAATGTATGTTTGATTTGKGTTTTTCATAAGGTCCAAATGAAAAATGTCAGCTGCAAGATGTGTATTGTTAATGAGCARTCACAATGGTACCAGTGATTTCAGGGAATTTTGGTGCTCAGGGAGCTGCAAAACTCTCTTCTTTCCTTGAAACGGGCACAAATTTCTCTTTCATATTCCAGTATATACCTTGACTATCGAAAGACCTTTTCAAAGGGTTAGAAAGGAGTTAGACTTTATACTTTCCTCATTCTTGCTTGTGGTGAAATAAATAYCATAAATCTTATGATAAGGTGCCCCATTACGATCCATCAACTCACTTCTTTGAGGCTACTAAATAGTAATCTCTACTTATGTTGATTGACTTATTTTAGTCACTTGAAAAGTGGAARGTTCTGTACTGCATCAGCAGTTCCAGTGCTTTCAACTCACTGTCTCTTTGKTTTTCTTTCTCCCAAGTTGATTGATCTCTCTTGCCTGTTGCTGTCCACCCCAGTGGGAGACATTAAGGGACAGAAAGGCTCCTACCCAAGCGCATCCAGCCCCTTGGGGCAGCCTGTTAGCACTGTTGGTGACACGTTCCCAAGCCCATGTGTGCCTGCAAAATAACTTCAGGTTACTGTTTGGTGCTGCTGCTGTGGGAAGGCGAGAATGTCCTGTCTCCAACCTGCACTGTCCTGCATGCTGGAAAATGGTTGCAGGACCTGCTGGCTTCCTCCAGAATTGATTTGGTGCAAAAGAAGAGCTTAAGGAGAGAGCCATATCCCAAGCTGGGACAGCAAGGAGCAGCAGGATAGGAAGCAGTGAATGACCCTGTGATGGTGCCAGGCACTGACGGCTCAACCCTCCCTAATAAACCCAGTGTGCTAGAGGAGCTGCGCGGTCCCAGGCGTGCAGGATGTCATATGCCATGTTGGACGGCTCCTTTAAAGATGAGGRAAACTTGGAGACTTGGAGAAAATACCAATAAAAGTACTTCTTATGCCTCAATTTCAGATATCTATGCCTTGTATTAATTACAAGGGCAAATGGGCAGAGAAAGGGGTTTTGTACTGTCAGTAAATATTGGAACTGAAATCTTGTTTGAATTAAAAAGATGTCTGCTGGGTATAAGAGTTCTGCAGAGATATATAAGGCCAAAGCTTCCAGCAGTCCATACTGTCTTCACTGAAAGGCATACTTATATCTTCCAGACTAGTAATTAATCACTCAGTAGGATTTTTTGGGACGTGCATTCATAGAAGATCTTTTTGTACTGCCAGGAACCACAAAGCATGGGTGCAATTAAAACACTGATTTAATTTATTGCATAGATGCATGGAATAGGAATGTTTTAAGCAATGTTGACAGGCCAGGATTTCAGAACCACCTATTTTTTTCTTAAATAGAAAACAAATGCTACTCCTTACAAAARCTAAATTACATTAATAGTAGCTTTCTAATATATTATGAAGAAACCAAATAAAGCTTTTGGCATTAATTAAGATGTAAAGAAATAGTATAATTCATAACGAAAATGCATTTCAAAGCTCTCTATTTATGAAAACAAAAGATATGGCCTTTAGKTCAACTTTAATTGAACTAAAGTTGTGCTCTTCTGAGAGATTAAAAATAATCACTGAAAAGTTTTTATGTTCTACTAGTTTCCATTTTAGTTAATCTAGGAATCATCGGAGTGTCTTAGAGGTTTTCCCACACTCCAGATCCTGTGGCGGGGAGTGTGCTTTGTGTAGGAGACATTCATCTGGCAGGGGACATTGTGGAGATGGCTGGGCTYGTAGCAGGCACCTGGTGCGGGCACTGATGCTTGCGAAAGGACCCGAGGTGTGCGTTAGTGCCGGCATCAGCGCTGTGAGACACTGGGGTATGTGTGTGTGTGTCTGCAGGCACATGTGCGTGGCGTGTGTCTGTGTCCACAGGCACATGTGCTTTGTGTGTCTCTGTCCGTGTCCACAGGCACATGTGCTTGGTGTGTCTCTGTGTCCACAGGCACACGTGTTTGGCATGTGTCTGTCCATGTCTGCACACATTTCCCACTGCTCCCTTGCCCCAGGTCTTAGCGCAGTTTTGCTATGTGTTTTGGGGAGAGAACCTGGAAATTCAGCGGTCTGGGGAGGACCTGGACTAAAAAACTTATTAAAATCTAATGCAGCCAAAGCACACTTTACAGCAGTAGCAGGCAAAGCAACCTTTTTTTCTGCAGTGAATGTTCTTGAGATGTTCATGACTTTTCTTCTCACGACTATAGCTTTTATTTTTATTTGATTCTTCTTCTGCTTTAAATATGACACAAACATGGTGGAAAGTTACGCAGGAGATAGATTAATTACAGCTTTCACTTGCTGGATCCAATTAAAACAACTCAAATACTTTAAATGTGGAATACAACTTGTAATGTTTTTGTGGTCTTGATGGTTTTAATGTTCTGGGAAATTACATTGTAGTGAAACATCAAATTGTTTGAGGTCATGGCTTAGGGCAGAGCTGCACAGCAAGTGGTCACCAGCTTTGTGTCACCACCATCTATCATAAAAAAGCCTGTTTGCTCTCTAGCTCATTGGTAAGCTACTGATATAACCTGAACAGCATTTATCAAGCAGGTGGATAGCTTGACGTGGAATGGCATTTTTCCTGCAGGGGTTTCTGATGGCTTTCCCCGGGGAACCTGGGCCATGGAGGTGGTTTCCCACTGTTCTTGGTGGGCTGCTTGAAGGGACCCAGGATTTGTTCCTCTAGGTCGCGGCACGTGGGAGGCAGTGGCTGCTCCGGCACCAGGGCTGTGGCCACCCCAGTGCAGGGAGCAGGGGATGCTCCATGTGGCGTCTGGTCACCCACAGGCCCGGAGAGCTGATGACCCTGGCTAAGGGGGCAGGGAGGGTGCCCTGGCTAAGGGGGCACAGCACAGCCTGGCATTGCTGCGTCCACACGTCCGGTGCTTCTGTGCCAGCCCCARGACACGGGCAGCGGGGGGACACGGACAGAGCAGCCGAATTGAGATTTGCTGTAATGCGACCGTATGCAAGAGAGGTGGGATAAATTCTAGATAAGCTATTRTTTGACTTTTAATTTGACATTGTGTAAGTATCCTCCTTTCCTGTTTGAGAAATACCACTCATTTTAAAAGCTATTACAATATATCATCTTAGTGATCTGTGAATTAATAGAAACATGCTTCCATTTAAGGTCATCTATATGACCTTAATAAAGTGTAAAATAATTGTGTGATCATTGCTTCTAGACATCATGACACATACGGGTGTGTAGCAGAGGTGGTTTTGTTGTTGGCCAAGTTATTTGTTGCTTGTAATGTGATTACAGAGATATTCAAACAGAGATAAAACTTTAGAGGAAGGTAGTTGAAAGGTAGCATGGTTTCTAGACTGGATATGCGATATTTGGAATAGCAGAAATGCAAATTACTGATAGCAAAGAGGCACATTTTCTGTCAATAGTGTCATAAGAGCAACTTGCCTGGAGTGATCTGCTGTTTTGAATGGTAAAAAGCCACTCCTTCAAGAACCTTCCTTTGTCCTGCTTCAACTCCTTTGGTGGCCCTCAGTGTCACCTCAGTGTGGCCACCTCTTGTGCCGGGGCCTGTCCCAGTCACCCGCTGGTCCTAGCCTTACGGTGTTTTGGCTGCAAGTTTTAGTTCAAGAGCAAAGAGCGTGGGTGATGTTAGCAGTATCCTGGGCTATCCTGGGACGGTGTGATTGGAAAAGATTTGAGCTAATCAAATAAATAGGAATTTCATGGCAACCCCCATGTTGGAGGGTGTGAGAGTCCTTTAGGGTGTGACCTGACTGCTGCGTGGCATTAGCAACTGCATGAACTCTCCATTGCCACTGCAAGTAACGCTAGAATCCAGTCCAGGCCAGGTGCCAACGTGTGGAGAAGGGTGTGGTAAAGGATTCAGGGAAAACTTTTGAGGATGGTTAAGTAGAAAACAGGGACAAATACCCCCAAAAGCAAGCAAGTAAAAATGGACCTTGCTCCCCCACCTTCTTAGGTTATGAGAAAGACTTTAAGAGGTGACTCGAACATGGTCAGTAAGTGCCTACGCAGGCAAAAGAAATTTGAGAATAGAGAGCTCTTAAATCTAGCAGAAAAAGGTATAATGAGAATCAGTGAATTGAATTAAACTTAGACAAAAATTTGACTAGAAATAATGTACGTATTAAGAAGGCAAGGTGATTAATCACTGGAACAGCTTAATAACCATTGTGGTGGATATTTAAAAATCAAGATTGGATGATTTTCAAAAAGCTGCAGTTCAAGTGCAACCGCTGAGTTTTAAACTGGAAGTAATACGGAAAATTTCTGTGCCCTGTATTATGCAAAGTGTCAGATCAGATCATCACAATGTCTAGTGTCTTGTGAATTAACACAGCACTTTTGTTTCTGAACAAACACATCTTCTGATAATTTTCTGATTCTGGAATAGTTCAGTCTTCCTGCAGTCCAGTGCTCTTGGTGTGATGTTTAATTCGCCAGGAATTGTCTGAACATAGGATTTATTCAGTTGATTATTCCAAATACAGAAAGAAAATGATAAATGCAGTGAACTGTCAGGAAAAATACATTTTAAAAGCAGCCTTTGTTTCTGCTTTTTGGTTATCCCTCTCCATTCTCCTCTTAAATCATCCTTGCTTTATGCAACTGTGGCACCCCATGTCAGATGAGGTGCTGTGCCAGGCAAGGGTGACAACCGCAGCTTTCATTTTGTTGCCTTTGTGAATGTCACAACGTTAATATTGTCTAGTTTATTATTTGGTGTTTACCATGTCTTCGTGTGTGTGTCATATTAATTTAATGAAAGAGAACAATGATGGGGTAGACTGCAAGGAATGGAGAGAAGTGACAAAAGAGATAAAGGGTTCTTCATTTTAATCAACTGCATGCTAACATATACTRTTAAAAAGATAGACCTCTCTCTGCAGTGTGATGCAATACTGAGTGAAAACAATGAATTATGTTAATAAAAAATATAACACCAAACAGTGGCTGAACTGTCATCCTAAATCAGAAGCATACCTTTTGGAAATGACTTTGAAGGTTATCTTGGAATAGCTTTCCAAATTGACTTTACATTTCAAGTACAGAAGAATTGATGGATGGATGGATAAGGTAGTCAAGGAAATTAATCTGTGGGTGACCATCTGCATGAGTGRAGATTTTATACAGGCCATCACCTGACCTATTTATTTTTACCATAAAATGTTTACATAGGGTACCTGGGGTTCTGCAGCAGCAAAAGCCACTGTAGAGCTTTGCCCCTCCCAAATAAAATCTCCATCTGTTTGGTCTTATAAACAAGATTCATTTACTGAGGAGTTATTATGTTAGATATATTTTCACAGAAGCTCAGAATACAGAATTTAAATCTCTCAGCTGTCTGAAAGGTTTTCCTTCATCTATTAAGAACTTCCATAGGATTTCAAAAAGCAGAGAGATTTTCAGCAATTTACCCTCTCCCCTAGAAGAGGAGCAAATGAACCTGCTGGTAGGTGTACACTTACCCAGATTTTGGTTAGCTCTCTTAAACAGCCTAAATTCACTCAAATTTTCACTTGGTTTCAAATATCAAGTTGGTACAATCTCTCTTCCTATGCTACCCATAAGAGAGTAGACACTTGGGAAGTGAAATCCTTACTTTTAATCTCTGTACATAGAAAGAAGCATAAGGATAGAGCAGCCTGGCAGGGTATGACTCCTGACTGCTCTGAACATATGCAAATCCCAGTTTTGGGGTGGAAATACCAGTCACCCTCGTTTCTGTCACTCAGAAGTAACAGAGCTTGCTTGCTTTCCATAGGAAGGCCTTATCGCTTTCCTTTGGGATCTACCTGGCACTGTTTTTCAAATTTTCCCTTTAGTACTTTCAAGTTCTTTTTCTTGTGTACAGGATTTTATTTAAGCATACAAACAAACCTATGTAAATACATGTAAATGTTTTTCAGGACAGATGATTTAACTATTTATATTTTGTTCAGCTATTTCTAGGAATTTAAATTTGATAAATTTGATTTGATCTATAGAATGTGATGAAAATAATAAGGTTTTTAACCTATAAAAATAATTGAATTTTCCAAGCAAATTTGTCTGTAATTTAACACTATTTTAAAATAACATATATAGACATTCTTGCATTGGAATTGAAGGATCTTCCACTTAAGAATTGACCAGATACATTTTTAAAAATGTACAAGAAACCACAGATTTTCAAACCTGTTCCAGGACAAGTTAAATTTCAGCATGATTTACAAGATTCCTGGCGGAGAGCACTTCACAGTGTAAGTCTCTGTTTCTTCTGGGATTTAAGGAGGCATTTGTTRGACATGTTTCTGTATTTTAAGAAGCAGGTATTACTGCACATACTAGTACCAAATGGTTTTGTCCCCAAATGGCAGGAATTTTATGGTGCTGTTGATGTCATGGGTCAGGAGGCCGGGGGACACCTGTTTGCATGGCTCTCCCTAGGAACCCTGTCTGCTGACATCTTTTTAGATTTATTCACACACGAGAAATTACAGATGACAGTTTCTCGGCCTTTCTTTTGAGATTCATGGCTTGCAAAGTTTTTTTTCTTAATGAACTGTTAATTCATAACAGTATTCACCAGTGATGTAAAATACAAGTCTGCTGCTTCCCAAGCTGGTTTGCATTGTGCTGCAGTTTGCAATTTTCAGAAAGAAAGGATTTATTTCCTTCTAAGGTTTCTTTTTTAAATCTCAGAATTTCTTAAGCAGATTTTAAAATACTTGTGTGTGGCTGGTATTTGCACAAATGTATGCGAWAGCCAAGAGTAAGCTGTTGTATGTGTAGTGTTAGTCTTTTTTAATATCTCATTAAAATCCCACACATGCATCCTTCCAAAGCCTGCACTCACAGGCACTGTATTAGTGCAGGTATAGCACAGTTTTCCTCTGCTGTAATCTTGGCTTTCTATAAAAACTCCAGGACACTTTGATTTATAAAATTATAGATATGTAAAGCTTGTTCCTGTCTTTTGGTGTGAGATATAAAATTATAAATATAAAACTATGCTATCATCTTGTCAGTATGACCATGTATTAAAATTTGCATGGCTTTTTAATGCAAACTGTGAGCCAAAATGTAGCTCTTATTTGGAAGGGAAGCAGGGTAAGTCTCTGGCTCTCCAGGCTCTATGCAGCCTTGCAGCACCCTGGGTGATGGGCATCACTTGTAATTTCTTGGCAAACTGAGAGGCTGTGTCAAAAGCAAGGCTCTTCCTCTTTCATTGATACAATGAAAGCTTTTTCTGCAAACTAATGGTCTGGACTTAGGAGCATTGTGGAAATCTGGTCGATCACAGGGTCAGTGGGGTTGGCAGGGATCTCTGAAGATCACCTGGTCAGTGTCCAGATGGCTCTGGAATATTTCCAAGGATGGAGACTTCACAACCTCTCTGGGCAGCCTGTTCTAGGGCTAAGTCTTTTCTTGTATTCGGACAGAGCCTCCTGTGGTTCGATTTGGGCCCGCTGCCTCTCATGCTGACGCGCAACAGACAGCAGTTTCTGCTGTCCTCACCATAGCTCTGCAATGAAATGCGCCACAGAGGTAACATGTTATCCAGGCTCCTGGGAATAAATCTTAGTGCCTGGCCCTTTCATGCTGACTTGTATGAGTTTTAGAGATTAGTTGGTTTTAGACAAAAGTGAGCTGTATGCTTTGCTTTTGAACTGTTGGTAATTTAATACCTTCAACCTACGCACAAGCTTATGCATGAGGTGAGCAGACCGAACAGGAACTCATGCAGACGGGCAACTGCAGTGGTGTCCTGGCTGGGGGAGCAGTTTTAGGTTTTGTCGACTTATATGTTGCCCTTGTGGCAAGGTTTGGACTAAGCTGAGTGTAGGAAARAAAAGCAGAGTTCCCAAGTTATATAAAACCAGTTGTCAGAAAAGGCTGAGGAGATGACTCAGAGCATTTAAATGAACCTAAATTAGGTGCTATGAATCACCCCCAAAGGAAGTCTTTTTCTTTCCATTGACAGTAGATTGATCAGCAGTAGAATAAGGTTCCTGAGAATAAAGTTAACCTACTTAAGAACATCCCTTAGCCTTTTCTTCCACAGTCATTTGTGAGGCTCCATTAATTTATTTGGCTGTGTTTTAAACAATGATGCCAGGACTGTGTCTGCCCCCTAGACCCCTGTTTTCATCCTTGCTAGGCCTACCAAGTGAGTTAGGAACAAATGTAAGATGGAGCTCCCGTCGTGCTGCCGTGAGGGATGGTGTCCGCCTGCCACAGCCGCCGGGGCAGCTCGTGGTTCCTGCTGCAGCTGGGGGCAATGTGCAGGAATATGAGAGCAAACCYGTGTGGCAGCTGAAATACTGCAATAAACAGAAGAAAGCAGCACTGATAGAAAKGTGACTGCACATGAAAAACTGCATGATTAGCTCTGTCTCAATAGAATATTATTAAAAAAAAATCTAGCTCTTAGACCTTCACCAATCTCTAGCAAAGAATATATTAAAGCAGAGGCCTTGCCTTGGGTATCTTAGAAATGTAATTAAAGAGGAGATGCTATGGATGTAGGACATGACTGAGAGGGACAGTGAGCAGGTAACAAAAACAAGAGCAGAGGCTGGTGGTTTAGGTTTGATGATCTATCTGCTCATCCATCTTTAATCTGCCAATGAGAAAGAGACTGTCAATCAAAAATATTACCCAGGCCTTATGTTCAAATGCTTTGATTTCATATAAGTGGAGCCAAGAAGGAGGGCAGATAGGATAGGGTTTTCAATGATGTTTTTCTCTCTCAAGATATTAAGAACAAACTATTTGGAGTTTTCCTCTGCTATTATTATTACAGTAGGGACGTTGCTCTTCAGTCCGGTTAGTCATGGAGCAGGACGCCATATGTTCAAGGGATGTGCAAAYATGGAGCTAAGTGTTTTCTAATTCATGCTGTGCATGTGTGCGGTGGGACAGAGGTTACCCGCAGACAGATGATGGGCTGCAGGGATCAGTGAAACGGTGTCAGTGCAGCCGCTCGAGTACCAGTGTCCTAAGCATGGCTAAGTTGTTCCTTTTTAGTAGCTGACTAGGCAAAAAGTGCTAACAGTGGAATCTCRATCTTGAAAGACAAAACGAAAGAAAGCTCAAGTGTGTCTGAATAGCCTGAGTGTGTCTAAATGCAGACAAGTGATGCGGGCACCCTGCGCTGGTAAGAGGTGGGAGGTGACCATTCTGCTTGGAAGATGTTAAATAAAACAGGGATTGGTCTGGGGGGATCTTGAATATGAAGAAAAAAAGGTTGTGTTTGAAGGAGTGGAGAAGAGGTGGCTAATGGGAGGCTGCAGAGAGGTGCGTGATACCTTGGGGATGATGGATGGGAAAATTATCTACCTATCTCTGGTTAGGCTGTGAGCAGAGCAAAAGTGTGTTTGGCAAGGACAGAGGAGAGGATATTGCAGTAAYTGAGAATCATCTCTCTTCTTAAGCCTAGGAATTTAAGGAAGCAGCACTTTAAGTCAAATTTCACTCTRTCCAGTAATCTGCTATGTGGAGTGTCCCTTGCCTACAAAGTACTCGGGTTTTGTTCAGTAAGAATATGTGGGATTATTTCTAAATGATATTTAAAGTCCATTCCACAGCTTGTGTTTGCTTCTAACAYACCCCTTTGCTCTCTTTGAGCTGCAATACTGTGATCTGCCAGGGAATCACAGGGCAATTTTTGTTTTTGTATATTTTGTTACCATAGGAGCAAAGCAGATATTTATTTGCTGTTGCAAATATTCACATAATTGATATTATATCCTGGTAAAACATATAAGGAGAATAATTTCAATTCCTCTKTGTTGTAAGTAGCAGTGAAAGCTATTGGGCCCAATCTTTCGGTTATTTCATGCAAAATTTTAAATCAATTTAAATACTAACTACATAAATAACTTTCAGAAATTAGGTTCTTCAATAGCATAGAAATAAAATTGAGTGGAGAAATAACCATGCAAAGGAAGCCCTGATGTGGCAGCCGAGTGCGAGGAGAGGTTGTAGCTGCTCAGTAGCACTGGCCCTGCAGAACACACTCACACTCCCGGTGCCCGTGGCCGGGGCTGGAGTAGCTGGTTGCAGTATGGGGAGTAGCCGGTTGCAGCCAGGCTTAGGCAGCAGGTGCCTGGGCTGCCTGGGCCACCGGCTCCCATCCTGCTGGGTCCCGCCTGGCCCCATGCTCGGCCCCGCCACTGGGGAAGTAACGGCAGGAGAGCCGGGGAGGGCATGTTCCGACTTCAAAGATGAATATAAATAGGAAAGAAGCCAGAGATAAAAAGGACCATAAGGCTGAAACAGTCCACAGAGATATTACATGTTTATAGCGGGGTCTGTGGGAATAATGGGTGTTTATAAATGAGTTCAAGGGGATAATGTGTATTGAAATATGAGTCCAGAGGGAGAGTATGTATTCAAAAACTATCTACTGTATATAGCATAATAATCCCGGTATTTCATAAACTCATAGGAAAGTATTAAATAAAAATAAATTACAAATGTCTGTGGCTTGATTGCAAATCATTTCAGAAAAGAGGGGGAGGAGGGGGAAGTCCTCCACAAAATGTGGAAACCATCTTGTGCTAAACAGCCCCAGAAAAAAATTATAATTGTAAAAAGTAAATGTCAGTTATAGTTATTACAGTGGCCATGTTGTTTCCAATAACAATTTGGCATTTTATTTAGTCTGTAACAATCTACAATTTAAATTTAAAATAAAGATTTTTCTTTTATTTCCCTCTGAAGTTGTGTGCCAAGCACAGCAGAGCAGAATGTAACATCTGTTGATGATTAAAACAAGCTTTCCTATGGGCCCTGAATACAAAGTAAACATGGATTTTATCCATAGTCAACAGCATTTACAAATGTAAAGGGAGGAAGCTACTGAGTTTTTGAAGAATGAGCTGTGAGAGAGGAAATATAAGTATGGAACGGCAGATGGCGATAATTAGTTCCATATCGTGAAAGGCTTCTATTAAAAAATAAAGAGGACAAAGTCCTGTATTATGCTGCYGTTTTATTAAAGCACCCTTTCTTTGCCATTATTTCCCCTTGAGCTGGGTAGGATCCCCACACGCTGACGAGTAGGTGGCTGGTTTGGGAGCCAGGAACGCACCGGGAAGGTGGACAGAGCTGCTTCCTGGGCTGCTCCCAGCTGTGGTGCCCGTCCCAGCCTTTCTCGCCTGGTGTTGTGAGGGCACTGCTGTGAGGGTAGATGCTACTGTGTGTGCTGTGGCCTAGGAACCTTGCTCTTTGCTGTGATGCAGTTCATGTGCTGGGACTGAGGGCCACGCAGGCTCTGACGTGTCCTCATGGTGCCCTTTGCCTCCTGCTTGGACTGTCCTTTATTGCGTGTTGCCCGGTCCTCACGTAGATCTTTAGTTGTCACCACTGAAGAGCTCCGTGGTTTCTGTCCTACCAAAGCACGTTCTTTTGGAATTCTTCTACGCTATAGGTTTGCTCTATGATTTATAGGTGTGCTTATTACTTGACCCAATTTCAGCACGTTAAGGAGTTAATTATTATTGCTGGAATCATTTTATTTCCTCGGATTGCTGTTGCTGTGTTTTGTCTTGCTTTGATTTTTTTTTTCAGTTTTGCCTAGAATATCTTAAGTGAAATCTCAAAATGAAATTCTCATCTGCAGAAATTTCCTTCAACCAAAGTGAGATGACGAATGTCCTCCAGGCAGGCCTAAGCTTGAATAAAAGATTTTTGAGTCTTTTTTTCAAACCTAGACTGGTTTTTATCCTGACAAAAGCCATGTTTTCTGTCTTTTTTTTCCTGGAAATAGTTTGCAGAGTTCCAATTAATATATTATTTTTGAGTTCTTTTTATTTTTAATTGCAAATTCTACTTTCCTTGCTTCCACCTTCTCTCAATTTTCTTTCCAACTGGTGGTGGTTATTGCCGAGTCCCAAAGTAGCTGCCTTTGTAGCGCGCACAAACACACAGAGCGTTAATCTCTCTCCCTCGCTTTTTTTTTTTCTTCCCCCTTCCGTCATTTTATAATTACCTAAGGTGGTAACAGCTCTTAAGAGCCTAGTCTGTCACCCTGGAACCAAATGCTTTTCATTGAAAATTAAGGAKAGGCTTCAAAAGTTTTAGTTCTTTCAGCAATGAAATATAGCAGTCCTCCAGTAGAAAGAGTATTTTGATGATGGATCCCATTACACTGAGTAATGTAAGATGTAAGTATTCTTTTGTGGTTAAGAGGAAACATAAAGACTCGAGACTTGTACTTGCTTTCACTAAATGTGTGAGGCTGGCTGCTAMCTGTGCCTGGCCTGGTGAAAAGCACTCTGTGAATAGCGTGACTTTGTCAAGATGTGCAGAGCCTGCGCGGAGTGAGCACGAAACCCGAGTAACAGCAAAGCAGTTATTAAAACATTCTCCTTCCTCGAGAGCTCCTTAGCCAATGGCTCTGTTATTCTCAAAGGTGCTAATGAAACTATCTCTTTAAGCAGCGTATCTGTTAACTATTGCAAGGGCATGCAGAAAGCGCTGTGCAAGGAGGTAGTGGTTACTGAATTGAAAAAGAGACAGTTCACTACTATAATATGAAAAATGTGCATTAAATTTAAATTTTAAATGCAAAAGGAAATCTGTGCAGAAATCAAAATGACTTCTAAGTTGATGAAAGAAAGAAAGAAAATATGTGAGGAGTTTAGGTAAAATAAAACTAGATCAAATGAAAATAAATATCCAGATCTGCTAAGMCATATGTTTTGGGCAGAGTTTTCCAAAACTCACAACTTCAGCAGTCTGCAGGTAACAAATATTTAAATACCTAAGTTTAAAGAGAAATGACTGCAGAGGAGGTTCTACTTTCCTTTTTAATTAAAACTTTAAGAATATTCTTGAGTTGGACCCCAAAAGTTAAAGTGCAGAAGGTAAATAAAATGTTATATCTTTTAATGTCATTGCAGTTGGACCTTACAGTTGCCCCATCCTGTCATCTTGGCTGCAAGAGCCGCAGACGAGGGGCGACGTCGTGCGGCCGCTGGAAGGCAAAGTGGATTGGCGCAGTTGCAGAGATGATGAAGGTGCTCACAACGTGAGCAATGTGCCAGGTCTGTGAGGGATGTGCGGCCGAGGGGGCATCATGGGGCTGCTGCTCCCAGTGCACAAGTCCCAACTATTTCCCCTAGGGCCCATGTCAAAGTGGTGCCCAGCACCCTTGTCTGCCTTGACCATTCCTCACTGATCCACTATGTGGGTGGGTAGTTGTGCTTGGCCAGTTTGCAGCAGGATTCTGCTGTTAAATTTTAGAAACAATCCAAATTGTTTTGTATGTCATACTGAGTAGCATTTCCCCAGGACAGCCTGTGTAAATAATTTACAAATAGGCTAGTGACATGTACAAGGCTAAAGAGAAAGTGAGATGTTTTAACTGACTTTATTACCTTGAAGCATTGACAGATGCTCTTCCTCTTAAAAACAAACAAACAAACAAACAACTCCCTTTGCAGTTTTATCCCTTTTGGGAAGAGCAGAGCAAGCTGTGGTACAGAACACTTGTGTTTGCAAGGCCCTTGGCCTCATCTCAGTTTTCCCCATTTCCATACGGATTTTGGAGGCCCAGGCGAGTGTTGGAGCCCGGCCAGCAGATGATTATGCTTCATCTGTTGGCCCTCTAAGAGAGGCTGCTGGGGAGCCGAGCCCCAGCCCAGGCCTCTCCGTGATGTTATGGAGTGCTACTAGAAGGCCACCAGGCTGACTCTGTCTTTCTTTTTTAAATAACTAGCTTAATCACTCTCTGCTTGTAATTAAAATTTTGAGTCAGTCACATGTGTTGTAAATCTGCTCATGAAGAACTTATTTAACTAATAAAAATTAGCCTGAAGTTGTGATTACCTGAGCAACTGGGAACTAAACTCTGAATAAATGGACTCCAATCCCCTGCTACCCAGTGCAAAAGCTCTGTTYCTGAGGAAGCTCATGCAGAAGCTACCCGTAGGCTAGCTCCAATCCCATTTAATAAAAGCCACTATTTCGGCTTCTGCACAATTTGGAATCAGGCCATGACATAGGACGAAACACCTTGTAGCACTTACACATGATCTCCTGCTTTCAGTGGACTGAGCCCAAGCTTCCGTTTTGCCTTGTTATTTTGTCTGCAGAGGAGGAGGCTGCAGACTCTGGAGTTCTTCTCATCGGGGGGTGGCAGGAGTGAAGGCAATGGTGATAACTGCAAAGAATGTTGCTGCCACCACACAGCCAAGGCTCCCAAGACTGGGAGAATGGGTAAGATCAGTGGGCTCATGTACCACCAGTACGAGCTGATAGGTTTATTTGCGTTTTGCCGTATGTTTCTATCACTGGCAGGACCCAGTGCTTGGCAGGATCAAGTCCTAGTGGATGCTGGGTCTTCTTGCCCTCAAAACAGTACRGAGAAGCTCGCTGGGGTACCAGAGGTCTTGCTGGGACATGAGCCTSTGTGTGTGCAGTGTGGTGACCTGCACCTCTGCCCACGCCTGGGCAAGGGTTGGGTGCCGGCCGGGAAAGCCCTGCGAGAGGATGCTCTGTGGTGCCACCCTGCCTGCCTGAAGGCCTGACTCGGGATCGGACAATTCAAACAGTACTGGGAAACCTCAAAAAAAAAATCAATGTTTGCTCAATAAGGCTCTGTTCAAAACATTTGTGACTTGAGTTAATTTTATTCCCATCCTCTAATATTTTATTGATCAAACCCTACATTAACTTTCATTACTTTCTGCAGAGGATTGATGTCAGGTTAAGTAACCTATAGTTACAAGTCATCTTGCTGGCTCTATGGGAGTAAGGATATAATCTTTACACTCTCCCTGTGTTCTGCAATTGCCCTGATATGTTAACTTTTTTCAGTTCATATTGACAAGGTCACTGATCCCTTCTGCCAACTCCTGTAGGACTGGTTAGCATGAGGCGTCCTGGAACTGCAGATTTTTAATCCTGTTTAATACCTCCCTTAGCTAGAAATTGACTCAAGCTAGTTAGTGGCCTGCTTCTGAMTTGTATATGCTATTTGTGTCTTGTCTGTAATTTTTTTCTTGTCTGTATCCTTATTAATAGTATGATCRTTTCTAATAAGAAATCAGTACTGCACTTAGAAATTCTTCTGAGGTCCTAACAYGCTCCTCTTCACTGTCCTTAGCTGTCTGGTCTGGACTTCAACATCCTCTGCCTTTTTTATCACTGACCTACACCACAAAATTACATAGGTAGATAGATAAGCATATTGGTGCGCTCACTCCCTCTTCCTCTTCCTCTTCCTCTTCCTCTTCCTCTTCCTCTTCCTCTTCCTCTTCCTCTTCCTCTTCCTCTTCCTCTTCCTCGTACATTTTATTAATCCACTCAATTTCTCTTTGTTTTGGTCAAAGCGTTTTTTGCTTTAGTTTCCCTTCCTTTTCTTTTCTTGCCTTTCTTGCATTTTGTCTCACCAAGAATATAAGTCCTGAGTGGATTTTTATCTTTGTTTTACCTATAAACGAAGCAATCCTGGATATAAAACATGATTGCAGGGCCTGAACAACTGCTGACTGGAAGGCCAGAGACAGCTCAGCTCTCTTTCTCCCAGGTTGGGACAGGTATCTGACACTGCATGAGCTCCTTGCAGCTGGAAGGTTCTAGGGTTGGTGTAGGGTGGTGGGTTGGTGTAGCTTGTGGGGTTGGTGTAGGGTGATAGGTTGGTAGGTTTAGGATGATAGGTTGGTAGGTTTGTGTAGCCTGTAGGCTTGGTGTGTTAAAGTAATAATCCATCCCAGATACATTCAATAGGGAGAACCTGGGCTATGGTCACGCTAACATTCCAGGGTAGCAGTTGGCAGTAAGTTAGGTAGGAGTTTGTGCTGTAATATAGGAAAAGTGACCAAAGTGATTTTGGATGGCGTGTATGAAACCATCACCTTAACGAGAGAAAAACAAAACAAAATAGACCCCTGCATTGACTTGGGGCTGCACCTGGGAAATTGTGTTCAGTTCTGGTACCATATAAGTAGCTTTTGTTAACGGCTGAACAAGTTCATAGAAAGTAACAGAGACCTGGGGACCTGGAAGAATTGACTTTTTGGAAGAGATAGAGAGAACTATATTTTTGTAGCTTGGCAAAGTGATGACTAGGCGGGAACATCAGCATATGAAAATGCCAAAGGCTGTAAGTGTGAGAGAGAAGGATGTCACCCAGTGCAATGTCACATTACAAACCAGCGATGAGGGGCTCAAACTAGCAAAGAAAACTTTTATGTGATAGCAAGGAAAAGTTAACCAGCCCATGAAATCTTTAAGATTATGTTCAAAGAAGAGGGAGTTTTGAAGCAACATTACRTAATGGCAGAGTATGTGGCATGGTAAAATACTGTAGATTGCTGAGGTGTCTACAACCATTTGATGTTCTCATTCTCACCATTCCCAAATGGCAAAGACTCAGTGATCTCACAGAGCATCTGAGAGCACAACTATTCTTTGGTATTCCGTAAATGCAAGTTTAGCATTTTTGTCTTGAAAAATCAGAATATGAATGAAAAATAACTTTTTAGCTGTCAGAATCCTCATATACTTAGTTTAGACCTTGAATCTTTATCGCAGCACCCATCTTGCTGATTTTTAAGATCTGTTTTGTCCATAACTTTGTGTTGTGCAAAGGGATTTTTTTGTTGTTCTTGCTTCCTTTAATTTTGCCTGAGCAGTTTGGCAGGACATGCTGTCTGGAATAGCAAAGTTAACAACTTCCTTTCCTGCAATCATACCAAATTCTAATCTTTCCCYGGTGAGGGACCTTTTTGTGCATCCCAGCCCCAGATGCTATGCAGCAGCACTCCGTTTCTGAAATAACTTCCAGACATGCCACAAATGTGCTCAACCTGTTTACAAAAAAGTATCCACAGGAGCATACGTGCAAGGCAGCTGGGAAAACAGAGGTTGACTCACCAGCGTGTTTCTGTTTGACTTGACCTGTCACAAACAATGAGAATGCATAAGTAAATACTCCACATCTGGCAGCCTGATTTGGGGCAGCACTGATTTGTCTGGTGTAAAATAAAGCCAAATGCTCATAAACTTGCAAAGACTGCACTGGTAAAGCACCGAGATTTCAAAATGTATTAATTTATTTTTTATCTTGATGGCTTTTAGCGGCATGGCTCCGTGATCTTGAACGTGTGTGCCCTGCGACTCGCTGCAGGCAAACTGCCCTTTTTGGTTTAGCAGGACAGAGGTGCAGGTTGTTTGAAAGGCTTCGTTGTAGCAACTTGCAGGTGATTATAAAGTTCATGGTGGAGATCCCGGCATGGGACCACAAGGGAGCAATTGATCTTCTGCATTGCACTTGGTCAGTCACTGTCATGTTTATTGTTTTAAGATGTCTGTATAATAAACAGCTAGGAAAATTGTCTGCACAGTGGTGTCATCAAACCCAGAAACCCATGAGAAGGCGGCTATGATAAAAGTAGTTTCTGCACATGCCTGATTCCAGACTGTTAACCAAATAGCATGCTAATATGGTCTAGTAATACATGATAAAGCAAAGGGTTAGGTTTTAATCCAGTAAAGGAAGAATTGTCAGCTTCTCGCTGCAATAAACTATTACAAGGCCATCTTAAAGTCTGCAAATTCCAGTGCTCTACTGCATGGAGTATTCATGCCATGGAGGTGGGTCACRCTCGCCTTTCTTCAGCACCGTGTACTAACCTTGTCCATTATTACGCTCTTCTAGATGGTATTTAGCTCATGAACCAGACCAAACTGCAATTTAAAACCCCAGTCGCTCTTTGTGGTGTGGTGCCAGGCCACAAGGGTTGGTTTCACATGTAACGCAGCAAACACTGGAGCAAACAGCTGGCACCGCTGGGCATCACAAAACCCGAGGAGAAGTTTTGCTGCATGGCTGTCAGTTCAGTCGCAGCTGAGGGACTGCTGCAGCTGACCCACGCCGTGTGGTGACTCGGCAGCGCATGGCCAGGGCTCCTAAGGGCGGCATTGGAGTAGTGCTTGGCGCTGTTGGCAGCACTTAGGGTTGGTGGGCATGTCTTGGCCGTGGGCATTGAGTGCGTGTGCTCAGGGAATGCTCATAGACAGCCCTCTCCTGAGCCCTGGACCGATAATCTTGTTTTGCTTTTATAGTGTACAGTTCTGCTCGTTGGTGCTCTTATCTATTCTAGTACATCCTGATGTTCCCTTGCACATAGACGCTGCTTTGTTCAAGTATTCATCCTTGGCCTAAATTATTTATTCATTCAGTTTTTTTCCCCTTAATTTTCCCTTCTGTCTTTCCCCTGCTGGTGTCAAATGAATTCCTGTTTCTCCAGCAGCTCAGCAGGGCACGGATTAATGCAGCTGGAACACGACTGCAGCAGTGGCAGGAAGCTGGAGTGACCTCCGTGATGGGAAAAAAAATTGAAAAGTATCCAGCAGTTAGAAATAGAGGGGGAAATTCTTGCTACCTCTTGTTCATTTTCACAGCAGATAAGTTCCAAGCACCTCCATTCTGCTGGGAGATAAAATATAATGCAAATCTTTGATAGAAGATAAAATTGAAAGTGGAGATACTGAGTATGACTTATAGTGAAAGAAATTGCAAGCTATGAACCAAAAAACACGCAAACTTTAAGTACTTAGTTAAGGCTAACAATTACGAGTCYTTTTCCAGCAGTTCTTATTGTTTCAAGCAGCATGACGCAGAGCAAAGTGTCTTCTCTCCTGTTGTCCTTCTGCTAATGGCATGATGAATTTTGATTACATTGCAATTGCATCCCTAAAATGCAGAAGGCTATGGTAACTATTTGGGACATCAGTTTTCCTTCTGCCAACTTTCAGGAGCATTTTATAGGATTAATATTCAATAAAAAACCCTTAACATTAAAAAAATGCTTAGTCCCACAATTGTTATTAAATTCTTTTCCTGTGCCATAATGCGGGTGCTTTGATCTAAAGTCCTGCAGTTTCTGGAAGGGGCTTGCGTGATTACGATAATGTGCAGTGCTCTTTCTGCTATTCCTATAGGGAAAATAAACCCCACATTAGTTCCATATTAGTACCTGACTTGGAGAAGTTAAAAAGTGCCAGAAAAAGGTTAACCAGAGTCAAGTACACATAAGAGAGCTGTGATTATTAGTGTTAGGGGAGCCATTTGAAAAAAACATTTCTGCTTTTACAGAAGAATTTATTGGTATCTTTGCTTCTGGCTGCTTTATGCATTTTAATAAAGCAGTAGCAGCAGTAGTAGGATGTGGGAGCTGCTTATGCTCGTGTAAAAAGAAAGAYTTTGTCTGTGTGATGTTGCTACTGTCCCTGTTTTTAGCCTTCCTCGCTGGCTTCGCAAATGTGCAGCTATGTCACCAACCAGTTTGTATGTTTGTTTGCAGTTGAACTGGAAATGAGAGGTTCAGGTAAGAGCATGTTATTCAATGCTGGTCTGAAGTTTACATTCCTAAATGTAAATGCAATCCCAGCTCTTTGACTTTGCAGCACATGAACTGGATCCGTTTGGAGAGCCATTTAAATGAAGGCAATAATTGCTTTTGTGTGCTAAAAGTTACATAGAGCCTACAAGCAGCTTTTGCAATTTCCCTGCCAAATGTCTGGGATTATTTTGAAAATGCACTCTATTGAAAACAGTTCCAGGCTCAAGATATACTGTCACAATTAGGGCAGTATTTGAGTGTCTGTTGTAACTGACTGGCCCTAGAGAAACATTTTTAGGTAGAGCACATGTCAAAATGCTCATGGTGCAGGGTCCCCAAGCTAATGATTTTTGGGGGTGCATCAGGAGGAGTTCATGCTCGCACTGAGCTCCTGTGGGGAGGCTTCTCCTAYGGGCTGGCAAAAAAAGGCCAGGCCTGAGGACAGGCAGCCCAGGGGGTCACCCTGCATCCCTGCTCTCATGGGGTCATCACCACCTCAGAGCTGAAACACCCTCTCCGTCATGAAGCTCACAAAAATCAGATAGAAATTACAGATTTCCCTCTGCTTTGCTCTATGTAGGCAGCTCACATGCAGAGATTGCCAGCTTGATTTGTCCCTGTCTGGAGTCTGAGCAGCAATTTTATTCTTCACTGGAGCRTATACAGCCATTAACATGGGAAAAGTCTGTCGTGTTGGTACAGTGGTTTGCTTAAAAAGACATGTATGAAATTCAGACACCCAGGACAAGTATGTGTGGTCTGTGTCTTATATAGAATGTATTTTGAGAAACATGAACACATTTAGGACATGTGAAAACCATGCAAATGTAAAGATTTTGTATTTTTAATTTTAATTATATTGGCCTGCTCTTATACTTGGTGTTTAGTTTGAATGATCTTGCTTTCACCAAGCATCTTTCTGCTGGAGCTCTGCAGACACAGATTTCAATTCTGCCCGGGCTTTAGCTGATATTTTGGGGACTCAGTAGCCCCTTTGCTCCGCACAAGGTGTCTCTTTGTCCACCCAATGAGAAGCCTGAGGAAAAGGTTCAGAGTAGCATCACACAGAGGCATCTTTTCATAAAATTTCTACATAGTAGTGATGGTGTTTCAGTCATCTATCATGATTTTTCTTTGCTGTAGTTTTACAAGCTTTTGATTTCGGTTCAGTACAAAAACCTGCCATTTACTTATGGAAGCCAGTTGTGGTGGTCATGCTTCCTAACTGTGATGAAACATAAAATGGAGGGATGTCCTGAAGGTCAGGTTTGGTTCTGTGATATGTAGTCCCTCTCTTCCAATATTTACTGTTCCAGGTGGTTTCTTATTTGTTTTCACTACTCTCTCTGATTTCAGGATTCAGTTTACTGTTGCCCATAATGGTGCTTTCTAGATAGTAACAGTTTTTCATGTGTTATGTAATTGTCCCATTCATTCAGGTGGAGAGAGTCAGAAGTGATTTCACAGGCCTTATAAGCTCATCTGATTTCCACATCTGGAAAGCTCATGTAGGTGTATTGGGACAAGACTTCTGATGGAAATTCTCAGCACTCCAAGCGGTGCTGGATAATGACAAACCCTTTGTGAAATACAGATCTGAACAGAAGTTTCTTTCCTCCTCCTGTTGTCTATGGGACATCTATTCAACCTCATTTCCACCGTTCTGCCTCTCGGCTCTCTCATGCTGCTTCAGCTTGATCTGAYGTTGCTCTTTCATTTCAAAGTTTGCATTCTGTGTTCCCCGTTTCAGCAGTCTTCTCTCTCCCACATCCTTGCCAATTTTCTCATATTCCTCCTTGCTGCTTTACTTCAGGATTATCCAACTCCTGATCCCTGATTCCTTTCTCATGACTYACCCTCATTTGCTAACATTACTTATTAATGGATGTTCATTCAGATGCAAAGATGAAATCACAGTTGGTGTTAAATTTAGTCCAGTGAGAAATCATATTTGATAAGAGGACAATATAGATCTGATGAGAATATGGATTTGATAAGTGGATCATGTCCAGWCCATCTCATTTTCCTCTTCAGTGGAACAACCGATGTGTGCTGGTGAGAAGGAGGCTTTAGATGTCATGAAGTTTAAATTCAGTAATGCTTTGGTACTGTCCTGCACACCTTTGATTACTACTGTCTATAAACATTCTAGGATAGGTGAAAATATTGAAACTGTGTTTATCAATAGTTTGCTTTTAGACTGAGAAGATAAATGAAATGGAGACCTGTGAAAATCAGTCTGGGAATAGGAACTATTCAGTAAGTTCAGATCATTGATTGCTGAAGCAAAATGAGAATTAAGACTAGTGGAGGAACTTCTTTGCTCTGAGGGTGACAGATTCCTGGAACAGGCTGCCCAGAGAGGCTGTGGAGTCTCCTTCTCTGGAGATCTTCCAAACCCGCCTGGATGCCACGGGGTGCCCTGTGCTCTGGGTGTCCCTGTTGGAGCAGGCGGATTGGACTAGGTGAWCTCTAGAGGTCCCTTCCAACCTCAGCCATTCTGGGATTCCGTGATTAGAGGATGAGGTAAGAATTCAAAATAGTCTTGGCAAATTTGAGGAATAATCTGAAATTATGGAGTTGAAATTCAATTAAGAAACCCGTAAGTGGCTATAGTTATTTCCTTTTCCTTCYTGATACAAAATGGAGAGACACAGGCTAACCAATATAATTGGAAAAAATGAACAGAGGTAACGACAAACAGAGGGACTTGGCAGCATTATGGTGTCTTGGTGTTGATGCATTCAGGGATGTGTCAGCAAGAGCAATATATTAAAATGTAGTTATTGCTTTGCACTGATCAGGGCTTGCAAGGCCTCCCTTTCATTTCAATATCTGGTTGAAGCTTCACACTTTGTAAAGATATTAAGTAAATTACAGAAAACTGGAGGAGAGCAGAGAGAGACAAAATAACTTCCATCCACATCTCCTCCTCCTGCCCCCCCTAAGCTCATCTGAAAGCTGAACTTTGTTCATGGTTTGCCCATGCAATTTCCCCTTTTGTTTTAAGGAGTGTGACTTCACCTGAAATAGTCTGAGGAAGAAAAGAAAATTTATAATTTCCAGCAATAAGCCTAGTTTTGAATACTAAAAATGAGTTATTTCCTAGTGTTTTTGGACCAAGATAACCCCTCTCTGGCAACAGGCCAATTCATCCATACTCACCTGCTCTGTTCTTTTGCTTTAAAAATTCTTGGTATAAAAACTTTTTGCTTCCAGAGGAGTTTTGACTATTGACTTTCAAAAGAGAGCTGGTTCTTAGGGCYTCTGCTGCTGGTAGAGGAAGGCAATTTCATACAGTGGTTCGCGTGTTTTTCCAGGGTTGGCTGTAACAAATAAAATTATTACATGAAATAAAATGACTGTGTTTGGAAAGAATTGCAAGGTGGCATAATTAGACATCGGGCATTTTTAAGCTTACTTTACCAATTCAGAGCTACAAAAGATGAAAGTAATTTATTTCATCTTGGTAATGCTCCTTTCTGGTCCAGCAATTTATCAGAAATGGTAATCCAGCAAGCAGTAAGTGTGCACAGGGGGAGGAGGTAACGGGAATAGAGGAAGGAGAGGGAAAAGGCATTTAAAATTAGCTTGGAAATATTGTACATCTCATTAAAAATGTAATCATGCATAAAATGAGATCAATGAAAATTTATCTAAAAGTGCAAGGAAAAGRAGTTTTCTGGTATGATACTGAGTATAATAGGCTGGATTTTAATTTAGTCAGTTTGCAACAAAAATCCCTCCAGGCTAAATAAAACAGTTTCCCTCCCAGTTATTGTATGGACAGCTAATTTTCTGCACCTTTCCTTCTAATGTTCAACCTTATCTCTGTCTGGATAGAGGTTTCAATATACTGTGGAGTTTGTTTTCTTTACATTTTCTATTACTGCAATTTAATTTGCATGATAAATGATGAGAAGTAAAAAGATGATAAAGGAAGCAGAACACTTCTTTATTAATTTTGTTTAAATTAGTGTAACTTTTTTTTACACAGAATGCCTATGTGGAGATTACTTTAAGACTCTGTACTGAAGTTAGAAAAAAAATGTTCTACTCAACAAAAAGCTTCCTGCCTCATATGACAATTATAAATATTCTTACAATACATTTTCTTCCTACTTTACACCATGTCTAAGGATACTTCTTTATTGTTCTTGTGGAAGCCACTATCAACCTTATTCCAGACTCTGATAATGATTTTTTTTTTTAATGTTGCATTACATAATACTGAGCTTACTATTTATTTCTTGTTCTTCAAACCTTTTCTRAAGTTAATTTTGCAGCCCTTGAAGAGGCATCAGCAGGAAAGACCAGAATGAGAATTTATTTATAAATGTTACAGTTTTCATTACTTGGGAGCTTGAAAACTTTTTAATAAAATATGTGACTTGTTTCTTTTCCTCTTCCCCTTGATAACTAGTGAAACCAGGTCATCATAACTGTCGTATATTTGGTCATATGTTTTAGAAAGAACTGGAAAATACTAGATAAGTTGTTCCACTGCATGTCGGTGGTAGCCATGCACGGTGTATAAATGCATTTGCCATTTTGCCTCTGTTATGTCTGCTCGTGTTAGCTAAAAACCCACTTACAGGAGTGTGTTGCATGACATGGTGAGACGTGTCCACCTTGTCCTGCATCAGCATCAGAGCTTACCCGCTCCGGGGGAAAATCAAACCAAGCCACCCACCCTGCTGCAAGGGCAGCCCCTTGAGACATTCAGCGCAGAGCTGCTGGATCCTGGGCTGCAGCCCGCAGGGAGCTGGGCAGGGCTGGCAGGTGCCAAGCAAGGTGCTCCCATGGCGTGTCCAGCACCTCCRGCCTTGGTGGTGGGCCCTGTCCCTGCTGCGGCCTCGCACCGTCCTGGTCCTCACAGGGGCTGCAGGAGAAGGAACTGAGCTTGACCGGATTGCATTCTGTACCATTAATGACAGGTAACTGTGTCTTTGCATCTCCTGGAACATGTTTGAAGGCAAAATTAAATTGTCCTGGTCTTGTTTCAGATTCTTACATGGCTGTTGGAAACAGTAAGTGCAGATGCTGAAAACAGTGCTCATTATCCCAGCAGAAGCCCAGGCTTATTTCTATKAATAACAACAAAATGTTCAGATATGTTCAGATAAAACTTGTCTATGTCTGTTTGGTGTCCTCTGAAGTTYGCTCCTCCGGAGTAATGTTGGAGATTTGGGTAGTTATTGGAATGTGATGAACTCTGGATGCATGGATTGCATCCCTATTTATTTCCCTGCAAGCATACTCTATCTAAGTATCTAGAAGTGGTGACTTGGGCATCCTTCACCACTTACTAGCAACTTGCCCCCCACTCCATGTTTCTTCTAGCAACACAAAGATTTGATCAACTTTATTCACAGTGGTAAGTTTAAATTACCTGCTTCTTGCAATGTTTACTTTTTCTTCATATTTTTGTTCTACTTTTGTTTGCTCCCTCTGTCTTGTAAGTCTGCTGCACATTGTGAAATGCCTTGCTGTACYCCCATGGTGTCACCACTCATCAAACCATCCTAATACACCATCTCCAGGCAAAGTGTAGATTTACATGTTTACAAGTGTATTTGTATTTTAACACTCAAAAAGAGAAGCCTGCATAGTACTGGGATGGTTTCACATATTCCACTTCAGCATTTTTGTGAAATTTTCCATTGGCTTTAAYGTTGTTAGCATGTTCTACAGATGTTTAAAAAATGGCGAGGAAAATGCATTGAAAATGACAATTTGCCGTAAATATCCTCCTTTCCTCACTTTCCAGTCTACCAAATGACATTTCATTGTGGTAGAGGTGAGTTATAAACTTTTGAAAATTGCCTTTTCCCTGCTCCRTCTGTGTTGTAAGGAAAATATAGGGAGCACAACAAAATAATAAATAAAAAATGTAATCCAAGAATGTGCTGTGCCTCAGCAGGCTGCTGCAGTGCAGACTTTTTTAAAAAAACTTGCTGCATTTTTAAAACTTTAAAAGAAGATTATTTAAGTTTGAAAATCCAGAAGTTGGAAATGATGAAATTTTCTTTCAAACATTTTCTAGCTGAGAAGATGCGTGGTCATGATCACATGCCCTGACGTGCAGTATGAGCAGCCATTATCTGAGGGGCGCCTTGTGTGAAGCTGTTGGTGAGAGTTCTGCAGTGAGTGCAGGGGTWGAGCAGCGTGTGGGGAGGCAGAGATGCCTCCCTTCGTGATGTGGTGTGTCGGTCCTCCCCCTCAAGGCAGGAAGGGACAGCTGCTCTCTCCTGGGATGCCTGTCTCTGTATTACAGGCCTTATCTCCCTCCTGCCTCTCTCCTGAATTCCCACCCAAATTCATGGCTGCATGGGGGCATCTSTTCAGAAACACATCCAAACTCTTCCCAGGACAAGGGTGTTTTCCCAGTGCTGAAGGGTCCCGTGCAGCTCTGCCCAGTCTGTGCTGGCGGCCGCGTGGTCAGTCCTGCGGCACAGAGCCGAGCGCCGTATCCCGGCCAAAGGGTACATACTGGTGGCAGGGCTGGAGCAAGCTCCGTTCTCTGACATGCTGAGACCCAGAGGGAGCCCCTGCTTTCATCCCTTCCTTGTTCCTGGCTAGCTTCAGGCTTCTGTTTTTCTCCTTGTGATATGAGAGTCCTTTTCTTTGTCCATCTAAAAAAAAACCCAAACCTCAGCCCATGACCAAACATGGCTGCGTATTGCGCTGCTTTTCTTTTGCATCTCCCTCCAACCTGTGCTCTGAGCTCCTCTCCAGCTTCGGAACCAGGTAGCTGCATCCCGCGCCGTGCCAAGAAACTCCACGTGAAATCCTCCGAGAGCGACTCCRCAGCTCATGTGCAGCTCTGGCACTCGAAGTGCTCAGAGCTTCTGCGCAAGCCGGCAGCTTTCTCTTAAGTTGCTCATTAGGCTCCTGTTATGCTGCCTTTTTATTCCTGTGTTTTCTGTGTTTCTCTTTTTCCAGGTTATCCTTACTCCTCTGGAGCTGCACAGAGGTCTGACTCCACCAAGACCAGTGCTATTAATGCATATATTAAACAGGTATAATGCAGTAAAATGGGGTTTAGTTTCATCAATGGTTCCTYATAGCCATAGATGACAAAATGCTTTGCAAAAATAATTTATTGATTTACACATGTAATATGACTGTATATGTGTTCAGACATCTACATTAAATGATTTATTTTTATATATGAGAAATTGTCCTTCTCCATGTTTCATCTCAAAGAATAATCGGATCAATATGTTTCAAGTGAGAAGCAGAAAATATGATCAAATTTTATGTATTATGTCAGAGGATGAATTCTACATTTGTTTTGACTTGTTGCTGTCCGCCAGAGGGAAAAGGGCTGGTAGTGTTTGAACTGAAATGAGAAAACTGTTTTTCTGCGAAGGAACACAAAACACACAAAGGGCTGGAGCTCCGTGCACGTCCATTTCCGCAGCATAAGAGAAAATTGTGCTGCGAACATAAAAATGGGGAGGCAATATAACAGAATGAGAAATCTCAGTCAATAATGTTTTATCAAGAAAAAATAAGGACCACCAAAGGAAAACAGTAAGTGCTGATTTGCATTTTSCTTTGAGTAACTGTCCCACATGTACCTCGACTCTGTGGGTATTTTAATCACAAATACTCCGGAGAGATGTAGAACTATTCCCTTAGGACCAAACCTTTCCTTGCTTTATTTTATTTTCTGCTTTTCTATTTCCGTGTTTCTTTTGCTGCCTTCATCTTTGTTACAATTTTAATGAGGCTGCAGGAGAGGGTTTGCTTCTATTTATTGCCCTGTGGCTCTTGCTGCTGCTCAGTCTTCAGTGTTTGTTGGTTATTGTGGTTCATGTGAGATTTTTATGAATTTGAAGAAATCTATGCCCTTTGCAGATGCTGAATTTAGCAGTAATTTAAGGCCTAAACTTGTAATGAGCCTGAGATTCATCTCAAAATATTTCTTGAATAGATGTCTGGCTTCCCCTTAAACTCCGAAGTCTGAGTTTCAGCACTGTGGGTCTTCGTTTCATTCAAAGTATCCACCGACCTTATTCGCATATCTCATTCACAGGAAGCCTTACGGCATGGCGAGACTCTTCTTTTAGGGATATCAAAATGTGGTCTCCCTGAGTGACTGGTGCGTGGTTCCCAGAGCTGGTTCCTCCTCCCTCGCCTTGCTTCCTCTGCCTTGCAAGTCTGCTGCACATCGTGAAATGCTTTGCAGTTATTTCTAGAGCCTCTGAGTTTCTTCTGCTGTGTTTCCTCCAAAGGTATCATTATATTTAAAGCTTCTAATATTAAAGCTCCTCATCTTACAGTTAAAGTGAAAATCATGGCTCTTATAGAGCGTATTACTTAGAAGYGTTCGATGTATTCCATGTGCTTGGATGCTTGTGCTGTGATTCTCTTCTTTTTTTCCTATACGCACACAGCAAAGCCGGTTCCGCTTAGCATGCTCTGTTTATACACATAACACTACCAGGCTGTTAACTTTCTAGTTTTTATGTGTCCTTTCAAAGTTGCTGCATTTTTTGACTTGCCATACTTTAATATATAAGCCTGTGTGCTGTGATGTGTCAAATAACCTTTTAAAATCCAAATAGATTATGTCCAATGTTTTCTTCCTGTCTGGAGACTGTGTTACCTCTTTAAAAAATTCCAGCAGATTTGTCAAACAAGATTTACCCTTTATAAGACTCTGCTGGCTACTTTTTATATCAGCTCACATTTCTCCAGATGTTTTGTGATCTCATCACTTATTAATGTCTCTGTGATTCTGTCTTCTGCTGAAGTTATACAGTTATTACTGGTTAATGTGGCTATGAATGTATAATCTCCTTCTTCCTTATTAGAATGCATTTGATGACAAGAATCTRCTCAGCATGGGTTTGAAGTTTAATGGAAAGAATCCTTTTTTGGGCTCAAATTCGGAGGATTTAGAAATACCTCCATTTTCTTAATCTATTACCTCATTACTTTTATTTAATAATCTTGTCCACAAGTACTCGGGATATTTCCAGTAACGCATGAGTGGAGGCCCCTGCCATGAACAGTCTGTGATCTTAAGCARTTTTTTTCCCTTGACGTCTTTGTTTCCCTACCAGTCTCTGTTTCCTCCCTTCCCCTTTAACTCCATGTTCCCTCACATTTTGATAACGTTGTTTTAGTTACAGACATACTTAATCTGCTTCCTCGTCTTAGTTGACGAGGCTTTTGCTTCTCATTTGTAAAGCAATTAGCACTGGGCCGTGCCTGGCTCAGGGTGCTTCTTGCAGTGCAGGCAGACAAGAAAACACTTGCTGTAGATGACTGCAGGGAAAGAGGCTGCAGGAAAATATACTGTGTTGTTGACTGCAGGTGCCAATAAAAACTGACTTTTCGTGGCGTTTCATGGAGGCATCGCCAACAGCAGCAACTTGGTTWTGTTTTCACTGGGTGCCTCCACATGTCTACTTTCACCTAATTTCTAGAGTACTGTTGAGGTGTGTAAGCACCCTTGCTGCCTTCCATATGCACTGCAGGAGCCAGCACRGACTAAACAAACAGACCCAACTACAGAACCAGTGAGAAGGTGGCGGAGGATTTCCATTTGATTTCCATCATTCAAAAGAAATAAAACTTTATGAGGAAGGACGAAGCTTTTGCCAAAGCGCTCGCTGCTCTGGAACTGCTGCAGTGGCTGAGAATGGAGGGATGCCCATGCAGCAGAAATTTATGGGAACGTCGTAAGCTCCATGAAGCGCATGGAATTTGGATCGGATACAAGTCAGCCTCTCCATTACACGTCTATGGCTTTCTGCATATTTGTGATTATCCTTATGAATTATGTAAGCTACTGCTTTCAGATGGGAGAGACTTCGAGAAGGAGCTAGGGAACATGTCTGAGTGCTCGCTGGTAATGAACTCGGAACAAGAGAAGATAAAGTAATTTGTACAGTGGCTGGAGGACTATAGACTTATGTAGAGTCAATAAAGTTTCTGGATAAAGGAACAACTCCCCCTGCCCCCTCCCCCCTTTTTTTTTCCTTGCAGGCACTGCTTTCAGAACAATCAGACATTTGTTTTCTTTATGGAAGTTGCATGGTTGGTAAAGAAGAAGTCAGATTGATGGCATTATGCAGTATAAGAATACCAGGTCATATTTTGAAATCCTCATTTTGGTGAAGGTGGATTTTGTCACTGCCATCGCAGTGACTCTTGAATCTCTTGAAGACTGCTATATTGGACTTTCTTTTTTAAATGTTCTGTAAAATTATGACATCTTGATTCCCAGAGCCAGAAGAATCTTCCTACTCTTTTTCAGGGAAATAAATTACTTTATTACAATATTATTTGAATTTGTCTAGCTGGGAAATCCAGCAGGAGGTAAAGTTGTTGGAAGCCATTTAAATGCTTGTAATGAGTAAGATGTTTACATTTCACGTGCCTGGATCTGAAAGGTCTATTGCATGGAGGCATTTTGATTAACTCATCTAGGTCACTGGAGAAAATTGTGCTTAAAACTCATCCATCAGCTTGTTTTCTCTGGGTGGGGTGTTGCAGCAGCTGGATGCTAGTCATTCATCAGAGAGGTAATGCATGTCTTCAGAACAGTTATTCCTACATCTTCAAATAAAAAGAAATCTCCAAACAACTATTATAAAAGGCTTTAAGGAAGGTGCAAAGGGACGTTTTAATTTCTTCTTTGTCCTATATAAATATGCTTAAGGACAAAAAATTGACACCAGTATTCTGTTGCAATAACATATGGCATATATAACTGTATTCAATTCTCCTATTCTTTTATATAAACCTAGTATCTTGTTACTAGCTGCTTGGGGATAACCGAAAATAACTAATAGAGAAGCTTAAGAAACCATTTCAGCAGCTTGGTAAAGCATTTTCCTTTTGTTCATGCTTGAAGAAGCTACTGATGATACTGGAACACCTGTTTGTTGGACTCGTCCGCCTCCTAGTCGATGCAAAGGTCACCTATTTAAATAGAGAGAAATGTTAATTCTGTGGATGCCTACAGAAACGATTCAGTTAGACTGTGAGATCCCAAGTTTTGTCCTTTGAGAACTCCACTGTTCTCAACAAGGATAAGGTTTTGCACAGTAACAATCCTAGTCTTTGCCAACTCTTGCTCACTGTGTAAGGCAGGAAAGATGTTGTATTCACTCTAACTAGGTTTAAAGGCTCCACGCTGGTGGTTGAAGTTCCCTGTTCTCTCTGTAAATGTATCACCATGTGGGACAAGCCTGTTTTTTATCTTTAGTCCACCAAATCAGCCTMTCTCTCCTGCTTTGGCAATCATGTGGCAAGAGAAGGGAAAGGAGGGGGAAGGTGAACTTCTAGTTCTGATTCATCACTTTTATTGAACTTAAATTCTTTTGTTTTAATGCACACTTGATTGAGCCAGCATTTATTGAAACAGTTATGGCTTGTAGGAAAAACAGACAGTTGAAGAAAGTACAAATGAATCTAATGTAAATCAAATACTTAACGCTTTTGTAGAAACTACAAAGCCTTAAATGGGTATTCTTAATGGTAATTTTACAAAACTCCACTAGGCATCTTCAAATGGAGGTGTGACAGTGATTGTTTCAGTGTGGAGATGGCTTTCCTTTCACATGCTAATCATTTGTGCATGGCGATATTTCTCAGTGTAGTTGCAGTCAGTGAATTGAATAATTTATGGAATGAATTCTCTTGTAAATTTATTGTGTCACAAGCAGGTTGTAATTTCACTAACAGTACACTTAAGTTATTAAGTTAAAAAAAATGATATGGTTGATAGGATAGTGCAGTTGGAGGTTTTCTTGCTCCCTCCCCAACTACTTTTCATCTT
Organism: Eudromia elegans; assembly: GCA_003342815.1. Lineage (NCBI taxonomy): Eukaryota > Metazoa > Chordata > Aves > Tinamiformes > Tinamidae > Eudromia > Eudromia elegans. The sequence continues at coordinate 1,916,972 of PTEX01000103.1, forward strand.
ATGTATTTTCAAACAGAGTATTTACCTAATTTTTATTCAGAATCTGATCTGAGAAAGAGAGGACATTAACATAAATGGGTTTGCATTTGCACACTATTGTTGAATCTGGTGCTCGCAAACAAATTACAGAAGATTTTATATAGACAGAAATAGCATTAAAATGGCATCACTCTGTAGTGCTGCCTTCGTTTCATATTTGTCTCTGAGTAATTGTCCCAGGCTTACAAGTGATGAAGTGCTGAAGTTGCAGACAAATCTGGAGAGAAAAGTGAGTCCTTTTGCTTCTTCYTCAACTTTGGTGTTAAGATAATTGGGACTCATTGCTAGAAAGTGGATTCTGACTTGCAAAGCGGAGCCGGCACGGGGAGCCTCCAGGACCTGCCCATGCTGAGCCCACGTCTAGTGCTCCCGTGGGGGTGCCTCTTGTTGGCCGTGCAAGCAGAGGCCTGGGGCTACTGCCTGGGGGGCTGCACAGCCCSTCTGTCACCGCTGCTGCTGAGGGCTCCCTGCACCCCGGGCTGCCTGCGTGCAACTTGGCAGGTGCCAGGAGGAACCAGCATCCCATGTTAACTCCCATGTGCTGTCAGACCAAGAGATGAGGCTGGGGAGAGCCTCGGTGAGCCTCCTTTTACCTCTGCATGGTAAAAGGAATGGGTTTGACTGCCTTCGTTTTTTATCATTCCATATTTCTTAAGGCCAGCAATATACAARTTCAATTTCCCCCAGTTTGCACAGGTATTTTCTCATGTCATTGATAGCATCTAGATTCTTTTCTTGGTGGTGTCCTCTAGAGCAGGCTGATAATGAATCTCTAAGTGAAGAAACATACAGTGTCACATCTCAAGGTGTCATCAGAGTTAAATTAGAATATAAGAAATAGTACTGTATTAAGTGTGTCCAACTAGAGTAATTCTGTATAAGACAATAATGAGGAGCCTTCGTCAAAAGTGTCTTTTCATTCCCGTGCTCCAGTTGTTTCCCAAGGATTTTGTTGTCTTTTTCTTCCTGGCTTCTCTGTGCAAGCTCTGCACGACTGTCTGGATACTGAGGGTCTTGGAGGCAGCTGTCCCTGACTTCAGGCTCCCAGTCGTGAGCCCCTTGTAACCCAGCTGTGTGTTTTCTGGGCGAGCCCTGGAGCCTTCCTGAGCTGTCTGGAGCAGCTTCTCCCTCCTCCTGAACATTTCTGGGCCTTGAAGCATCTGCTTCCTCCCCTTACATCAGTTGTGGAGGCAGCTGTTGGAGGACAACCAACACTCTTGAAAATGGGCTGGCATGCTGGGTACTGTGTGCTGTCACTGCTCTTAATTTTTCTTATAAAGAAACACTGCATCTGTTGAAAGGAAAAACATATTCCATAATCATTTAAGAAACATCTTTTCCCTTTCATAAGGACAAACAAAGCAGCATCTCATCTCTGATGTCCAATTCCTTTTCTCTGTTTCCCTCTGGATGTCTGTACCTGGAGGGGAGGTTGCACAGCTTGTACTCCACTGTTAAGTGGGTTCTTCAGCTGTGTTTGTAGGAATAAAATAATTTTGCTGTTTTGTTTTTTTTTTTTTTACTTCTGAGCCTCCTTGGGAGGCTTGGAGAAGTGTTTTGGCGAAACTTCTCCAGAGGGTTCCATTTTCTATTTCCTCAAAGTGTTTTCTTTTTTATCATTTTAGAACAGCTGTTGAAACTATATTTGGTTGCCAGCTGTTACTCTTAGGACATGAGCATTTGGGATAAAGGCCTGCTTTTATATTATTTTAGATGTGCTTATTCATATTTTTTTTTTTTTAGTCATTGTAGATATCCTAAGAACTTGACTGTCCACTTCCTTTTATTTGATTTTGTCCAGTCTCCTCTYTCTTCTCTTCCATCCCTTAGGGATATTGAAGTGAGTAAGCTGTTCCTTTGGGGTATCCACATCTGGTTTTATCTGCAGCAAGAGAAGGTGACAATCCGACTCAGGCTTTTCAGAGTTGCCAGAGACTCCTCATGCATCCTGGGGTTTGTTTGCAGCACCTGGAAGGTCTGTTAAGCTGGTGCTGGTAGAGATGTGTAAACAGCATGAAAGGCAGAAACGTTTGACCAGAAATGGTTTGTACTCCTTGCTTGTTAGCTACTCGGATCATGACTGTTTCTTTAACTCTCTGATTGTGCAAATCTTAATATATCTGCTTACACAGTATATACATTTAATTATTTAAATGAGTCAAATGACATAGAAATAAATATTTTTGGTATCTTGTTCTCAAATTGCAACCAGAAATTGTTGGTGGATGACAAACTTGGAGAAGACTTCTGTTCTCTGGTGAATGCATCGAAATGCCTTTTTCTCTTAGGGATAGAGGTGACAAAGAGCTTGAAGTCCAGAACAGAACTGCGCAATTTAAGAAGTATTCAAAGCAGAGGTTTCCTTGGCTTGCTTAGGTTTTAATGATGATCTCAAGAACAGCTGTATAGCAGGTGAAATTAATAAGCGTACTAAACTGCCTCATGGAAACTGTAGATGCAGCATTGGTACTTAGGGCTTTGTAACACTTCATATTTTGAAAGTCAATGCAAACTGGGTTGACATTCTTGACAAAATTTTCTTGTGATGAGCGGGTACAATATTTTATTTGCATTTTGTGGTGGGAATACTGACGCAGAGGGGCAGCAAACAGGTGCTGGCAGTATCAGATGCCAGAGCAGGACTCAGCACCCTGGGCYGCTCCTGCTGCCGGCGCCCTTGAAAGCCTCGCTGCCTCCCACCCGAACATCCGCCCGCAGCCCTGACCGGGCTTGTGCTCCACTTTGGCTGGAAGCAACACAAATAAATCTCTTTTTCTCAGCGCTCCTCAGAGTGTTAAATACTGGTCTAGTAGATTAAATTACAATGGATTTGTCACAATAATGTTTCAGGACTGGGAATAAAGACTTCATTGACATCTCCTGTATGGATTTTTGTTTAGTTAGGCTGTGTATCTCCAGGTACTTTTCTCTGCTACTGTCAATTGCAGTGAAAATTGAGGAAGCAGTTCTACTTTTCATTTTTCAGATGAAATTCCTGTTAAAAGCACTGTATTGTAATTACAGTGGTGCATGTTAAATTTTTAATTTGATTTTCATTTGTCTATTCAATTGATATAATTGATGTGCATCCCTTCTCCCCCGGGATACAGGTTAATAACCTACTAACCTCAGAGTAAAGGCATGATAAAAGGATACCACACTAGGGTCTAAGGAACCGTTTATAATGTATGATTTTAACAACAGTATCCTTATATTTTGTCCTTTCTAACCTAMATCATTTTATACTTTCAAAACTTTCATAGACATTAGAAACATCAATTACTTTAAGTTTACTGAAGAATCATTGATATTAGACCTACAAGGAGCCTAATCATACTACCATTTGTGAACATCTGACAAAACAAGAGTAAAATAAAATTTGCAATGCTAAATGCCTATTTTTTTCAGGTGAAACATGTACTTTCCCTATTGTTCTGTACAGAGGATAATAACCCCAACACATCACAATCCTAAGTGGAATTTTTGGCTATAGCTACGGCTTCCTGATACTTGCTCTTGGCTGAAAACGTGCTGTTTTATGCTCRCTGGGGATTGCTTCTCCCTGAGACCTTCTGCCGGCCATGCCGGGGCCTGGAGCTGCCTGCAGGACGGCAGGGAGCATCGCTCTCGAGGTTCCCTGCTTTCCCCTGCTTGCTTAGTTGTGCTCCGGTTGTTCTCTTGTGTGCGCTACTTAGTACAGATTCACTCCTTCTAGGACAATAGTATGAAAAACTCACTGGAATTCATGCAGGACCCGGGCCAACGGAGAGCTTATTCTAGCAAAGAAAAACATTCTCTTCTAGGTTATGAAATTGGAAATAAGGTGATTATGTGAGAAAGCCATAAGTGCAGAATTAGTACATGGTTGAATCCACTCTGTTCCTAGATGATGCTTAAGGTCTCCAAGGAATAGCTTAGCCCTCTAAAACCCTTCAGCTGGATATAGAAATGAAAATATTCAACATATCCCATGGCTCTTCAGTGAGCTGATTGGYGACAGAACTGCAGAGTGTTTATGGYAGCYGGTAGGAAAGGTGTTAGATGATGGCAGTGTACTGYATTTTGTTAGCTTATATGGTAGAGAGCTATTWAAGAAGTGAAAATGAAGATTTAGTTAATTAGACCAAATCTTCATATTTCTTAAACTATTCCCAACAATGAAAATGCAGAAATTACCATTGCCTGTTGAAATTACTGCTAGCTTGCCCTGTGCGTATCTCGTAGGCTGTATGCAGAGTGAGTATAGTTCACAGATATTACAACTTATAAATCCTTAACTGTAAATTACTGTAAAGTTTAAAATCATCAGCCTGGGGCGACAGTGGCTCAAGGTGTGCTGCATGGGGCAGTTCTGGTGCAGCGGTACCTTGTGCGGCTGCTTCGGCGCCGTGGTACCTCGCGTGGCTGTTTCAGAGGGAGAGCAGAGTGCATGAGGAGCGCAGGGCAGGCTGTGCCACTGCTGTGGGGCACACGGGCTGTGTGGGTGCGTGAAGCACACCGGTTGTGTCAGTGCCYGACGCACACGGGCTGTGTTGGAGTTCCAGGCGCACGGGCTGTGTGAGTGTGTGAGGCATGCAGGTGTCAGTCCGTGAGGTGCCGACTGTCCTCCGGCAGTGTCTGAGGCGCGCAGCAGGACTTTCCACCTCTCAGGGGCTCTCGGAGCGTGGCTGCTGCCGCCCCTCGAGCCGCTGCCATTGCATGAGGGGCGAGTGAACGCCCATGCGTGTGAGGCACCTCAGGGAGAGTGGGCAACGTGTCGAGGAGAGCAGGTGACCTGTTGAAGAGAGTGGGCAACGTGTGGAGGAAAGTGGACGACGTTGCTGGGGAGCGTGTGTGGCGCCTCATGGGAGCAGAGAAGCCGTTGAGGAGAGCAAGGAGCAYGCTGAGGAGAGCGGACATGTTGAGAAGAGCACATGGCGCCTCAAGGCGAGCAGGTGGCGGCAGCCCCACAAAATGGCGTGCGCGTGGGACAGGCGTGAGCGAGGGACACGCAGCCGTGGKGCTCGGAGCCGGAGGTGAGCAGTGCACGCCTGGTGGGAGCATGAGCAGGGAATGCCTCACGCTTACTCTAACCACTACTGATACACTTTTGCTTTGGCTCTCTGGTGCTTTTTGCACAATGTTGAGTTTAATGCTGAATGTGCACTACTTAATCTGAGAGGCGCCTGCCCCATGGGTAGGTATTTGTTCTCTAAGCTTTTTACAAAATTGTTTAAAAATAATAAACTGCTCAGCAAAGGCACCCTTATAAGTGGAGATGAATTTACTAACCAATGAAAGACCTCAGCATCTCCAGAAAAATTTCTCTTCTGGATGTGAAGAAGTAAGATAGGCCTCGTGTGGTTTAACTGATCAAATCAATGTCTGCGTTCAATTTTCATCCTCAGTCATTTTATTTTGGGCTGATGATGAACTGACAGTTTCAGACCAGGTATCTGRAAAACATCCAATTCCTGACCCAGCAAAAACTCTGTTGCACCTGGAGCACTGGGTGATACTGAACGGTGACCAAAACCCGGCGCTGCGGCCTGCGCAGGGCTGCAGGTGACCGGTGTTTGCCCAGCTGCCCAGGGAGACGAGCCCCTGTTTGTATTTACCTTGCAGGAAAATAAAACGTAATTGCATGGTGATGGAAATCCATCTAGAAGCCGGGAAATCGAGGGAAGGGAGTGATGCAGCTGGAAGGAACCCGGATGAGGGTGGCTTGCTCAGTGAGCCCTGCTCCCGRGTGGGACAGAGGCTTCTTAAGCAAACTCTGCGCTGTCCAGATGGGTCGACAACATTAAGAAATGTATAACTATGCCTATTGATACAAAATTATTGCATGCAAGAGCAAATTTCCCCCATGGGTTGCAGCAGAAGATACTGGCACTTACCCTTGGAGACAGAGATGAAGTATTAGTATTAGGAAATTTGTTCTGACATACGGGCATTTGTAGAGCTACTGATTGATTTTCCTCTGGATAGTCCTTCTACAGATAAGCTTTATTTTCTGAAAAAATAAGGAGAGAGTGTGGGCAAAGGCAATTCATGCTTCTGCAGGCTCGCTACCATGCTCCATTTTAAATAATAGGGGTACAGCAAACATAAAGGTGACTAAAGCATACAGTTTTTCAACAGGTTCAGGACATTTTAAAAGCTTCTTCAGTGTTAAATAGCTGCTGGATGTGGCCTTTGCTTCAAGACCAGTTTTTGCCCTGCTAAGTTACAACTACAGGGTGGATGGTTGTTCTCAGAGTAGCAACTTCATGCTTTCCTTGGCTCATCTGTTCATTGTAATTCACGACTAGGCCCTAAAATTGAGAACTCACCTATGTTGCTTAGAAAAAGTTACTATATCAAATATCCAAAATAATAACACTAATAAATCAAGTAAAAAATTAATAATCAAGTAAATTAGCTAATATTTTATTCTGAGATGCTGACTATGTTGAAAAAATATTGAAAAAATAATCAGAAATAAAATGCCAACACCTGCTCCTCCCAGCAGACTTCTGCAGATCCTRCTCGTTGCCAGTGGCTGTGAAAATGAACCCTTCTTGCAGCATGTCCTGGGAAGCAGCACCAGCAATCCTGGCTAGGCCATGAGAGGCACAAGGCTGCAGGCACTGAGGTAAGCAAAACAGATGTAGTTTCTCCTCTTCAAGCCTTCTATCAATATCAGTGTTAATATCTATCACTATGACTAGTGAAAAAAATGGTCATTTCTGACCATAGAATGGAAAGATGTGTGGGATCTCCCAAGCCTGACTGCTTCTAGTTCAGCACAGCCTGGTGACCTCTCTTGTTTAGTCACTCTCTTATTTCAGATTTTCTGAAATTTTTACTGAGATTTTTCTGAGATTTTTACTGTTTTTCCCATTTTAACTATTCATTTTCTGTGGGAGACCCACATGCTTTATGGAAGATCAAGTAGGAGAGATTCACAACATTTCTCACACCTAGAAAATATGTACCATAACAAAGATACTTGATATGTGGTGAGCTTTCTGGCACAGCCTCCCATTGGTGAACATGTGCTGCTGTTTAATGTGTAGCAGGAGATGAGTGTCTTTCAGACTGCTCTATCTTCAAACCTCCCTGTACGTGCTTTCTGTGTCACCTTGCCTACTGCATGTTGTACTGCATTAAATTCTATATTATATACATATATAACATAAGTTGCATTAACTTCTTCCCTTTGGGAAAGAGTTAGACTTAAAGAATCCAGAAATCACCTGATTCCACAAGGAATAGTCTCTACTCTGCATTAACATGCAATGTTGTATGTATAGTAACTGTTGAACATTTCTGGAACCTTGGAAGGGAAATATGTTGCTCAAAAATTTTTTTCAAGAACGTATATAATATACTAGTAGGACTGAAATCCTCTCTACAGCATACAGGCAGTTTAGCTAACAAGGATGAGGTCTGTCTGAGCTATGTGAATTAATATAATGGCTGCAGTTTTGGAGAAAAAAAAATCCCAAGATAACTCATATCTCTCTCCATGATGGGAAAAAGACACCTCATGGCTGAATTACCATGTGGTAGGGCATTGCTGGTAAGGCAATTTGTTGAACATGATTAAGGACCCATCATTCAGAAATTCTCAATCTGTCTGATCATGGTTGCGTTTTTCTGTAGCTTATTCAGAGACATAAAATCCAAGCCAAGACGAGACTCTTGGCAGTTCTGGTGACCTGGCCGGTGAAGTTGCACCACTCTGAGGCCACGGAAGCCTTGGGAAGGKGTGTTGAAGTATGATCCTGGGTTGCTGTGCCTGTTGATCCCCGTGCTGCTGCCCTGGGACCTTCCCTAATTGAAAGGCACCAAAATGAGAGTATCATTAACAAGGCAACATCRTGTGGACTCATCTCTGAGATTCACTGTTCCTTTCTAGCATTTAGACATCAGGGACAGATAAATTCTTAAATTGGATTGCTTTTGGTTTTTTCCCCCTCAAATTCAGACTGAAATTTTTCAGTTTATTGCAGGTTAGCAACTGGAATAAACACAGCAGTGGTCCTTGGAAATCAAGATGAAGAACATAAGATCTTTCCCTCTCTGAGTGTGAGCATCACTCAATCTTGGTGCCTATCTAGCCACATTGCTGTGGTTTTTGGTACTATAAATATTTAAGCCGCATGTATGTGCTTCACCCAGAGGATGAATGACAGAGAATGTTATTAAATCCCTCAATTTTTCGTGTCACAGCTCATCCTAATATGCCATATCAGATTACTTTGGTCACATATATCTGTTTCTAAAATAGATATTATTATAACAGAGGAATTAATCAAAATTTGGGGAGAGCTATAGCACGCCCATTACTATCAGCCTTTGGTTTCAACAGTTAGTGCCATGGCCAGCGTCTTGCTTCTTGCTATAAACATCTGGATGAGGAAACTGATAGAATTAAATTCTGTGCCTGAAAAAGACATATTGAGTAGAAGCTTTGCTTTCATCTTTGTGATAATGTTTTTAGGAGAATACTCACAGTGTCTCAGTGTTAACATTCTTTAACTGCTCCTCAAATTACTAATGCTTCACGTTGCTTTAATCCATTCTGCTGTAATAGCTTTATTAGATTAAACTCCCTGCTGAGCAAGCGAGGAACAGTGGGATTATCACACTTCCCTTTGAACAGCCAGTAAAGACAAAATAAATGGTTAACAAAATAGAACAAATTCAGTTTGCAGGTGATCTGCAGTTTTTAGCCATCGTAGACGATGTAACTGCAGACAGACTCTAAGTGTTCCTATTATTTCTTGCTTGAAAAATGCCTTTTAAACAGCCTGGAGAAATTTCTGAGGTAAAAAAAGAAGTCATAATGGAATAAAAGTTCTTTTTTTTTCCTTTAGATCGGTTGTTAATTGCATCATGCCACTGTAGGGACAGTGTGATGAAAATCTGAAACTTTATTTTAAAAAAATTTTTTTAGCTTCACTTTTGACTAAACTGAGGTAAGTCAGTAACAGTCCTTTATCAAGTAGCTCCCAAAGTGGTAGCTCTTAATGATGGATTTTTTTTTTTTTTTAGCAAATCTAATTAACTATTTGAAGTATTTTGTCAAGAGGCTCACGATTACTATACACAAGCAGTGGGTGGCTCTTCTAGATTCTCTTAAAAACTCAGTTTCTTCTCAGCATTCTTAAAATCCTCATCTGCTGGAGCAATTTGAATTTTGTTATTAGTGACTGCTGGAAATCATAATTCAATAAAGACTAACTCATTTAAAAATGCTTCATGCTGAGCATGCATTAGGTAACTTGGGAAACTTAGGAGACACAGAAAAACATATACTAATATTCAGGTCTACACAGGAAATTGGTATGGCACTGAGCAGTTTGAAGGAGGCTTTCTGTATTTTTTTAAGAAGCTGCAGAAAGGTTGGAAGGAATGCAGGGGGTTTTTTTGTGTGTGTTTTTTTTTTTTTTAGTAAATGTATTCCTTCCCTCTCTCCAGCTTTTTTTTGTAATGCATTGGCATCTGCCCAGAGGATAGTGAAAATATATTTGATAAACATTTCTTTGGTAATTTTGTAAGCAAGAAAGAAAGCCATCATGTTTCTTTTCTTAAATTCTTTGTATGTTTCTTATTACCTATCTTGAATGAGTTTAGAAGTTTAAGTATCTCTCATGCCCCATCTCTCCTGTTCCCTTTATGGCAATAATGTTATGGCCATAGAATATATAGTCTTGCCATAGGGGAATGGGCCTCCTGGTCGGATTTTTAAGCCACATCTGCAGCTGCAGCTGCGGCAGTCTTTGAAAAATATTGATACTATGAAAGGATGTCATTTTCTAACAGTGAATTCTGCAAAGGATGCACCACCATTTCATTTCAGCCCAGTACTGTCCGGCATCTGTCTCCTCTGCAGTTCCGTTGCTGCTCTGGTTCACCATATAAAATACACAGGGGTATTTTTTCCTATTTCCCTCCGACACAAGTTGTTTCATCTTTAGAAACAAAACATTTTCTACCAGCATCAGAGGTTTCTGTTCTCTTCTCCTTTCTCCCTTATTCCTTCTAGCCTTTTTTAGACTTATATATCCCTTCTTTTTTACCATCTCTCCTTTTCATCCCCTGCTCTATCTAGAAGTTCAGAAAATAATTGTCTTTATCCACCTGTTTTTCTTCTCTTGCTGCTTTATGATTTAATTTAGTCTCTTTATTTTCCCCTTCTTGTTTATTTTTCCCTCTTCCTTTTCTTAAAATCAGGCAAAATGATTGATATTATTTTCCCTTCTCTATTTGATAAAATAATACTGGACCAATGCTATGGAGATAGATTTGTTGTCATTGCTGAAAAGGAGGAGATGAGGGTAAAGGTGCAGAAGACACAGAGAAGGAGATGAGGGTAAAGGTGTAGAAGACATAGCAAAGGACATGCTGTCAAACTATGAGGCTTATAATCTGCACACTGTGGTATGTACTATCAGCCCCCTGTCAAGCTTCAGTACTCTTGGAGTAAGACTGGACCAGCCTGAATAAATAGATGTAATTCAGTGGTAAAAAACTGGGACAAAGGCCTGAATTCTTTATTCAGGCAAAATGCCCATGAAAACAAGCTGGTATACGTCAGAATAAAGAGGCCAGTTTTAGGTTGTTTACCTAGGAGATAACTTGGGAAAGCTTTGGGAATGTACTTCTGGTGAGCTTTACACAACAAGTGATTGCATTCTCTAGCCTCCATACTTTTTTGCTTTTGATCCTTGACTTTCTCTGTTTCACAGCAAACCAGTGTCCTGTCTTCCCTCTTCTTTTCCTTCCAGTTTAAGGTCATTAAATGCTATATTGTAGCTGTCACATTTTGATACCTGCCACTAAGTGGAGTGACTAGAAGGAAACCTGAGTCTGTTCACTGATTCATGCGGCCATAGCAGTGACACTGAAAACCGTGTTTGGATTTTAGAGGAGGTCGAGTTTTTAAAAAATTCTTTTTCTTTCTTCCTAATATTGATGATGTGGGAAAAGTAGGTAAAATTTAYTGGGGAGAGAGTCAATACTTCCCCCCAGTCTGCCCACCTGTTCGGTGTTTCTGGAGCCTTTCATTTTCTAAAGTGTTACATATGGATTACATATGTCTTTCTGTTGCAGCTCTGTGCTCTGTGGCTGGAGAAAAAAAAAAAAAAAAAAGAAACACACAAGGAAATCAATAAACACCTGTTATTCCCAGATCTGCAGTTATTTGGGCTCAAAAGTGCCTGCAGGCAAAGTTAAAACAAAAATCCCAGTAAGTCTATATGCCTTCACAGATTTCTTCTTGCCTGCATGTTTTATTTTATTTTATTTTTTATTTATTTCATTTTGTTTCATCTTATTTTATCCCAGAGTGGACCCTTCACCTCTGTTATTTTACTGCCCTGGATTTGTTCTCTCCAATGTATATTTCCCTCTTCCTTATACACATTTGTATTCAGTAAAGTGGAGATTTTTCAAACGGCTGAAGAATGCAGCCTTGCCTTCGCCCTCCCAGCTTTCGCAGCAGGTTCCCGAAGTTAGGTTGCCCCCTGCTGCTTTTGTTCCATTAAAAATAAAGCTGGATATAAAATATGGTTTGGGGCCTGCCATTATAAAAGTATATACTCAGTGTAATCTACTGGAACCAAATAATTTGAAAGCAGGTTTCAATATAGCAATAAACAGTTGGTAGATGCTTTGGTGTAATATGGTTGTTTAAAAAAAAAAAAAAAAAGAAAAAAAAAGTAATGAGCACATTTAAGTATGGTTCCTTTTTTCCAGATAGGAAAATCTGTATTGGAAAATATTATTGTGAAATTACTGGTTGAGGAAAGAGTCGTATATGCAGTAGAGAAACTTCCATATCTCTTTCACCAAATTTTTTGTTGTTTTCTGTTTTTTCTCTCTTAAGACTTGAAGATCTGAGGTTTTACGAACACATTCATGCAATACATGTATCTTGCTCTTCTGAGATCACTTTGAGACTGCACTTATCTTTGGTAACTATGAGTTTACACTTGATATATGACTTGATTTCTTTAGCATGTACCTAGTTCAGCTCCATTGTAGAGGTTTAGTGTTTATCTGCCTTGCAAAGGACCCCCCAACCATCTAGTTTCTTCTCTTTTGAAAGTGTAGAGTCAAGGGCAGGGTTGGCCCTGCAAAGAGCCTGGCTGGTTTAAGTGCAATAGGTCCCAGACCTTGTGTAAATTACTTGCCTATTTTATCCATATGTATTAGAAGAAACCTAGACTGATGCGAGCAAGCATAACAGCACCTTGTTGCAGGCGGCTGTTTCGTTCCTGCTCTTTCAAAGACATCACTCCTGCTGAATATCGGAGCATATTGTAACACAATTAAAACGTGTAGCAAATGCTTCTTGGCATGCCGGCAGGTAGTTCCTTTTTATAGTTCTGCTTATTGTTGGGGCCTGAAAATAATGACTGAAGCCAGTGCTATGAAATATAATTTCTTCAAATGTAAGAATAAAGAAAAACTCAGAAAATTGTTATGGCATTTTAACTAACTTCGAGTGTGCTGACTGGTTCAGTCACCCCTTTGATGTTTGCAAGCTGGTGACCTGGCCTCCCTCACCATTCATCACTGCCTTGAAATCAAACTCGGGTTCTGTTGCTTTACAGTCCTTCCTCTGCTCTGCTAATAAACACTAAGTTATTTAAAATAACCATTCAGGAGGCATTCAAAGGAGATGTCCGTAGATGAATTTTAGCCTGAGTGCTGTTTCTCGCTGCAAATTCCTAACCTTCATAATGCAACACAGGAAAAAATGGCATTAGTCTAGTGAAGCCCAAAGCTCACACAACCATTTGCTCTTGCAGTTGTTCCACAATCAAAAGTGCCCGGGAAGTCCATTTAACTGCTTCATTTTGTGTTCATTTTTACAGTGTTGATCTATGGGTATGGTAGCAGCTATGTAAATACAAAAAAATCTGTTTGTTAGCACAAGTGCACAATTCGCTGCTCTGTATATGATCCCACTAGCAGATCAGTTCTGGAAGCTTTTCTAGAAGTGAGCAAATCTTGGCTCTGATCATTAGAGCCTCCAGTGGGGACAGTGCAGAGGCACAGTCTATGCAACACAGAGAACCTCTTTTTCTCCTGCTCTCATTTCTGTTGTGAACTAAGTTTATTTTATTTTATTTTATTTTATTTTATTTTATTTTATTTTATTTTATTTATCTTACAGTTATCCAGAGAAAGAGGGTTTCTATGGTGTTTGTAGTGTGCAAACAGCTGTTGTGTGAACAGTCATCACCACTGTAAGAAACAGTAGCATTTTTCATCAGTTCCCTTAGCCCAGGGTACTTCTTCTTTGTACCTGAAGAGAGAATGCTCTGCCAGCTCCAATCCAGGGCATCATAAAATAGAAGGGCAAGAAAAGCAGCAGTGTTGTGGTATGAAACAAAATAAGAACATTAGCTGATTGCATCATGCTGTGTTTGCGTCTGTTAACCTTCAGGTAGTCTTGCTTCCTTATTCCACCCTTCCATGTCACACACCCAAAGTGCAGTCTCTTTGCACAGGCTTAGAAATGTGAGAAGGTACAGGGAGAGGGTCCAGAGGTCTACAGGAGACCGTCAGCRGAGCTGAAGCCCCTCAATATAAGATATTTATCCCTTCATCCTGTATCCCAGTGCTCGGGGCAGCCCCTTGGCAGCCCCAGCTGCCCCTGTGCTACTCGAGTAGCTCTGCAATTTCCAGCTCCTGCCTCCAGCCCTCCTGCACACTCTGCGGGGCTTGGGCAGCCGTCCGGTTCTGTCTCTCGGTTCCTTGAGGCAGGTCCAGGCTACATGCCGCTTGCGAATCCCTCACACTTGTGGAAAGGGACACAGCTGACTGCAGTGAGTAAATGCCCATCCGCGAACCAAGGGAAACCTGTTTGTGAAGATGAAATTGTGACTTGGTTAGAAGAGAGTTAGTGGAGGATTTCATGCTGTTTTAGAATTGGATTCTCACACAAATTTATTCTTTGTTTTTCTGCAGATCATATTTTTAGAAATTATATAGTATTATATAAGAATAAATGAAGCAAGGACAGGGCAAGTCTTCAGGATAGATTAATACAGCTCTGTTTTTTTTCTTTTTTTTTTCATATTTTCTCCTCTTAGATCTGGTTCTTTCAATCCTCATTGTCTCTTTGCTTTTACTCTTYAAAATTTTTCTTTTTGCAAAACACTATTAAAGTTGAATCCCAGGTCCAGCCTTCTGTCCACTCTTCCATCTCCTCTAAAACTGAGTGATCAAGGCTCAGCGCAGTCAGCAGATGAATGCCATTGACATTTCGAAGACAGATTTTTTTCAGCAGAACAGTATTATTGTCATCTAACAGTATGCCTTCTAAGGAGGAGAAAGCTGATCTGGGCTGTGTGGCATTTCAGCTTTATGTCAATATAGACTAAACCAGCTAACAAGAGCTGTTTTAATCTGATCTGTTTAATCTATTGTGTATAGAACAACAGATGTAATTCTAATACAGCAAATTGCTGTATGTATAATGGCAATACAGCAGAAATATTTCTTAGCAGCACCAGAAAACAGAGCATTTAATTTCCTGATTTCTTGCTAAATATGGAATGGAAAATATGTTGATTTAATGCTACAAAAATGCACAGTAGATTTCCGAAAAAGTAAGTAAGAAAGAAACTCTTTACCATATCTAATTTCATTAGTAAACTGTAAATGGAAAATGATGAAGAGGTAAGGTTTCAAAGGGTTGGTAACGCACACGTTTTATGAAGCATTAATCATATGCTCTTGATTTTTGCCCTCCGCTGTTCTGCAGTACTGTATTCCCGCTGCAGGGCCCATGGAGCACCCACTAGCGCCCAGGCCAGGGCTGGGGCGGGCCCTGGCCATGCTGGACAGTATAACCCAGGGTCCTGTGAGAGCCCAGCCTGGGCTCCACCATCCGGCTCACAAACAGCAACAACCGGCGCAGCCAAATTTATGGCCACGCGTCTGAGGTTTAGTTCCTTTCTGCTAGAACAGATTTTAAACGCCACTTTTCTCCTGGCCAGCTCTTGTTTTCTGCTTTCCCCTTTCATAGGCTCTTTCTGTTCCAGGCTGTAAAGAGGGTTAAGAAAGAAATTGTCTCTATTATGGTAATTAAACTCCCAGGAAACAGCCTCATTAGACTAATAAAGAGTAAATAAAGCAGGCAAGGACACACTTTTCTTTCCAGCTCTCCAAGGAAGCCGGGTGATGAAGTTAACACCATTCCCTTGGCCCACCCACCTGCTCCACTCCTAGCTTGCAGAGCATCTCACATGTGTGAGTGAAGCTCAGAGGTGCCTCTATTCAGGATTTAGGTTATGGAGATTTTTAGTTGTTCATGTTCGCTCAGTTGTAACAGTCTTTTGGACCAAAGATATTCTTGCTTGGTTTCAGGGAAATGAATTATACTGAAGTAAATTTACATTGTAATAATCTTTGTTTAAAAGAGCCCTCTTCCTGTTTTGTATTTCAATTATTGTCAGCAACAGGGTAGCTGAGTGGGCAGGAGGACTGCTTGGGAGCTCCCAGGGTGCCCTCATGCTTGCCAGCAGGGTTGTCATCAGGGCTCACAGGGAATTTTGCCCAGCCAAACATGAGACTTTGTGAAAATTTACAGGGAGGTTGGGCATCTGCAAGCATTAGGCCAAAACCAGCCCATCTTCCTTGTAGCATGTTGATAGGGAACTTGGAGAAGCTATAGAAATCACATCAACTGTTAAGAGTTGCTGGAAAAAGAAAATCACTTTCCTACTTGCCAGATCTGTTGCCTACATAAATTTTATGAGATTATTTTACTTTCCTGAAAAAAATTTACTCTCTCTTTTGTGTGTGTGTGTGTGTTATGTTCCTTTTCCTGTTAGCTCTCTAAAAAATGGTAGCGCAAAGAAACAAGCTGAAATGTATTTTTCCTTGTGCACTGCTAACTGAATTGCTTACTGAGTCCTATTTGTCAAAACTTGACAAATCCACCAAAGGAAGGAAGGTGACACATTTGCCATGAGCCATTTCGGAATGCAGCTGGCAGCTTCTGCTGGCAGAGCCTTGCAGGGCTGCGTCAGAGCGAGTAAAGGGGTCAGTGCCTGTGTCCGGACGAATAGCGAAAGCGCACGGTGCGCTCACGCTCTCAATGCAAGGAAAAAACTTAAAGCAAGGGATGTTATGTTTTGTTTCTTTTGAAAATAATATTCACAGCCCAGTCTTCAGCAATGTTTCTTTTTAAGCATTGGCCACAGCTGAGGCAGGGTAACGCATTGAAAGTGCATACGTAGCTCGCTTGCTTTTTCAGAAACCAGATTATGACGGGAGAATGAAATTAGCAGTAAAAGTATTAAAATATTGATAGCAATCATTCCATGTCCTGGCTTTACCAATTAATTATTAATTTTACCTTGAAGGTTAGTATAGGAGATGGACTTTGCTTTATCATGCCTTCACTTAGCAAGATGTTTGACTAGATTTTTTAAAACATTATCAGGTCTCTAGCAAATAGCTCTCTTTTTATATGGTTAGAAGTTGGAATTTACTTTGTGTGTTTTCATAAAATAGGAGGAAAGATTATGTTCTGAAGGTCTGAGGGAAGTGATCTCTCTATCATGTATTAGTAATTCCTAGTGATCTTTATTGTTTACAGTTCTTTCTCTATTATACTTGTTGCTTTTTCATACTAAGGGACCTTGCAGCACTATGCAAAGTAAAGAAATGTTCTGATAATGCAAGTTTTGAATTGTGGAATAGTTAATTTTTTTTTTTCTTCATAAATAAAGAAACTGGTAGCTGGAAGCAGAGGTARGGCGCGTCCTGTGAGCAAGACTGACTTTTGAATCTGTCCCAAAAATGCTTTAATGCTGGTATGCAATGAACAAAATGTGACTGTTTCAGTCTTCATGGTAGGCACTGGGGTTCAAATAACATAGGGTATTCTTGTCTGTATGCTGCCAAACAGCTCAGACTGAGATGACACACTGCAGGTTTTCTATGAATATGTGTTCTGCGCAGTGAAGGACTGTCCGGCTTTCTTTTCTTCTTTTTTTCTTTTTTTTTTTTTGGAGATATGCATGCTTGGGTATTTTCTGTAAATAAGTGCATACCTTCAGAAGAATTACGGGACTTATTGAAAAATATTAATACAAATATAATTCATAAAAGATTTCTAAACTTGGCAAACTTTTGAATTTAGTGTGAACAATATTTGTCTTTTTCATACTAGTATTAATATAAGATTCAGACATGGAAACATTTATGTGCATCTGTGACTTCACTCATGCAAAATTGTATTGATTTCAGTGAACTCTACACATGTGCAAAATCAGGTTTAGATTTGCAGTGCCGGGGCTTTACTTTTGTAAACTTCATATTTCCTTTCTTGCATCGCAAAGGTCTAAAAGACCTATTTTATTGTCTTGAGGGTAAATGCCTGTCATTTCTGAAATGATAAAATTCAGTTCTCAGTGGTTTCCTTTAAAGTGGTCCTGATTTTAAATGATCATCATTTTAAATGTGGATCAAGTGAAAAAAAGCTTTATTATATTATATCTTCTCCAGGAGAGAGCCATTTGAATACTTAAACTTCGGAAACGACAGATTTTGCTGAGCTTTGTCAATTTTGAAACAGAATATTGAAAAAGGAAAATTTTGCTGTAGCACTGTGAAAAATGGAACATACACAGTCTGGACCCTTTTAAGATAAAATTAAGAAAATTACAGCTTTCTTCTTTGTGTTACATTCCATTTTTAGATCCTGAAACCTTCAGGTCTCTATGGAACTGCTAATGTACTTAAAGTTAAGAAGTGCTTACACTATTTGCAGGATTAGGATTATAATTCTGCCTGTCTCTGTCGTGCACAGGCTCATGCAGGTGCATGCGTATGATACCATTTGTGTGAGGAAACTTTGCCATCGTTGTTTGCAGACTTGTTCTCTCAAATGAGTTACAGTGCTCTGCATTTCTTGTATGCCAGGTGACAATAATGTTTATTTGTTGAATGAAATGGCAAATTTTGACTTGCAGAGACCTCTAAGTTATCAGGAACTCTTATAAAATATATATATATATATATATATAAATAAATATATTTTATTCCCATGACTGTTTAAAGAGCAGAGACCCTTTCAGCCACTTTGCTAGTATCTTGTATTAGCAGAATCTGTACATCAAGAACAAATATTGCATTGATACAAGTCCACTGGGGCTATTAGACATAAAGATGCAGATGCAGCTTCTGGCTTGAGCCATCCCAGGACTTGCGGTGCCTAAGACAGAGAGGCTGTGCTGGGAGGCCCATGTAGTCATCCTACCCAAACCACTCATCTTGGGCATCCTCTGCCAGAAACAAGGAGGGATCTGGAGGAGGTTGGCAGGGTTCCTGCTTAAGTCAATCTTCAATTCTTTTTCGAGAAGGAGGATCTTTATGCCCAAAACTACATCTCAGTTACACAAATGCAAGTATACATTGAATCAAACTATAGTCAAAGGATTTGCAGTAGTGTAAAGAAATGTGGCTTTARGAAATGTACTCCCAATTAACCCCTCCCTGCCACACACATTTCAGAGTGTAATTTCCAGGAGAAATATGCTATGTAGCATCTATCTTTGTCCATCTAATTGCAGGGTGTCAATCAGGAAAACGTTATCATATTTGTATATATGACACAAAAGCCATCAGTTTATGGTATCTAAAAGAGAGCTGAAAAGATCATTCTGCTATATTATGGCAGATGCCATTTGTATTATATGAAATTATGTGAATAAATGCTGATTAAAACAAATATTGATAGAAAACAATTAGTAACAATTCTAGAGAGACTGGCCAGAACACACGCAGCACTATATTGCCACCTTTTGTGCTTGTTAACCATATAAAAATGTCTTCCCTCAGATAATCGTATTTTCAGGATGAATTATAAACTGTGATATTTTACATCACCAAAGGAAACTAAGCTTCCTGGGCTCCTCCCTGTATTGCATTTTCCATTCCTGTCCTGTGTTGGGGTTGCAATAATTACTCAGTCTGAGCTCCGCTGTGTCTCTTGGAGGTGTCCAGAGACAGAAAGAGAACAGCAGCAATAAAAGGGGAGGATCTGAGCCCTGYAATCAAATTAAACCATCTGAACTTCCGTCTTATAAAGAAATATTTTCATGCCCATTAGGTGCAGATACAATGTATTAGATGTTTTAGGTTGTGTCTCGTCTCAAAACTGCCTGCTGTAAGGGGAGACTGTGAAGCACTTTCTAACTTTGGTTTCTCTTGGAAGCTCTAAGATGGACAGATGGACTTAAAGAGATCCTAAGATTTAGAGAAGTACTCCAAGACCTTGGGTAAAGCAGGAAGAAGTTGCCTTTTGCTCTGTGACAATTGACTTGGGGAGTAGCTGCAGACAAGGGCAGATTTCGGGAGAGATCCTCTCTGCATCTCCTGGGCATCTCCTGGCTTCCAGCACAGGGTCCTGCAGCCTGCTCGCCCAGTAAAGGGCACACAGGGATTGCTGTGCAGTTATGCTGGTCACGTCTGATTTCTCTATATTTTTGGGTTTGATGCTGAAGCCTTCTCCATCTCCCTGGAGTATCATATAGGCATTCTTGAATATCTTCTTTCTGGAGCCAAAGTGACAGGTACCCCTCTCCTCCCACTGACAAGCAGCTCCAGTAAGATACATCTTCCAGGAGGATAATCTGAGCACTTCCAGCTGTATGGGAGGCATACTGAGACTTTCATCTGATTTCATTATGACTTTTGAAGTGAAAACCTTGTAGCATGTTCTGTTTCATGCTGGCAGCAATGAGATGCTCTGAGGTTGGCTACAATGAGCCTAGGACGAGAMGATGAAATGAGATACCTGAGTTTTCTCTGTCATATTGAGTAGCATGATTCCAGTTCTTCTGGCCTGCTAAGCAAGGATTTTCCTTGCAGATGGTTTGCTGTTCCTGTTATCTCCTCACTGGGAATCAGCTCCCGTGACAGCTCATTCATAGGCAACTTCTCTCTTTGAGCCTGGTGCTGAGGCCTCTTTTATAGTGAATATTCAATATAGGAGGCCAAGAAAATGATGAGACTCAAATTGCCTCTTTAAGAGTAGATGAGATGTTGCTGAACAGAAAAGAGGACAGAAATGTGATACTAATGAGAAGCATTGCTGGTTGGAATGGGGGGAAGTTACCATCTTGAAACCTCTTCTTGCTCCCTGTATAAAAGTATCTGTTTGAGGTGGTGTAGAAAGGTCATGGCCATATGTCTGGGAAAAATGAGTGACTTGTGACTTTACCTTATGTGTCGGATTTGTTAGAAATGATGTTCTTCATTAACAGCGCTTGTTGTTGGAGAACACCACAGGACACTCAAGACAAGCACAGTATTTTTAACAAGTAATTTAGGGCCTGTCTTCACTGCAGTATGAGCTTGAGGTACAACTTGAGTGTTGCCTGTAACCTGATGCTTGTGCATATCTTTAGCTGGGCCTGAAGGGTGCTTTTAACTCGAGCTAGCGGAGCAGCTTGCGCGGGGGCACAAGCCTGCGGTGCTGTGCGCGCTGTGGGCCGAGCCGCCTGTGCTGCACGTGTAAACATGCCGTGCAGCTCCAGTGTTGCTTTACAGTGCTGACTGCTCTCACTCAAGCAGACTAACTTGAGAGCAGTTAATTTAAGTGTAGATAGCTTCAGCTGACAGTTGAGTGAGGACAACCCCATAGAGAGCTGAGAAACTGGATGCAACCTGAAAATACATACGGAAAGTTGGGAGATGGCACGTATCAATTCTGAGTTAAAATCTTTGCTTTCTTTTTTTTCTTCTAAATTCTTTCCACAGTAGCAGACTTGCAGCTGTTAACTAATCCCATAACAAGTGGCATTTAGCCACACATTTTCCAAATTAAATGTGCTTGCATGTTGGACTAGTTTCATACCCTGTAATACAAATACTTTGCCTGCTGGGAAAAAAAAAAAAAAATTAAAAGAAAACTCGTCTCAGGCATGTGCGCGGTGGAGCAGGGCTGCTGTGTGTGAGCCTGTCTGCACACTACCGGTGCAGGCGCATGTGTAGCTATTGCTGTCTCTGTCAGAGCAGCGTATGAAGACTTAGCACAGTATTTGTTGGAAGAGCTGATGGGTTATCAAGGACTGCTCATGCTTAAATTATTAGTTAAGGCTGTGACATTAAAGAATTGTTATTTGGTCATGGTTTCGTGACTATGTTTTGCTAGGAGGTGTTTGAAAATTCTTGTCTGTGCTGTCACATAATCTGTGCTTGCCCTTTTGTTTCATTTTTTTTTTCCCCTGGTTATTTGAATAATATTTTCAGATCTTCAGTTTAATCTGCATCCCATCTAGCAACATTTGGAAATGAGAAACTATTTGCACATTTTATTAGAACTTATTCTGGATCTTTTTTGAACACGTGTGCGAGCCCCCACGCTACCCCCTCAGCTGTCTTCGACACGGATTTAAGAATTGCATTAAAAATTTTCAGGCTCCCCATCCAAGCCAAATGCATTGTTTCCATGGAAACAATTAATGGGGAGAGCAATTTATAAGACTGATGTAAAAAAATGAGCACTTCATCAGACCCCCTGCTGCTCTGATACACAATCTCGAGGCAAAGTGCGGTGTGAGGCATCGGCCAGGGTCTTCAAGGGGGGGAGCTGCCAGGAGTCTTGCGCAGCGGCTGTGGTGCAGTGAGCAATGGCCATTGTGCTGCRCACGCATTATTAGCTCTTGGAAGAGACTAGTAAATTCTCATTTCATGACGTCTTTTGAAATGCTTTCCCTTTAGAGAACGTTTTTTCCTAATCCCACCCTCTTCCGCAATACACATGTCTGCGCTGGGGGAAAGGAATCATGTCTTATGATATACAAGGCAGCTGGGTCCCTACAYTGAACCAGGCCTTTCATTAAAAGGCATTCAGGAGGCCTTAGATTGCGATAGCTTTCAAAGGTTTCATAGGTTTGCTGTTAAAAAAAAAAAGGCTGCCTAAAAGTGTTTGGTCTTTTTGTTTGCTTTTTTTTTTTTTTAAATCTGCCATTATAGCTTACTCCCGACTGATGTTTTGCATTGATTTTTATCTGTATATAAATTCAAGCTAAAATAGAATTTGCTGTTTAAGACAGAAAATGTGAATCATTCTTGTAGGGCATAGTGAYTGCAGTCACTCCAAGCAGGTGTCTGGATTGGACTTTATTTGGAATTTCTCAAATACTTGATTTTTGGTGAAAATAATTCTGTTTGTGCAGTTCTGCTGCATAAGAAGCACGAATCCTGTATTTCTGCTCTCTAAAACACCTAGCACAAATTTTAGAGCCTATCATGAAGTTATATTTTTTAAATGAAAAATCTTATACATTCTTCTATTAGCCTCAGCGTCAAAGCTGACAGTAYGGGAGAGCCAGGAGCATTTGTGTGCAATTGAAGCAGGGGTCAAATTTTTATGAAAACTCCATTCAGGTTTTACCAGCCCAAGCAGCATTCATTGTGTGTATCAATATTGCCATACTGCATATAATAATTAAATGAATAAAATAAAACCACAGAGAGTTGTTATGCTTCTATTTTCTAGTACTTCTCAGGGTATCTCTCTGGGAGAGAGGCAGGGAGGCTTGGCAAAGGTGCGTTTTCCTGCAGAGGGCACTCGCTCTCCATGAAACCCCCCTCGCAGCCCCGGCTCTCATGAATCCACAGCAGCATCTGAGCTAACAAAACATGRTATGTGTATATAAAAAAAAATTTAAATTATGAAAGCAAATTATTCCCTTGTAGTGCATGAGGCCAGCTGAAAGAGCAGCTGAGATTTAAGGAAAAGGAAAAAACCATGGGGAGTAAGAGGGCCAGGCTGGAGAAGCTTGAGAGGCTGGAGGTGTTAGTGTGCAAGCACGGAGGCACAGGGGTCCGGCGTGGTGGGGATAACCGGTGATAATAATAAAAGGGGTGAAGAAAGGAAAGGCTCAATGGTTGGTTTAAAATTTAATAACACCGAAGATGAGAGAGGCAAATGCCTTAATTAAACCACTATCCAAAACCAGGAAAAGCCTACAACAGAATAGTACAAATACAGAAAATTATTATTATTATTTTATATTAACGGAATTATTAACTATTGCAGTATTTGAAAATCAGGTATTTATTTCAAATTTATTTTTTTCATAGTTATATATGAGAAAGGAATATACTTCCAAGGCGATCATCACAGAGAAATAGATCAGGAACTCTTAATATGTGTCTCTAAGTACATGTATGAGGCAGTTAAATACCCAAGAGCCAAATGATAACACAATTCTGATTTTCAAGTTCTGGAGTTTGTGGGGAAAAAGAAAATCTGTTATTATTTCTCCCCTTTTCAAGATATGTTACAGAAAATGTTTCTAGTTATTTCAAAACAGTATGCAAAATAATCATGCACTTCTCCACATCCACAGCTCAGCAAAGGTGGAAAAATCTTACAGAGATATTGCTGGTTTAATAGGACTTCCATTTTATTATTTGATTTTATTACACTAAAGGGCTGTGTAAATAAAAATATCTATTAATATCTATTAACTGTAAAACCAGCTCTCAAAAATATAAGTTGAATATTAGATAAAAGTGTAATCCAAAACATTTTTACATTGCTAACGAGTTTCGAATTATTTTTTAAAGTTTATTTTTGTTACAAGTTTTATTCTAGCTTTTTTTTTGTTTTTCTCTGAAATATTTTCTAATTTGCTTTTAATATTTCAGTATTTCAAAATGAGAATGAGATTTTAAAAATTATTTTACAAGGTATGATTTTCATTTTTTGTGTCTCTTATTAATATAAAATATTCCCTATTTGAACCAAATTCCGTTGCATCAGCATATAATGCCTTTCCTTTATAGTGAAGAGGGATGATGGAACTAGTATTAGTAGCAAATTTTGTTTGGGGACTCTGAATTCTATTTTTAAATGTGTGGTTTGGGTTCTTGGAGACAGAGACAGGTGAAAAAGAAGCAACAAAATGGCAGAGCAATTACTTAAAGAGCAGATCATGGAGGAATGTTGTCAGTTTTCAGTATGAAACTCAGTCCGTTTGTAAGGTGATATTATCTTCCCTGTTGTAGTAATGCATGCTTATTTTGCAAATATTAATTATGAACACTTCAAAATCTGTAGCACAAATCAGGATTCAAAACTGAACGATTTCTTTGGAAGGACCCTGTCTGTTAAAAAATGCTCTTATTTTATTTTAGCAGGTTTTAGATCAGGATTTAAGGAGACAAAACAACCTGTTCAGAATTATAATGATGTTATTTGGACTGCTCTTATGTTTACGTTAATGCAGCTGTTTCAGGTATTAACATCTTGTTTTCAGGTTTATAATTCAGCTTTAAAAATTGCTTCAAATTAAAAATAAATTCAGAATATTTCTATTGCATTTTTTAATAATAAATTCAAATTGTTTAAACTAATTTTAATTTTAGTGGTAATTTTGAAATTAAAGCAAATTTACCAGATTTACCTCTATTTGTATTTTCATATTTTAAAATGGATGTGAATTAAAAGAAGCTTGGCAGGTTACTGTAAATTTGTGCCATTTCTTTATTCAATACTGAACAAATTAAGGTGAACAAGAATATGAAGTGGACTGCTTCTAAATACAGTGATTATTACAGAGCAATTTTTGCTTGAAAACATCTGAATGTTCATCATATTTGTGCAGAAACGGGGTTTCCAGAATAACATGACAAATAGCATTAAGTATCTTTTTTGATATATCTACTATGAAATCTGTTTTTATAAATTGATTCCTCATATGCAAAATACTTCTTTTATTTTTATGCTTTGCCAAATACATTTATTTTTATCTTAGTGTTATGTGTATTTTTCTATAGTTATATGTAACTATGCAAGATAACTATAATGATTGGCTTCTAAATAATTTCACAATGAAAAAAAAAGCATCAGTTTTAAACCTCTCTTTCTAAGAAAATTGGCTTGGAATGCCAAATAAAAACAGATCTTAATTTTGCAATCCCTCCCTCCAAAAACAAGCAATAAAAACAGACCAGCAGTTACTGCAGGGAGAGAGTTCCAGGCATAAGGCTGCCCCTGATCCTAGAGAGCAATTCGGAGCAGGGCTGCAGGCACCTCTGCCTCCTGCCCGCGGCCGCCCTGTCCCACGGTGACGGTGACCAGGGACTGCGGTGGCAGCTGTCACTCGCGTGCCCGGGGACCGCCTCTTGGCTTTGACCCGACCCTTCATATTCTTTCAGTTCCATTTTACATCCACCCTTACTATAGATATTTCCATTCATAAAATCTTTTTCTGCTTTCTTGCAATTTAAAGGCAAACGTTGCTGTGTATCAGAAATATAGATCGTAAGTAGAACTTATTCTTCAAAACCCACTGCTTCCTGGAGCTCCTTTGCTGTTCCCTGTCGCATGCATTGCGTTATATTTCCAAATCTATTTTTTATATTTTCTCTTGTCATTTATTAAACATCAGAATATTTTCCGTGTGTCAAAATCTTATGTATTCAGGAGATTTTGCCCAGCGGGGATTTGTAGGGCAAACACTGATTGTTCTGGGCCTAATTCTGGGTATTGTTTTTTATGATGAAATCAAAAATGTAATTGTGAAAATCCAGTGTGTCTTTTTCGGTCTCATCTAAGAATTAGAATAGCTAACGGCGCAGCTACGGGGGATGTGAGGAGTTGATGCTATGCAAACTGGCTACAGTTGTTCCTGATGCCAAAAATAAAATATCTTGTACCCTTGGTACTGTGCGGAGTGCATGTGCTGCTAGCACTTGGCAGGTAGATAGGGATACCGGCAAAGTGAATGGATTGTGTGCAAAGGCAGTGCAATAAAATGGCTCCTTTGGCTACCTGGTTTGCCAATATGTTGTAATGCTGTTTTTTTTTTTTTTCACACAATATCAATAGCGAGAAAAAATATTGTGACTAATTAAAAATGGTGGAATGTAACTAGTAATTCCTTTCCCATGTTTCCTTATTTACTTCAATAGGGCTGGAATAGTTTGTGAAGAAAATTGCTTTTTAAAAAATTATTCTTGATTTACATTTTAAGTATATTTTTTTCTAATATTTTCTTGCTCTCTGACTTTCTATCCTTGCATTTAATTCCTCTTTCACTTTTGCCTCATTCAGTGGGTAGGCTGCATTTTCTGTCAGTGCCGAAGCCGCTGCCTCCCTGTGCATCAGGAGGATCGGATTATATGCACTTCTCTCAGACCTGAGGCATTACTATTTCTTCACCATACTCAGCATCCAATTGTCTGGATCTATCTGAGTCCTAAATCCATCCTGAATTGGTTTCATAGCTGGCAGATTTGTGTGTTCCATCTTGTTTTGGGACTTGGCTTTCATATGAATATCTCAAATAATTTTATATTTTTCCAAGTAGAAATTTTATTACATGCAGACAATCTGTATATAACTAGTGAAAATGAGAAGCTAAAGGGTTGATTGAAAACGAGTCAGATTCCCATTTTTGCCAGGGCACAGCAAAACTGCTTTTTATTGTGAAAGGAACAGTGACAAAACCTCTTGTTTTAAATGAATGGTCTTGTGCTGCCCTGTGGTAGAGAAATGGTTAAATTATGCACTCGTTGGAGTATGAAGGCAGTTCTTCTTTGCTGACAGATAGTTTGACCAGTGTCAGGTTATCCCGATGCGTTCAGCATACCTTCATTGCATCATAAATAAAACAGACAAATTACTTTTTTTTCCTAGGGTGGAATAAGCACCAGGAAGGGGAGGGATAGGGATTGGGGGTATATGATGATTTGGAGGGGGGGAGTGAAGAATTAGAAGGAAAAGAAAAAAGAGAGAGATCTTTGCAGACACTCTATGAATCTCTGCTTGGCAGCTGAGAACAATGAGAAAAGCAAGCAATTACCTCGAATCCTTCCCCTTATCCAGACATAGGAAATATATTCCTGCCTGAGCCTTTTTTTCTTCTCTCTCTCTTTCTCCCTCCCTTTCTTGCCCTCCCTCCCTCTCTCTCTCTCTCCTCTTTTTCCTCTCTCTCTCCCCCTTTTTTTTTTTCCCCTTGTATATCTAATTTAATTCTTAGAGGAAGGCAAGGCAGATGTAACAAAGAAAGGAGGCTCTGTGTCGACGGACCACTTCCTACTGCAGGACAAAGCTGTTCTCCATGGAAAATATTCTTGTTAATTCTGTGCCCTAGCAGACTTCCGTAATCTCTGCAGCGGCATCAATGAAAAATGAGCAGAAAGGTATTTTATAGCTCAAACTCTTTTACAAATTCCTCCCAAATAAAGTGGTGTGAATACTAAATCACCCTGTCCAAGTGCAGGAAGCTGATGTGTTCTTTAGCCTTCAGAAATCTATCCCAGAGGTGCAAATAGAGCCCTTCCTCCAGATTTTCCTAAAATGCAGAAGTATTCAGTGGCCTTTTTAATAGCAGCCTCTGTATTCTTCTGGAATTTCTATAGGATTTAAATTCTTGCTTCTGAGTCTTCCCTCCCACCCACCTCTTTTTTTTTTTCTCCAAAGCAGCATCTGCCACCGTTTCCTTAGGGTTGCAAAGTAAATAAGAGGGATGACCCCATATTTTTCCTCTCTGATTTTCACTCTGCTCGGTCCATTGACTCGCACACAGGAGAAGGGGGCATCAAACTTATTCTGCTCCACTGGATTGAGTTACATGTCCATGATGGTCTGTGGGCTGGAATTAAACATTTAGGGCCTATGTCCCCTCATTTTACCATGAATCTTCTGCTTGTGAGAATGTTGCTTTCCCCACACTGCTCTTTCATTTGCTGGTAAACTTTTAACTAACAAAATAATTTTTGTTCCACGGGAGTAAGTTAGGCAGGCATGCTTTCTGCTAACAGTRTTATTGCTCTTTTCAGTCAACTGTGGTACATCCTCAAATACCTGACTGCACAAATACTTAATGCTTTTGGTTTGCAGCATGCCTGATTCATATAAGATTACCTACAAATTCCCTCAATTACTAATCTGCTAGAAGGAATTAGTACAGCTTACAGGGACAGTGTTCAGACAGGGGTAGTACGGTGTCTCACTCTTTGTGCATCCTCCCCATAGAGCTCTCGGTAGGTCCTGAGTGCCCCACGTTTGCCACACAGTGCCCTCATGGCACGTCCATGTGCGAGGCCCTCGGGGCCATCCTTGGGTTTGGAATCCCGGCACCACTAGTGCAGTTTAGCAGCATGCAGCCCTCTCCAGACAGCGCCTGCTATTCGTCTCCTGGTTGAAACGTCACTGACAGACTGGTAGGACCCTGGGGTGCGCCCTCGTTTCCGAGGCTGCCCCTATGTCTCTGAGAGCTGAAATAGTTGCAAAAGTCTGAATAAGCAGATTTCTATCTGTGCAGGGCTCTTCCATGCAGCCTTTCTGGAGGGGACACCTCTCCAACAGGAATTCCCTTCGGAGTCTGAGCATGGACGTGTCAGTCTTTCAGACACAATAATTTTGTTATTTCTGTCTGACTGTCTTTTGCACACCTTTTCATTGCTTTTAGTTATCCTAACATCTGCATGTTATTATTTAAAAATTGGCAAATTATCTATTTCCAGGGCCTTTGCTTAAAACTGCCATTAGACTTTTAATAATTTAGAATAAAAATGCTGTTCCTTAAGAATGTTATTTGACAATATTTTTGCAGTTGGGGATAGGAAAGGAACATTACAGGAAATTTAAAGGAGGCTTTTGGCATTAAATCTTCACCTCTTCCACAAGATAACACAATTCCGTAAATCTGTGCAAGACCTTTGTTTAACCCACCCCCCACCATCACACAGGAGGTTTTATAGGAGCCTGTCTTGCTGCCGTTCACAGGCTGTGTTTTACATAATACCCTTCAGCATCAGTGATATTAACCTTGATGGCATTATTATTGCTATTTACAGTTCATATGCTGGTAATGGTAAACCTGAATGGGATTAATAAAATAAATTGGGTGATGGAAATATTAATGCTATTAACAATCAGTAACAATACTTGACAGCATAAGAAAAGGAATAACCTGCCATTAACTAAGCAGAATAGAGTCTATCTAGTGCATGCATAAAGATATCTGACACTTCAGTTTGATAAATCCAAAATTAATTTTCCTTTAAGCAACTTTTGCAGGGCCTTTGCTCTTCCCTTTTTCAAAAGTGAACTCCTTGCATGCTGTCTTCCAACCCCTTCGGGTGATGGAGAGGACATTTCCCCCCAGGGTGGCTTCGTGCCAGGCAGCAGCTCCACACATTATCCTCACTTGCTCTGTCTCGTGCGCGGCATGGCTGGTGGTGGGGAGCCCCATGCTGCGGCCCCTGCACCTCAGGGCCATAATATGTGAGCCATTGCGGCATCCTGGACAGAGGCAGCCTATGGGGAGAGATACTGAAGAAGCTCTGTCCCATGCTAGTGCTCAGAGGACAAGGATACTGTGCTTTATGAGGTTCCTGAGGCACTCTCTGTTCCCTGAGCTTGGTTTTCCAGCACACAAAATGCTCTCTCCTCTTCTGGATGAGAAGTCAGAGCTGAATGGCTAGGCAGTAATACATGGTGGTTTCTTTTTTAATGTGTGATTTAAATTTTTTAAGAGTGATGCGTCAAAGCAGAGGGTTAATAAATCTGTTTCTGCAAGCAATGCTACTGAATGTCATTCCGGGTCCACCCGTCTCACCCTCCCGTAGCAAAACTGCCCACCAAGCACTGCTGCACTGCAGGGTCTCGAGGCTGAGCTGCAGAGCTCATCCACTTCCCAGTTTGGAAGCTCGCTCAGCTGCAGGGAGCCAGTGCCTGGAATGGCGCTGAGGATCCCACACTTGTTTCTCAGAGAGAGGCATTTTATTAGGACTGCAGGAGAACTGATGCTTCCTTGTGGTTTTGGTGAAGCTGATGCAATTTTGTCAAAGCTCTTGAGAACCAAAATACCCATCTTTCCTCCTTTTTTTCCTCATAGAAAGTTCCTCCTCAGAAGGGCTAAGATGAGAGCCCAGATTTACCAGATGGGAGCATGTTTCAGGTATTTTTTGTTACGATGACTGGCTGCCATAATTCAGCTTTGCTCATGCATCTAATGCTGAGAGTATATGTGGCTTATCTAAGTACACTGAAAAATTCTCAGCCTAATCAGGTGGGCAAAGGTTGGTAAGAAAAAAGCATTGCTAATTTTTTCCCCTCACAAATGCTTCTTGCCAATCCTTTACAGCTGGCTAAAAGCTAGGATTTCTTACACTACGAAAGAAAGTGAGACCATAAATAAAGCAGTGCAGGACACCTGGAAGGAATAAAGTGCCCTTCTAAACCTTGCAGTGGACTTAGGATCAATGCATGTCTGGTGGGTGCACGAGAACAGTGTGGGAAAATGAGCACAGGCTGCACAGGCAGAAAAGCAAAGAAATGCTCTCTTTTTTCTTTTTTTGGTAACAATTTATTGTCTGAAAATGCCTTTTAAAAAAGTTATTGATATTAGTAGTCTGCTGAAATCTGAATGAAGGAGCTCTTTATTATTATTATTATTCTCATAGTGCTGTATTTAGTCAGAATAGAGATTGAAATCTATTTCTCATATAAAACCAAACTTCAGCCCCCTCAACTGCTTCAACAGAAAGTGGATCAGCTCAGAAAGCCCTTCTGGGCAGGGCATTCCTGAGAATTTTGCAGACAAACATAACATGTTTTAACAGTCTGGTTACAGTATTGACTGATCTACTGTTCTTTTTTATATTTTGGATTATCCAGTGTCCAGATTTTAAGCTTGAGGATTTCTACCTAAATTGAGAAAAAGGCTCTTTTAATAATTTGTGTTCGCTTTGCTTTTTGGTGGGGAGAAAAAAGCTAAAACACCTAGAATGCACCTTAGCAAACTTTTGTATGTATAAGTGGGCTTCCTCTTGATTCTCAAAACCATATTTTAGAAGTCACTGTAGGGGAATAGTGGCCTTTGATCTAAGGACACAAAATACGAGCGCAGACATCCACTATTTCCCAAGCAGACGTTATCTCTGATACTATCCCTGCCACTCTCACAACCTGATATTCTTTTTAGAGCATGTCACACTTGTCCCCTCATTATCCAGAGGAAACACGTAAATATGTATGTGCTTTTCCTCAAGCTCTGAAAAACTCGGGAGGGGAGCCCTGACCTCATAGCTCGTTGCACGCTTTGGGGGCTCCGTGTCAGTGGAACAACTCGCAATGGGCTTTGCTCCTTTGCTCAAACAGGAAGGGACATCATGTTACCATCATGTTACCATATATATTGCCAAAAGCAATTTATTTATATTATTTAACACTCAGGCAGATTGTCTCCATCTTTGCCGCTCCACTACTGACTACCAAGGTATTTTCTATGTGATTCATTTTCTTTAATCTGCTGTTGTCTGATTCATTCCCTGATACTGCAGTCGCTGCTTGATACTGCCTTCCCTGTCCTGAAGGCGTTGCAGTCTCCCAGGCATAAGGCTGTGGTGTTACAGGAAGATTCTGGCCTTGGCTTATAGAACGGAATGGAAAAGCTTTCTCTTGCTCACAATAAGTGAAACCACTGTAGACAGGAAAGTAAATTCAGCAAAACTGGAAATTATTAAATTATTTCATTTTAAAAATAATGTGCTTATACATATTTTGCATATTTTTATATTGATTTAATACTGATTTGTGTATATGTAAGCCCTTCAGGAGAGAGGCAAGGCTTTTGGGTCTGGCATTACAGAGTAATCTTGACATACTAGAAAATTCCCCTCTCCTTTTAAATTGATCCTGGCCTTATTTAGCCATTAGCCATTACTTAGCACCTATTAGCATTTGAACCAATATTGTAGTTTATTCAGAATGTATGCTGTTTTCTGTTTAGCTAGTTCTTATAGAACTTAAAATGGCTGCACTGCTTTGTAAAATGGATCCTCACTTCTGTATACATAGAAATAGGATTAGCAAACGTGAATGATATTCAAAATAGTGGTTCCTGTTTTATTACGTTGCACTTTGCCTTCTTCTGGGTCCTCCTCTCCTTTTCTCCTGAGCTATCTCAGCCTCTTTGGAGAGCGTAACAAAAAGTCATTACATTGGAGATTTTTTTTATCCACTGGTTTAACTTGCATATTTCTGTTTCTAGTGCAGCGAAGCTGTTAGACTGCTAGTTAAAGTTACAGCATGCTATTGTTTTTGCTGCACACTTTTGCTCGGAAGGCTTATAAAATTGCCTAGCTGAATTCACACTAGGGTATGGCCTGGCATAAGATGTGTAAACTTGGGAATCATTTTTATAATGTTACAAAAAATTTCAAAATACAATTGACTTTGCTATTTTTAACTTTACATCGTTCTGGCTGTGCACATTTCTAAGCACCTTCAATTCCCATTTATTTTTGTGCTCAACATCTCCTAAGAGCAATTCAACAACTGAAAGGTTTGGATCCTAGAAGGGTTTTGTAAGAATAATGCCAGACACAAGGAGGGGGTGGGTCAAATGATCAAAGCGAGAGAGTTTAATATTGTTGCCTGAGCCTGGTTTGAGACTCATGTTTTCTAAGCAGGGCTTTTTTTCTTCTTTTACACTGCCTCGAAGTGAGCCCTTTGGCAAGTCACTTAACCCCTAAATCTGTTCCATTTGAAAATAATAACACTGTGGTGATAAGGATTGCATAAATACTAATTATTATTACTTATAATTTTACACAGGTTGGGCTAGTGTTATGTATAATTATTTTTATTATTAGAGAATAATACCAGAAACAACAATTTATAAACCTCAGTAAACATGCAGAAACATTTACTCTTAAAGTTTCATGAAGCTTTTTATGATTTCAAAACATATAGTGGTTAACATTTCTAATTAAGCTATCATACATACTGCATATATTATGTAATTATACTAGACACACAGGAGTTACTTAGAAATTACAAGGCAAGGACATATACACAAAAAAGCAATTAAAAATGTGAAGGCCATAAAAGGCAGAGAGAACAACAAATTTCAGGAAATTAATAGTCTAGATTAAAAAATATTCAGTATCTTAGCTCTAATGGAATACCATTTTAATATTCAGCATTCCATGTCAATATTGGCTGTTTAAATCCTGAAATGTGAATTTCCATGCTTTTGTGACTTTGACTCACAATCTTAACGTCCTTTTAATGTACTTTTTGTTGTGTAAATCTGTGTAAGTACCATCAGCCATCAAACTTGACATCTGACGGCGTGATGTAGACCCAGCCTGCATGTATTAGGGCTTTTTGTGTTTGTGCAGTGGAACCTACTTACACAAATTCCATTGAAGGCATAAACCTGTAAAAGGAATACATTTTCTTTACGCTGAAACAATAGCCCTGCATCAAAGTAGCATCCAGGAAAAGAATAGTCATTTCAAAAGGTAAATTTCTCGTGCGCAAGGAGGCAAAATGTACCAATGGTGTGACTCACTCAAGAAATGAATTTGTTGGTTTATCAGTGGCGTCTGCAAACCAAACTGGAATATAGAAAGCATTTGAAAACTATCAAACAAAAATCCATCCAGCATCTTATGCATTAAGGTACTACTAAGGTATGAAATGATTTTTAAAAGCTATGGAAAATATGAATGAGAACATTCTATGAATCCCTAATGCAATTCCTTTATTCCTACCCTCTGAACTTCAATATATGGCTGACGCTTACCTTACACATTAAATTATAAAAACAAGCCACATTCAAGCTAAGTGTTGCATATGTCCCAAAATAAGAAGGTAAAAGGGTAAGGATAGCTGAAGAGTTTGAGAGCAGGGGCCAGCTGAGCTAATTGTGCCTTGAGTGGGACATCCCCCTGCAGGGACCCAGCACCAAATGAGGCACAGATTGTGGCCCTTTGGAGCAGCCTGGAAGTTACCATTCCATTCTTGAGGACACGATGATCCTGGTGCCACCGGAGGGGAAAGGTGACTTCCAGCCACTCAGCTCTGTGATCAAGGCTCCGAGTCTGTTTTGTAAAACTTAGGTCCTGGCAGTTCCCACTGATGGTTCTGAGATTCTTTGGCTAACATTTTGATGAGGAAACCAAGGCTGCAGATGGAGCTGGAGGACATCCCGGCCATGCTGGCGAAGGCTGCACATGAGGGCTGTTGTCCTGAAAGCATCCTCACTGAGGAGGAAGAGGGAGAACTGCCCCTTCGCCAAATCTAAGTGCCGTTCCTTCACAGACAGTGCTCCTCTGGTTTACAACCTGGTGATATGAATGGGTCAGTTGACTCTGGTTGCTCTCTGACAGAGAGAGATAACCAGGAGAATTTCTGTTTCAAAGAGGGAAGTCTTGAGATTGAGGCAGTATCTGGTACCACTTGATTTCTCCAAAGTTGGATGTCGCCTGGATGTTTAGCAGCCTGCGGGAGGCATGCCAGGAGACTGCTTTTCTCGAACACAGCAGAGATCCTTCTCCAGAAAGGCTGGCAGGAATGCAGCTGCCGGGGACTGGGGCAAGCACAGGATTTGCCCCAGGGGCAAAAGCCATGTTAGTGCCAGTACCATGGAAGTGCTTCACCCATAGCTAGCGAGCACAGCACGAACTGCACCGTGTGGTCTCGCAAGCAGATCCATTACTCCACCCGGCACATTAAAGGCAGCCGTGTTCTTGTATGCATTTAAAGCATATTATTTACCTACCTGACATTCTTGAGTATACTTGAGCTCTAAGTATACTTATATTGCTATCTGCTCTGTATTTGGCATTTTGAGGTGGATTTTTGGCCAGATTCCGCCCATAAGTAGATTCATTGCTGTCATTTGGATTTGTAGTGGCAGAATTTGCCCATTATTGTGTTATTTTAATTCCCTCAAGAATCTAATGAAAATTAAGTGAAAAAATAAGGCTTTCTGTATTCTATTTTCAGAATGATGGATTGATAGAAGGACAGGCGACTTGTACTTGTAGGCTGAAGATTTTATGCATATATACATAACAGATATGGAGACAGAATTTTTCCCTTATGGCAATGGAATGGTTTTGATAGTCTTCATTAAAATAGATTTGAAAATACCATTTGTTTTATGTTTAAACCTTAAATTAAATTTTTCAATAATAAAGTATGCTTATTATAACCCAATTCTATCAATCACTGAAATGAACAGCACATTGGTGGGTTCAAGCAAGTAAATAAATGTGTTATTTTCCTGCATGTCGGGAGGGCTTATTGGGGAGAATTCTCCCCTCTGCAGTAGTGGGTTGGAGGTGGGAGCACTGTGTCAAGGATGGGTGCCGAGGCGGTGCATGGCTCCTCAGTGCCTCATGCACAGGATGGCAGCTCCCGGGAGCTGTAAAGGCAGGTTGCTCTCTGTCCCACAGAAGTTGCGGAGGTCCTTCTGAAAAACTTTAACTTGCAGCATCTCGGTAACCTCTAACCCTCTGTATGCGTCATATTTTGAAATAGATGTGGTAGGTGGTCTTGTGTAAGGTTATTGTAAGTTGTTGCTGAAAACCTTCTGGTTGCTGCATTTGTCTGGAGTCATTGTGATATTTAAACATATTATTTTGGTATGTGTACTGAGGGACCTCAAATAAGAACATGGTTTTAGATAAAATTCAAATATATTACGTTCACTGTTGGAAATAGGCATGGGTATGGAAGGAGGGTTGTTCTTTAGGGATAGGGATTTTCACTGCATGGACCTTGCCAAAAATTTTCCTTTGATTCCCCTATCAAATAATTGCCTACGAAAGTGTATTCCGTCACTTCAGGATGGCTAACTGTCTGGACAGGCACTGCTGGGTGAATGTTGCACACTCCTAAGGAAGCAGGAGCTTCCAGGTGTGTTCCAGCTGGGCTACAAGCCAGCAGAGCCAAAGCTCTCTTCTGTCTCCATGCTCTGAAAGGACATTCAGACCCTGCACTGCACCTGCATTGCTGCTGGTGCCCATCCACCTGCACCAAGTGTACACCCTGTTTTCCTTCATGTCAGCAGAAGGGAGTGGGGTAGAGAGCTGAGGGGTAGCCAGGTACGCACAGACATGGGGATGTGGATATGCACCGAGTACGGAAAAGGACCGGGGACAATTTCTGTCACTAGGCAACCCTTTGCGGCCTCTTGTGCACACATGGGGTGGAACAACATTCACTGCACTCTCCTGCCATTTTGTTCCTCTCTTCTCCAAGCTGTGTATCCGTCTTAGTGCAAGAGTCATTAGACATCCTCAGAACTTTCTTAGTGCTTTGTCTGGACGCCCTGCTGGGATGTGCCACATTCAGGGCACGAGCAGCTTTGCCTGTCCGCACTGTGTGCCTTCAGTGGTGGTGCGCGGCTTGACACGATGCTACCCTGCACCAACTGCTTTAGTGAAGGACATGAGGGGGGCTGGGGGCCCCAGGGCAGGGCCACAGCACTAGCATTAACCCAAAATCCGCTCCTAAGCTCTCTGGCCTGTGCTTCCATCAGGCACTCTGTGCTTCTCCTACCCCTTTGCCTTCTTGGTGCTGCAGAGGGAAGCTCAAAGGCCTGCCACACTTGTATGCTTTTACAGTCCCATTCTGGGGACAAAAATGATTCCTGTTTCCGCCAGTCTGGGATACCGTGGAGGCAAGGAAAGGTGTTGCTGGTGGGTTGAGCAGTGTTTTTGCTGCCTGAGGACATGGTTTACTGCAGGCCAGTGGCACACTGGCAGCAGAGGACAGGGTCCCCTGGGGCAGGCGGGGTGCTGTGCTGCCTGTACCGAGAGTGCTGGTCCTGCAGCACTGCTCTCGCCGGCACTGCTGGAAGCCTAGGGAATTGTACTCTCATGTTCTGCAGTTCTGCAGCCTGTGAGTGCTCCAAGAAAGGAACCCTGAATAAATCGTGTTACAGTAGCCTAGAGAAGAGGTTGCAAATCTTTTTGAAGAAGAAAAGAGCCACTTCTGGCCACAGCTGAAACATGAACTTCCACATGTATCTTGTTATAAAAAAATGAATTCCATGTTGGAAAACTTACCAAAATGCTTGGGCATAGCTCACAGACAGAGAGAGCTACTAACACTCAAATGACACCTTCCAGATGTTCCCCCACCAATTATCAGCCTTCTCCAGGACAGCCTGCTGCTCTGCTTTCCCCTGCAAGCATAGCRAGGCAGACAGCATGGCATCCTCTGATGGCCGTTGACCTGTTTGGCAAAGGTGGGGATATCCTGGCAGATTAAATAAATTCTGAGTATTTAGTGTTATCCATCATCCATCATTAATATGGGCTGAAATTAAAGAGTAGGAGTAGAGTTCAGAGCTCCTTTATTCTTTCAGGCTGGAGAGGACATTCTCCCTTTACCCTGGGGAAGCAGAATTTTCAAGATGGATTTCTCTGTTACTCTAGTCTGTCGTTCAAAGTGGGACCTATATGTGCACTATACATGAAGGCACTAACAGCTTTTCGAGGCAGTGATGTAGCAGATTGTCAGCTACAATGAATATCAAGGAGAGGAAAATGTCTATGACAGGTTGAAGTCTGTTACCAGATTAGTAGAAAGCAGGAGAAGGTGACTAGCGCTTCCCTGATGTGGGTTACTTTTAGTAGTGGAATTTGGTTCCTAGTATAGAGCGGTTAATTCAAAACTTCTGTGGCACCCCAGGTTGACTTAGAAGGCTGCAACATCCAAGTCTGGATTTTCRAACTCTCCATTTTCTTTTATGTTCAAAAATCTTCTACTTGATGTCAGTCTAAGCTATCAACCCATCCAATCTTAATTTTAATGGGGCAGCAGTCACTGTGTAGTTCAAGTACAAGTGAAAAGTTAGATTAATATTTTCCCCAGAAAAATAATGAAGAAGAAAAATATGTATTACTGAATGACAGGTGAATCTCTTTGTAAAGAGATTCTGAAGATGAAACACAAACAACACTGCTTACATGGATCTTTTGTTTTACAGAATATATAAAAGCACAGTGATTCGTTACAGGAAAGCCCACAGAAGTGATTAGTGTGAGTATGTGAGCAGTTTGGGGAAAAGGGAGTTATTCATTTAAACAAGAAAGAAGATAATGCCTCTTACAGAATGGTGGTATCGTATCCTTGTCCACCTATTTTATCACTCAGGAAGTAAAAGAACTGAGAAACAAGAACTTAATTTTAAGGAGAAAAAGACAACAACATATAGATTGATTAAAAACTTTCAGAATACATGTAACACTAACATTCCTCCAACATAAGATCTTGGGGGTGCAAATTTTTCCCTCCTGAGATTAATATTCACTGCATTCTGCATTTGTGACTCAAAGCTCATGATGTCATTTCATGTTTATCTATGAGGGAACCTGGATATAACATAATGTGAACATGACAAAGTGTGATGGAATGCCAAAAGCTAAAGAGAAACATATGACTTCTGGACTGAATACCTGCTTTACCCAAGTATCTAATAAGAAGAAAACTGGGTTGTGGAAACAGGGTGAACAGTAAGAAGAGAAAAAATTTGGCACGTCTTTTGTTGAAATCCAATCCTCTCCCTCTCTACTATGCCCAGAAACCATCTGCAAACTTTTCAATCATTTTTYAGGATACAGTGAATTTTATCATAATTTTGTCAACCAAAACCATATGTGCTTTTTCTATTGACAACACAGAATAACAAAATCATATTTGTTCAGACCACAAGGCAGGTAATAAATAACTGTGGACACAATGCTACAACTTAAGGTTTTTCAAAAAAGTATTGAATATTACCAAAAAATTTAATTTGAGTGGTAAAATAAACTTTTGAAGAGAAAACCATCTGAGAGAGAGCTTGTGGCTCAATAACTTTTCCCTTCCTGTTAGACCAGTTCAGTTTGGTGTCCTGAGGCCATAATAAAATGAGATCTTCTACCAGCTGCCCTGGTACTTGCATAGAGTAGAGACAGGCAAACAGCAGGTAGTTACAGCCCAGTTCTTGCTGYGCACCCATTTTCAGGTATTCCTGCACATGGCTACTTTAGCTCATGCTGGCCATTCCTCTGGGAAGTGTGAATGTGAGAGGTGAAAAATTAAAGGTGAACTGAGATAATTTAGGGCATGATTCCTTCTAATTAAGAGGTCATGAAATATCTTTCCTCATTGGTATTAGTCAAACTGATCTCTCATATGTTACCAGATATTGCTATGATCATGCAAAAATCCTCGTTCTATATTATCAAAACAGGYCTGTCTAGATAGGGTTTGGTGGCAGCCAACATTTTTAAAATGTTTGGACGTAAAAATGCCAAAATTTGGATGCACGTATAGCTGAACAAAAGGTTTTGGTGGTTCAGGTTTCTGCACACATCAGTGTATCTGGCATGGGATGTGGTGCTCTCATGCCCCTGTACTGCAAGGATTTCCTGTGTTCAGCCCATGGAATGATGAAGTCCTCCTATCACTCTCCCTTTGGCCTAGCTGGCTCCTTACACTTGTATTTTTCTGCTTTCTTTTGGTGTGGCTTTCCTGTGACACAAGTGACTTTGGGGAAGGCTTCATGCTGGGAGCTGTGCTGCTGACATGGTCATGGATGGTGTGGGAGAGCAATGCGATGGAGAATCAGGGCAGGAAAGGCKGGGCAGTCTCTGAAGAGCTCAGTGGTGCTGAGGGAGAGGATGAGAAAATGGTAGATGAAATTTGATGTAAGTGATGCAAAGTGAAAGATATGGGGAAAAAAGTACCTAATAGCCCATTTAAAGCATGGGCTCTGAGCCCATCTGGGGGCATCCGACCACTACTACTGAGGAGTGAAATCCTGGGGTTGTAACAGATCATTCACTGAAAATGGTGACTCAGGGCTCAGCAGCAAAGAAAGAAAAGAGCATAGGAGATATTCACATAAGAGCAAAGATATTATCATTTTGCCATTTTATATGTTCATGATGCACCTGTACCTTGAGTGCCGAGTGTGTTTCTGAACCTCTGTCCGCCATGTCAAAGGCGGGTGTAAAAGCAGTGGAGAAGGTTTGGAGG
Source organism: Eudromia elegans (assembly GCA_003342815.1). NCBI lineage: Eukaryota > Metazoa > Chordata > Aves > Tinamiformes > Tinamidae > Eudromia > Eudromia elegans. The sequence goes on from PTEX01000103.1 coordinate 1,956,810, forward strand.
AGAGCAAAGCGGGTGTGCAGAGCTATGAGCAGCAACATGCAGTGCTCAAGCGCTGCATGTTGTTGAGGAGCAGAACTGGCTGCTGCAGGAGGCAGGGCGTGATAACGTTGGGTTYAAAAAGCTCCATAGCAGCTTAATGGAAGAAATATGTGTGTAAGGTTATTGCAGGCGAACAGAGCTGGTCTGGGATAGGAAATACCTCAGCTGCAAATAATGGAGATCATCACAACTGCTCTCTTCGTATAGTCATAGAATCATAGAATACTTAAGGTTGGAAGGGACCTCTGGAGGTCATCTAGTCCAACCCCCTTGTACATGCAGGGTCACTAGTCCTTACATTTCTTCTCCCAGATAGTCTCAAGGAGAAGATCCTTGGCTACCMAGACCTCTGCTCTTTCTCGGTGTTTTCTAATCTGATTAGCACGTTAGCATCACTTTCGGTTTTAAAGCTTTGCTGTTGTAATTTCTGAGCTCTAGCTATGCTGCAAAATCTCTGCAGAGTCAGAAGGAAACCTGTTAGCCTCCATGTCTGGCCATCTGATACATACATCTTGGAAATCATATCCTTACGAAGCAACACCATGAAAGACGAGCTCAAACTAGAAGACAAGAAACTGTTTTATTAGCCCAGATTAGGAATTATAAGGAATTGACGAAAAGAAATAAAGAGGGAGGAAGATGTAAACGACAAACGTTCTGAGGGGTAGGGTTCGAGCCTGAACTCCCAGTGCAAGTTTTTTGAAGAATTAGGGTATGTGGGGTCTTTGGCTACAGAAAAGTACGTGCTGAACTGGAAGGCAATTTCACCTTTGCAGAAGGCATTAATAGAGACCAGTCCCAAAACACTGCAACCAGCTCTCATATCATATTTTCTCATGTCATAATATTTATCCATTTGGGAAATTGTGAGAACTCCTTCATGACATGAAAGTTACTTAAAGCACTTTATGGCAGGACTTTTTTTTTTTTTTTTCTTTCATGAGCTATTCTCAGATGAAACCCTTCCCTGTCTCTTTGCAAGTCTGCAAGGAAAAAGCTGTTACAAACTGACATGGGTCAATTTATTAATCACCAAAAATCAAGCGAGAAATGTGGTGCAGATATTTTAGCACTCATAGTAGTTAACCACTGGAAAAAGTTACGAAATGTGGTGAGTTCTTCATCTCAGAGTGTCTATGACCTAGACAGGAAACTTCCCTGACCAGTGCTCTACCTTAAGCAAACCTTTGAACTCAAAGGATGAAAATTATTGCAGTATGCTTATATCAAAGTTTAGTTTGAGTGTTGGATCTATGAATCCATCTATAGATAAACATATGGTTTTAATTTGACTATATATTACATTAATAAATATACAATTGTCATTGTGTTAACAGTGATAAACAGCCGTAGTGTTTTATAGTAACGCCTGATTCGGACTCACATGACGGCTGTGGTTGGATCATGGCCACATGACTCTGCATCATTGCTCTTTACCTGTAGGTACAGGATGTGGAAAAGCCCATGCTCCTCTGCAATGTTCTCTGAGACCATGAAAAGCTGCAGCCTAACTCTCCTGTTATTAGGAGCATTGCCATATTCTTCCTTCATTTGCTTTAATACAGTAATTCTCAGTTTGTTGTCATTGGGCACAGGAGGGGGTTYTGCAAGATTAGTTGCATTGTTCTTATTTTTATACAACAGTCGGATAAACAGAAAATCATAAACCTTGGTGTGAAGAATTTACTCTTAAATATATGATTTGTGTTTATAAGTGAGGGTGAGGATGGAGCCTTGATGATGCCCATTTTTAAAGCATGAGGTAGGACAGAAGAGAAAAGAAAATCTCAAAAATGCCTTAGTAAACCATTTAATCAGTGCAGGAGATGTACACATTAAAAAGTAAAATGTTCAGTTTTCTTTGGGATCAAACTCAGCCCGTGTRAGGCAGGTCACGCTTGAAACTTTTCTATAAAGTCATGGTTTYGGGAAGGTTTTCTGAGTGATGAGAGGGGAGTGTACCAGGCTAAGCAGGCTCTGGGTGGAGGAGATGGGGGTCCAAGCAGAGCCCTGCCCAAGGGCCCCTCCAGAGTGCCCGGGCACAGCACAGGGCCACCTTGCATGAGAGGAAGCAGCGCCTACGGCTGCAGGCCCAGAGGGAAAAGGGCAGTTGTCAGTTGGTACCCACACTAATGACAGCAGCAGTGGCAAGGATGTGTGGTCCTCATGCCAGCCCTGGGCTTGCAGGGATGGGGCCTTGCTGGGCTGCGGGCTGTAGTGTGCGAGAGCTTGCACTTCACACAGGCCCACTCTGCAGGACACAGAGGGGAAGGAGGAGAGTCATGGCATTTTTCAGGAGTGATAATGATAAAATAATTAATAGACTTTTCAGGTCTTTAAAACCTTCTTGCTAAGGTTCTTGATGATCTTAACAAATAATCAATTAAAGCTTTCTGAGATTAGTGAGTATTATTATCCCTGTTTTATGGATTAGGTGACTGAGGTACAAAGGGATTAAACTCTGTCCTGTATCCTCTGCCCAGGTTAGCTYTCCTTCTGCCCCAAACCCTCTTAAACACAGCTTCAATGCTGGYGCACAGCAGGTTACAAGAGGACCTTCACAGGGTTTTCTTTTAGGATGACACAGCAGGAGCATGATAGAGTCAGAGTGAAGTTTAGCTTGGGCTCTGTGCTTTTACTCATCAGATAAAACTTCTCTTTCATCCTAATGGTCACCGTAAACCCCAGTTTTGTAGCTGTGTTTAACAAAAACTAAGAAAACAGGCATGGTGTTGGGCACGCTTCAGGCAAAATAGTGCTTTAAACTTGGCGTCCCCATCCCTTAGAGATAAGTCCTCCTCAGAATGGCTATTCTCACAAAAGTGGGCACATCTGGGCACATATGTGGATCACAGAGAAACAGGGTTACCGTCACCTTTTGATCACACAACCCACAAAGAAGTGAATGGGAGAGGCACCACCAGGTCAGCAATGGACTTCTTTCTCCTGACTCAGGTGGCCTGCTCCAGCTCTGGGAGGAAATCAGCTCCTCCTGGTGACATGGCCACACCTGGCAGGTGCCCAGGTTCTGGGCTGACTAAGGCCATGCACTGTCCTCCTGAGAGCAAACCTGCCAGTCATGTGCGCCTGCATCGAGCGAAGTGCATCCTGCTAGCGACACCTTTCACCCTCTGAGTTGTGGCAAACTGCCTTTGGGCCCAGCATTTAACCTCCTGTACAGCTGTGGGGAGAAAATGAACTTTCTTGTTGAACTTATTAAGCTGCAAAAGGACTTGTTTGACATAAGCTTTACTTAGCGAATCAGTATCTCTGTGAGATTTAGGGGAAATGTGGCAGCTATCTGATTAATGGAAGATGCACTGGAAATATCCAAAATATTTTCAAGTTTCCAAGTATAGCGGAGATAACATTTTTTCCTCTAACAAATACTCTGTTTTTCATCCCTTTCACTGTTTACTRAAAGAATATTTTGTCTGTTTTTGTGTCAAAAAGAGACAATACTTGTTCACAGAGTGTTTCTGTTTTCTTAGAAATACTAAATGTTCAGATCTAGGCACCTGTGCCCAGGCTTTCCCTGGGTTTTTGAAAGGAAGAACATAMATTTTGGGCTGCAATTAAATTACATCTTTTTTATTTTGGAATCAGACTCATTAACACCTAACTTACAGGTAAAGGAACTGCTTGTCTCTTCCTCATTTTTGAATAGCGAGTGAAGAATATTTTGTAACTATTTTCTGCCATATGCTTGAACCTGCAGAGTCAGTGACATCTTTTATAACTCACCTTCACTTATCTGTTTGTTTGTATTGTAAATTCAACTGTTTTTACCCTCCTCTTTTTTTCTCAATGTTTAATATTGTATTTAATATTCAACAAGCATAGAAAGAGTGCTATTGAAGGTATGACGCAGAGCTGTGAATTGAACATAGCCTGCTAAGAGTCCTGTACTTAACAGTTTATGGTGTGCGKTTTTTTCTTCCCCAAAACAGAAACTACAACAGTACTAAAGTTATTTCAAGCGGATATGTGCTTTGCAGGTTTGCAATAAATACAAGAACCCTTTCCTAAATATGTTTTTAAGAAAAATATGATTACAGTTTCTTTCACAGCCACCTTATTTGGAGGCCAGGATTTTCCAAAGCACCTTCTGCTTTCGGAAAGTGGACAGAAAGCGGGGAGGGCAGCTCCCCGCACTGCCGTGGGTGTGATGCTCACAGGGTGAGGATTGGAAGGGAAGCCTGGCTGAAGAAAGTGCTACTTAGAGTAAATGCTAATGATTTAAAACGTTATTCCTTCTGTGCTTTTAGAAAAGGTGGGGGAGGGAAGCAATAAAGGCTCCCAGCCTGTACCTCATCTCCAGTCACTCCGGTGAAATCCCCCAGAGAGCATCCAGGCTCCCCTCTCCCCCTCTTTAAAAATGGTGGACCTGGAACCACTTACAAGAGAGGCTTAATAAGAGGCAAATGTGTTTTATATTTTGTATCTTGTTAAGTGAAAAAAGATGGATTCTCACAAGTAGTCTCCTGGTGCAGATTTGAGTGGTCTATGCATGCAAATGTTGTGATGCTTCGTCTGCTAGCGTCCCTGTTCAAGTCCCCCTTGGCCACTTAAAATCCCACCCCCCCCTAGAGCAAGCAGAAATGAAATTGCTTCATTTGTACAATGGATCTGCAGATCTAGGAAACTTGTTTCTATCTGATTTGCTGATAATTTACTCCCCCCCACACCCTGTTTGAAGAAAGAAAACGGTGTCTCAGCTCACATCCCTTCCCTAAGGAAGAGGGAATTGTTTCACAGAGCTCAGACTATGATTGAAAGCAACTGAAAAAATTAATAAAGATCTACACAAAGATGGCACATTTATTAGAGCACAAGAAAAACCCTTTGCATCAGAAAAATAGTAGTGAAATTTTAAACTTGCATTCCTGCCTGCAGAAAAACCTGCTAGAAAAATGTAACTACTAAATATATACAGTACGTTATGTGAATGCATGTGCTGAACAGCAAGACATGTTCCCCTTCTGATAATCTTTTTTATGACCTTTTGGTGCAAGATAGTGCCATGCTTACTGTCTGCTTTCACTATTCAGTGTTGAGGAAACGCATTATATTTGTCTTTGATCCAGAGATCTGGATTGCTAAAACTGATGGCCACAATTAAAGACAGTCCTGTTGAAAACCTGACCTCTGTCTGCTCTCAACTTCATGTAAACTTTTCAATATGGATGTAATTTGGTATTAAATTACCCATGCTTTATTGCTTTTTAGCACAGCTCTGTCCTGTTGCCTTTAAAAAATATAAAGACTAATATAAAAGAAAAATTGCAATGTATCTGCTTAATTATGTAATTATATACTTGTTTTCCTACACTTAGAAACCTTTTTGGATACKTTGTCTATAGAAAAGCAGTAATACTTGAGATGAATTACTTTTCTGTTCTCAAGAGCATGTCCAGAACAAAAYGTGTAACTGCAGTAAGAGTTGTGTCACTCTCTGGAAGAGCTTGCATGGAAATGTGTTCTTTTGTTAGAATGGCAAAATAAGCCTACCAGGTTTTTCCCCAGGCCTTAAACATGACATCAGCCCAGGATTTTCACTCTGTGGTCTTGTAGACTTTCTGTTTGAATGAAGCATAAACTCCTTAGCTTTAGGAGATCACGAAAATCACAGACAACGTAATTGGAACAGACCTGGAGGCATCAGCTAGTCTTTCACCACTTTAAAAAAAAAAGAAAACGGAGGTGGAATTCAGTGGCCAGGAGTTTCAGAGTTCATATTACCTTGTGCCATCTGCTACTGTGTCAGTGCTCGGGTCTCTGGTCAGGTCCTGCTCTATCCTGCTCCGTGAAGCCCTGGGCTTGCTGCAGCCTCGGTCCCAGTGCATGGGCTCTGGGACAGCCACCTCCTCGAGTGTCCTCTTTGCCAACCTCCATCCCCAGCACCTCCCTAACCAAACACCCAGTACTCCAGCCATGGTGCCTCCTCCAGGCACTCAAGAATTACACATTTTAATCTTGAAATAATAATTTTCTTTTTGTCATGACCTTCATGCATGGGGCAGCATATTTGTTAGCAGACAAGAAAATTACTGTACCTCTGAAAACATCACTAAAATGGCTCCCTTCTGCTCACTGCTTCAGGGCTTCTCTAGCCTCTTCTCATGTAGCTCAGTGTTTCTGGCCCCTCGTTTTCACTCTAATGCTTTATAGTTCACTATTTGGTGCTTTGCTAGGTGCATCAGCATTAACTCAGCCAACTGCAACAAGGCCCATCTTCACCAGCATGAAGAGAGATCTGTATGCCAGGTCCCTGGGCAAACACTCTCACAAAGACAATTGTGCCCTGATTGCTCTGCTTGCACCTTTTAAGGTCAAAAGATGCTAGGCTCCCTGCTAGCAGGTCCTGCTGCTGCTGACAGCTAAAGCCACCTTGTCAGCCAATCTCTGAGATTCTTATTCTTTGAATACAGGAAGCATCCCATTTCTAGGGCATGTGTTTGGAGTGATAAAATGCAGCTATCTGCATGCTGTTGAGAACTCCAGTTTTATCTAATGAACTTTGTTTAAGGCAATGTGTCAAACATCTAACCCTGGCCAAGAAGAGGCAGTGCTAATCTCTCCGTAGAGGTTGCCCTGCTGCCRGAGCGAGTGACGGTGCCTTCTTGGAAGGCTGATCTGCACCCTTGGCTGCAACAGAGCAGTGGGGTTGCTGTATGCAGCACTGCTGCACCAACATATCTGGTTTACCTCAGTCTGTAACACAAAGAGGAGCTTACACTGAAGGTAGATTTTTCACTCTGGGTGAGGATGGGGGAGATGGCTCTTCTCCAGGTGCTTGGAAAGGAGGAGGTGATTCTGCTGAGCTGGAGGTGCTGCGAATGCTGCACTCAGTGATGAGCTGGACAGTGTTAGAAGGACAATATCTCCCAGGGCTTTTATTTCGCAAATGTTTGGAAGTCCCTGGTGCCTTCTAAGAGTAAAATGACAGGGTAAGAAATTCCTTTGTTCAAATCTTTATGTTGCTGTTACTTTCACCAAATGGGATATACAAGAAACCCAGATAAAGGATGGTTCAAACAGGTCCCTCGGGTAGGGTTGTGAGCACCAGAAAATGCTCAAAAATGAAGCAGTGTTTTTGGAATTGGCAGCAAGTCTGGAAATTTTCATGCCCCGACAAACTCATCTCAAATGTCTCAAGACCTTGTAGAGACAAAGCAAGAAATAGGGACTTCATTTTCCACATCCGCTTCTTTCTTGGAGCCATCTGGTACCATGCCCACTGCAAAGTGACATCCTGACAGATCACCAGCTTAAGCAATAAGGACTCATCCCAAGTTAGGGTGTTGTAGCAGGTTCTTCTTGCTGTTTCAATCTGCCCTTCTGTTACCTATGCTGTATTTTACACTTTTTATTGAGATTGCAACTGTGTTTTGCTGCATGGCTGGCCCAGTCTATGAGTCCCCCTGGCTCAGGGGTCCTGGGCGGCTGCTGCTCTGCCTGCTGCAGGACAAATGACAAGTGTCTCCTATTCACAAACATGGTATAAGAACCATAGAGGTTTTTCCTATGCTCTGCCGTGTTACATACACTATGGAAAGGTTTTTCTACCACAACCACTCAGGTACCACAGTGAATAAACAAACAGTATCAAAATGTAGCACCCAAAGGAGGTAAATGTGATTTATTAAGGACTTAAAATATAAAATTATAGTTCAAAAATCATTAAAAATGAATCTAACAGGTGCAGCAATAAAAGAAGAGTTAAAGGTGTTTGCAACATAATCTCATTGTATCTACTGCCTTTCCTCTCTCATATTGCCGTACTTTGATCCTCTTCTCCTTTAAGAACAAATGCAGCTTTACACAACTAATAATTTATTTATACCTTATTTTGTAAAAATTGCATCTACCGGAAAAAAAACAGATACTGCATGGAATTTTATTGACTTCTATGCAAAAATATAACTGCAGACCATCAAGAAACTGATAGAAGTGGGTTTATATCTTATCTCACTTTGTTTATATATTTATTTTTGCAGAGGTTCATATTTTGGGTTGAGAGCAGTCACAACAAAAGCAAAGACAAATCAAAATCTACCTACAGGTGTGTTTTTCTTTTTCCCCCCTTCCAAGGCGTTGTATGAATAAGGGTCCATCATTTTTTTGTTTGGTCATGCATCATCCAGATCCCTGCTGTTGCATATATTTACCACTACTACTTTATCTTTACAGACATACTGCAGGTATACAGGAGCATATAAAATGTATGGACAGGTATCAAGAAGCAATATGCAATGGTGACAAGTTGAAAATACATTTATCTCCGTTACTGAGACTCAGATAAGTTATGTATTTCCCAGGAGAGTGAAACTATGAATGACTAGGAACAGGAAGGTACTTTCTAAAGTGTCATATTACTATTGATGCATATTATTCCTCTTCTTCTAAAAGCAAGGGTCCAGTTTCAGTTAAATAATCTGAGTATCAAAATACCTCCTGCTGTGTATAAGAGGACAGCCTTATGTGAATCTAGGAGTGGGAGCAAAGGGAGGCTTTGCTCTGATCTGAATGCAGAGCAGAAGGACTAGCGGGGGACATGAGCAGGGACCCAGCATGGGGCAGGAACCGTGTAGGGCCCCCATCCTTGTGGCAGTGCTGGGGTGTCGGGGCTGCTGCGGAGCAAGGGCAGAGGGGGATGATTGCCCTGCAAAAGTACCGCACCAGTGCGCCAGGACTCTGCTTCTGGAAAGAGCAGTGCAGGGAGGTCATCAGGCAGAGTTATTCTCATTCTTTAGGTAGGAACCAAAGGCATATTTTCACTGACCAGACAGACATGTTTAATAAGGAGGCAGGTGAAATTGTGCTATATTATAGGGAGAGACAGAAAGCATCTTAAAATAATTATTGTAATTCTGATTATTAAGCTGGGGTCAGGACGCTTTGGAGCTGCCTGTGTTTGGCAGTGTACAGTGACCTTGGCAGCGGCATTTGAAACAAACACAGCTACTGGAGGTCTGTGAAATTTTGCCTGCAGGGTCATAAGAAAGGTTRGTGTTTTCCTGCATGGTGTACTGGTAGAGGGGAGAAACCACATTAAGCTAATTAAGCTAAGGAGCTAGAGAGGTTGGAAAAAAGCTTCACTCATACTTTTTTCTGCCAGCTAAAGATGTGTTGTGAGGAGATCAAATTTTCACACACACAAAAAAATCTGTTTTGAAAGAAAATATTTGACCTTTAACCTGAAAAACAACAACTAGTTTTTGAAAACAGATTTTTTTTGGCATTTTGATTAAATTAACCAAACCATCTTTTTCTGTGAATGGAGCTTTTTTTTTTTTTTTTTCTTTTTTCTTTTTTAGCACAAAGAAAGGGAAAAAATATTTCCTGACAAGCTTTAATAAAAAGACGTTTAAAGGGATGTTTTCTCACATGGACTACATTTCCTGGGATTTTGGATACAGAAGCACAGAACATCCGCTATCTATGGGCTTTTCTCCTACATGCTTGCATAGGTAGTAGCTGTGCAGCTGAGAGGTAAACATGAGGATGTTTCCAGGAGTAAAATCCCCAAACAGCTTAGTGGTCTGAAGGTAAAGTCAGGGCAAGTGTGCTATGTAATGGAGAGCTAGTGGGGCCATGGAAAGAAAGGAGCACATAAATTCGAGAGCTCGTGTTTAGGGGTGGCTGGTGCGAGCACTTCGCTGTCTGCTAGGAGGAGAAACATGGTGAGAAAAGAAAGGCTCCTGCAAGGCTGCTGGAGCTTCATGGCCTGTCTACATCTCCAGCAGCGAGTGGGGACTAAATGGGCGCTGCAAACGCGCTCAGCCTGTGCGATGCCCCAGCCCAGGGGCCACTGCTCGTTAGGGCGCTTTGCTGGTGCAAGCCGGCAGTGCCCAGGCAGCCTGGGAGCTGCAAGGCTGGTTTGGCCAGGGCTCGGGGCTGGTGGCTGACAGCTCAACGGGAACCAGGCTTGTTGCGCGCCTGCTGCATGTGTTGGCTTAGGCCATGGGGGCTCTAGGAGATGATAAGATAGGGAGCTGCACCCATAGCTGGGTGGCATAGCGCTGGTGGGGACAGAGGGCTATGAGCAGTGATGGCCTCGTTTATGGCTCTGGAGGAACAATGTGCAGGTGCTGTGTGTTGCGGTGCAGAGTGTGAGGCTGCCTTCGATCCCAAGCAGAACATAGCTACTGCAAGGGAGACATGGAATACAAGCACTGAGGAAAGCAGCAAAGGAGCTCCATGGACAGAAAGCAGGAGGGGAGATTTTGGTTGGATAATCATGGAGGCAGGATGGAAAATCTAAAATAACACAGTGCAGAGGGCGTGGTGCTGGAGTCATTAGTTCTGACATAGCTGTTGAAATATGGTCCACTTTCTCTGCTTATCGAGGGGAAAAAGTAATTGTTAAAGGTTTGGATCTCATGTCGGCATTGAGAGAAGCTGGGAATTCCTGGCTGGATCTTGGAGAGAGGCGGAGGTGCCCCCGGAGCCRGGCCACGGTGCTAGCCTTGTGGCTCCTGTCCAGGGACACGTTGCCCACCAACCTCTCCACAAGGGTTTTGTTCATTAATACCACTACTTTCTGGCCTTTTTATTTTTTTAATCTGTTGAGGTTTAATTTCTGCCTTTGAGACATGACAGTAGCAGTAGTTTTTGCATTTGCAGAACTCGGCAGGTTTTTCCTTTTCCTGCTGCTGATGGACATGCCCCTTCTCCTTGTTAGAAGTGATGTGATACAGTTGCTGAGTCAGGAAGGAGACCTGGTAACGCATGTGCTGACTGTTGGGTTTGTTGTTTGTATGTGCATGTGTATTCATATTACTGAGGACCTCACTGCATCAGCCCCTTCTCCACCGAACTCGGCATCTTGTCCTCTGCTGACTGCCCAGATGCTTCAGGAAAGGTACCAAGAAGTCTGAGTTAGATGTGCAGAGCAGTCTGCCCAYGTATGATTTGCCCTCTTGGTTCTCTCTGATTGGAAAGTGAGATAAGCCAACAGTCACACAAGATAAAACTTGTTTAAAAAATTATGTTACTATCAACGATTGTAACATTCTGAATATTTTTGATATTAGCTCAAACATCTAAGGCATTTTTGCATCTTTCCATGTTCGTCTGCTCCACATAATCTCTATGAAGTTGTTCCAAATTTTACTTTGCACTTGTGGAAAGAAAATCCCCTTGCCAGTTGTGAATGCACCCATTTCATGCAGGATGCCCAGGTACTTGTGTTAGGAGATAGCCCAGATGTGGCTGATCTATCCCCTGTAGGTTGATCATTATGTTATATGCTGTTTTTACTTCTTCTCTTATCTACTACCTAGTTAAGGTTAAAAAAAAAAAAGTCTTTCACTCTCTGATAATGTGAAAGGTTTTTCGTATCCCTAAGCATTCTTAATAGTTTGCTCTGAATCACTTCTAATTATGTAATATTATTGCTGAAGCAGAGTGGTCAGTACTGTACATTACAGCTGGGAATATAGACATGTAGCTGAGAATCACATACTAGGCTCCAGGATTTTTCTTCTCAATCCCATACTCAGGTTGCTTCACCTTTCTTCATTAAGTCCATTCCAAAAAGAAGTTCATTTCTTCCATGGGTCTCACAGGCTCCCATCCATGCCATCGAAACACTCTCATCAGCTTCAGTACTGAAGTAGAATTTAAAAATGATAAACTAAGTGTCTGATCCCACAAATGGTTACACATGCGAGTCATCTTGTTGACTTCAAAGGAACTGCTCACATGAGGAAAGTTATGTATTAGGGCATTTTCAGTAATGAAAATTCCTTAGGCTTCTTTTGCTCATAGCACGGAACAGAATTTTGTGTCTCAATAAATAACTATTCATTAGAATTGGAAGTCAGGAGGCTTACTTAGGTACTTCAAATTTAGATACATGCCTGACTGTCTCTCCAAGCTGGTTCTAAATGCTAAATACCCCCGCGTCACAGTAGACGATTTGGGTGAGTTTATGCGTGTGCAGCGAAGAGGGGAGGGCATCCTGATTAAGTGTCACCCATCACAGGTGCCACATGAGCAGCCGAATGCCACAGAAGGGCATTTATTGATGTGCCTTTTCATTCAAAGTGAATCACTGCTTATTTTGGAGATCAGGAAAAATGCAAAGATTCTTTTAGGAAGAAGACTGTTTAAAATGTAATGTCTTCCTTCCAGCTAGCAGGCCATATTAATGTTCACTTTATAGTAAATCCTTGTAAAGTCCAAGATTCATTGGTCTTATAAGATTATTTGGCACTTTATAAAAGAGTTTTAAGCCAAAGGAAGGAAAGGCATTACATTCAAAACCCACTTCCAAACAATGACTTTGCGTGGGCCCTTTTTTGTACTGCAAGTCAATTTATGCTGCGTTTGCCTCGAGCTTTAGCGCGTCCTCTGAGCAGTGTGCAGGCTCTTCCCTTGCACAGCCATATCTTTTAATAAAACATACATTTACTCTATGAAAAAGGAGGAAGAAAGCACATGGATTTTTTTTAGGAGTGTTGTGTGCTTGTGTTGTCAGACCTTCCACCTGACATGTTGGTATTATTATGAATATTGATAATGATTTAATTTTAGGAAGATCTTAGCAAAAGAAAATTGAACAAAAATAAGTTAAAAAAAAGGAAAAATACATGTTACTCTTCTAAACAACATTTTTTCCTWATGTTTCTCTTTGTTTTGTGTCTCTCGCCCCTAGACACATCTTTTCTCATTCTCTTACTCCTCCAAGAAGAGTGGGGTTTTTTTGCAGCAGGAAGGCGAGCCCGCGAGTCAGTCACACTCTGTCCTGCCCCTTGCTGTTCAGCTGAGGGGCTGCTGCTGAAGCCGGTTCTGTGTTATTGTGCCCACCTCCCACAGCCCCAATCTGAGTGGCAGTAGGTAGATATTAAGTCCACAGTGGCCTCACTTTGGGTTCCTCAAGAGCTYCTGAGCCTCAGCAGGGAGTAGACCGGAGTGATGGGGTCCCGTGTGCTCTGTGCCCACCCACTCATGTTCACAGGTTTGGAAAGTGAGACTGACCTTTACTCAGGAGGCAGCCTCAAGCCATGAAAAGAGGAACTCTAACCCTGTGAGTTCTCATCCTGCTCTCAGTTTTAACTGCCACACATGCACACAGTCATCAGCACTAATGATGGTGACGAGAGAAGTGAACGGCTTGCTCAGTTTCTAAAAGCTGTTCCGTTTTCTCCAGAGAACTCTTAGGACCCCCTGTTAGGATTGCTCTTTGTTTCCTTGACTTTATTTGGTTCTTTTCATTGCAGCAGAGACATGTTCAGCCTGTTTTTTTTTTCCTCAAATGTGCCCTTTGAAAGGGAAATGGTAGGTTTTAAGGCAATAAGGGTTGAAATTAATAGCTTACTGTTTAGCTCTGATTGAGCAAGCACCAGCCAAAATGGGGCAGGTGTTGTATTAGAGACTGAGTCTGCATATATACAGAGGGTTTTTTATTGTTATTATTTTTGTTTTCAAACTGTTCATTTTCTTGCTGTCTAGAAAACACTTTTTAAATCCAGATGCCTTCCTAATTTTGTTTATGCCTATGAAATTTTCAAAGTTGTGGGGACAGGGATGTCTTAGCTGTTGTTTCCTGGTTGCTTTGCCGCTCCCTGTTGCCTTACCACGAGTAGTTGAAAAAGGTGCAGTTGCATATAGCGTGTTCTGATACAACGAAGGTGTGACCTGTAGTAGCCAGGAATATGCCTAAGTCCCTACTTCCTTGGATGAAACATTTTGAAACAAAATGATTCATCTACAGAACTGAAGCTTAACAGTAAAACCCCTTCTGGAGATCTTCTAGTAACTGCTTTTATTTTCTGAAATTAAATATTTTCTACTATTTTTTTCCATCGGTTGCCTGCTAGTCCATATAAACCTTTTGTAGCACGTTGGCTGAACTGGACCTGCCTCTGTCCCTTTTACTCAGCAAAAAACTGCAGCCTCAGCCCCAGCTGGGCTCCAGAAGCTTTCCTAGCCTCCTCCTGCATATGTGTGTCTGGACCTGGATCGTCTGGCCAGCTCTCCAGCTGACCAAGGATATCCTGGCTCTACTTTGCACCATTCTTGGTATTGAGGATAGGCAGCAGCACAAGGGAAAGAAGCATAATCCAGAGAGGACCTACAAATGCATCAGGCCACACATAGCCTTTGATTCCCAGCCCGCATTCTTATCTGTCCTTGTTTTCCCACTGCTAGTGATACTGGCTGAGACAGATCCTGGCTACTTCCCTTTTCTCCCGCAAAGAAACCTGCAGCGGATCATAGGTTGTGTTGTGTTGTGTTGCATTGGCATGGGTTGCATTGAGGTGGGTTGTGTTGTGTTGTGTTGTAGCTCTGTGTGTGGAGGGCACCGGCAAATACGTTGCGACCTCCAGCACTGCAATCACGACATTTCCACACTGAACAACTGTAATTCTGTCAATTATGGAATTTGTAGTGAAATTCATTTAGGTGTGTTTTAGCATTATCACATTTGTCTTTGTATTATAAATTAATATTTCGCATAGGTACAATGCTCAGAATAAAAAAGCTGAGCTATTAGCTTTTTAGCTAGTGCAAATTAGCTATGTTTACTGGAAGACAAATAGTCTTCTTTTTATCATGGAGCAAAATTTGGTTGGCTTGGGTAATTTCTGCTATGAGGGAGAGCAATCGAGGCTAAGATGTCTGTTTGATATTTAGGGAAAGATTTGATGCTTTAATAAGGGAATCCTCTGTCTCCTTCATCCATCATTCGTCATCCTCATCCATCCAAACAGCACTGTAAATTTGTCAGAGCCTCTTCCATATTCAGTGCTTGTATAAATAATGGCTGTTGTGAACTGAGAGAAGCAAATGTGCATTTTCTATTTCTGCTCTGTCTCCACTCGCAGTCCTGCAATTATTTAGCAGGTTTTGTTTTCAAAAGCAAAATGCTCAGATCATATAATATAATTGCATAAGCAAAAGTGCATTCCAGTGTTACCCCTTATTGTGGTTGCTACTTGCCAAAATAACATTAGTTTGTGAGCTTTTCTTAATATATGAAATAGTCTGTGCTTCATTACTGCGCGCTTTTATCCTCCTTCATCATGTCTTCCTTCTTTTCCGTGCTATCTTAGGGATTATGCAGCTTCTCTGCAATATTCTGAAATTAATCAAACCAAGCAAACCCTCATGCTATATTATCCATCACTGGCGGAGACTGATTTCCACTATCCGGGYGGCGTTACGTTGTTTTGTCCGGGGGCTGCAGCAGAATTCCATTAACAGGAATACAGAAATTTGATTTTTAACAAAACGTATTTGTTAAATATTTGCAGCCAGCAAATTTTTAGATTGGATACCAAATACAGGCCTAATCATATTTTTTTCTCTTACTTTAATTAGGAAGTGGACAAGCATAATGTCCACTCCTTTCTTTGAATTTGCTCTGAGCTAAACAGCTGCCTGGTGCTAATGCAGCTCGGTTGAAGAGGCTTTCCTATGCAATGGGATAGGTTAAAACTTAATGGATGCTTACCCAGACTATTTTATATTTTGTCTATTATATAATCAGCTCTACAAGTAATTTCTTTCAATAAATTAGTAACCATGCTGCCGATTGCAGACACTTAGTTTGATTGAAAGTAATAAAGGGAGATTATCCATAGAGTTAGTTGACTGACGGTTCTGACTTGACCCACTGCCCAGAGAGATAAGAATTAATCTTATAAACCTCTCCACACTTCCACACGCTCTGATCCTCCGAACGGGAGCGCAGGGTCCCATTAGCCCCTTTGTTCGAAGCAGCCCTGGCTAGGCCGCAGGGCCGGCGGTTGGGGCAAGCTGCTGCATGGCCCTGAGGCTGCACAGTGACACTGTGCTCTAATGACAGTGGCACTGAGGCGCCCCAGCACAGCGGGGTCCAACTGCTGTGAAATGGCTATCCAGCCTCATGCAATTCTGCACCAACGCATGGGAAACAGCAAGATGGCAAGTGGAGCCTAAGCGAGCTTTATGACCCTGTAAAAGACACAGGTACTTACGCTGCAGACTTGGTGTCTCTTCTCAGAGACAGTCCAGGACTGTGCCTTGGGTCTGATGGGCAGTCTGGGCACATCTACCTCAGCTGTTTGCATTGCATTTGGTAGCTTTCCAGTTCCAAGGCTGTGCTCTGAGGAGCATCACTGGAAGGGGAAATAACAGGCATAGCTCCTGCCCCAGCTGACCCCAGCAGCGGCTGCAAGAGCCSATGAAGCTTTCGGTGACTCCAGTTTATCTGGGGCTGTAAGCAAAATTCAGATAATTTCTGCACACCAAGTGACTGTCCTGGGTTTTACTCTTGCTGCTGGTCCCCTCCTCCTGCTTACTGCTTTCTTCCTGGAGACTCATGCTGCCATGGGCTATTTTTTTTTGCAGAGATTTTACCATTGTCAGAGGTATTTCCTCTCTCCAAATGACATTTTAATGAGTGCTTCCACAATTACTGATGATAATGTCATTAATTTATTTTGTACAGCTTTGGATAATAACAATGAGCTGTTTACTTGTAATGTTACAGACATCACCTCATTCTTGGCATCTTTGGTGTTGAGTGTTCTATTAAGTGGAAAAAAATGAAAATGCCTTTAAAAAGTATAACTGCTGGGTGTTTGGGGAGCAAATCTTCCAGGAAGTCCTTGGAAAGAGGGAAGCAACATGGATCAGAGATGGGCTGGAAGACACAGAACCAAAACATGGCGTGTATCTGGATAGGGCAGCAGACACAACCTGGTCATCCTCTCCCTTACAGCGAGCCTTGGGGCCAGGGCAGAGGCAGAGCAGATTTCTTAGGGAAAAGGGAAATTTATTTTAGAGCTGTTTAATTCGTTCATTCGTTTGGAAAATGAGAGGATCATGCTTTTTGTGGTAGTCTCTTGGCACATGTAAATGGCTCTGCATTGGCTTGTCTCTGTGTTAACATTCCCTGCATCCTTGTCCTTGTTCTCAGCATTGCCTGTAAAAATTGAGCTGTCGTCAAATATGCGACATAACTGTCAGGCAGATGTGATGAGCGGGGATGCTTGCTGTTTTGTGTTTGTTACTTTATTGTGAAATAAAATACCAATGTTTTCAATTTGTGTAGAAACTATCAAACTGCTGCTCTCTCCCTTTTTTTCTTGCCAGAATTTGTGACTTCTGTTAAAATTAAGAGATTAGGATATCATAAATCTGTTATTTAACCGTCTCAACCCTCAAAACATAGTACACTTCTGTCTTTATTTCATGTTTTCCATTAAGAATATATACTGTTGTAGAAGGACTTCAGTAACCAGGGAATGATGACACTTCAGAAAAAAATTCTACCTACAAAAGCAAAGATAAACACCAATAGTGCAACTTCACTGCATTTTTCAGCTGGAATAGCACAATAGCCTTTTGCCCCACCAAAAGCAACCCCCCACAGGCAAACACACGTCATCATGAATTAATGTTGTGATGGGGGTTGGTGTTTTTTGGTTTTCCCCTTTTCTTCTCTGTCTCTCAATTTCTCTGTAGCTAAATGGCCTGAGCTGGGCGAGGGCAGTGGTGCTCACTGACAGCTCCGCCTTGCCTGCTCCTTTCTATGTGTTCTGCTGCTGAGAACACACCATGTTAATGCACCAGCTTTCATGTCTGCACACATCGGTTCAAAGCCTGATGTGCCTACGAGTGAAACGGGTGTGATGGCGAGCGCAAACAAACCCCTGGTGCATATTATTTCATATCAATGAATAATCATATGATCTGACACAATGGGGTAGTTTCTGCCCAGATACTGGGAATTAGGTCCAGTTCCATTGGTCTGGGAACCTCTCAGCTACATCTAAATCAAGACAAACACTTGGCAYTTCTCAGCGTTGAGAAATGTGGGGGACAATATGGAATAAGGAATATCTTATTTTTATGACTTCATGAACAGCCATGATAAGAGAATGGGAATCACTGGGTGAATTACGCAATGTCATTCCTTGGTTTCAGACAGGCAAATGTAACTTGGCAGTCCCTTTATATTTGCTTACTCTGTTTATACCATGGTGGAATTAGTTTTTTGTTTGTTTGTTTTTGTTTTCTTTTAAAAGCATGAAACGAGTGCTTATTGACAAACTGAACATCAGTATGTGAGAAGAACACTTGTGATACTGCAGATGCTGGTGGTAACGTGATCTTCAGATATTATAATGCAAATAACAGGTTTGAGTTTTAGGTCTAGATTACTTGATTTGAGCTGTCTTTCTTGAGACCCTATGGGTGCGTTGCTTTGGGTTAAAGAAATAGGAAAAGGTCAAGCACCGCTGAGCCGGCCTCAGAGAGTAAACAATTATTTTAAGCGCCGTGGTGTACTCACTTTCAATAAGAGAGTTTCTGCTTGCAAGCAAAACAGTAGCATTCAAGTATTTAGGTCTCCTTAAAACTGTTTCTTCCTCCACTTGTGTTAATACAGATATTAAGCCTAATAGTATCTACTTAGCATAAACAAGAAGATAAAAATGATTTCTGTGATTGAAATGTTTGTTATTTAGCATTAAGCATCTTCATACTCTCATGTGTTTTGCATTTTAATCCACTCTGTGCTTGGTTTTGGGATTGATAGATTAGTTTTAATCCCCTGTCTAATAGTAGAGTACTGGTGAGATTTATTAAACAGGCAGGGTTTGGTACTTGGATTTAAGAGGACTCACATGCGCTGTTCATGCATATTAAATTTGGGAAACCACCGGTTCAGTTTATAAAGGGCTGTGATGTCCTTTATCATTGAGTGTTTCTGTTGTGCTTCGCTAGTCCAGTAAGCCTTTATATTCTGTARTGGAACATTTTTGATGGTTCTTTCCCACTGCATAAATCTAATGTTCCACAGATATGTTTTTCACTGTTAGAATAGCTATGGAAATTCTCTTTCCTGTATGCTGAGTTTGTGCTGTCCCCAGCCTCCTGTGTTGCAGCCAGCAATGCGAGGGAAGGAGCTGCAGGTGCCCAATCCTGGGGCACAGGGTTCAGTGGGAGAGACTGCTGCACACAGGCTGTTTTTCCTGCCACTTCCATTGCAGTTTGGCTGCACTTAAAATGGGCAAAATGATGCAATTAAAAATTAAAGTAACTTACTGTATGTGCATTTAAAAAACAGTAACAAACGGAGGCAAACACAGGCTGTAGAGCGGGTGAGTGGCACAAGGCAAGGGTGGCAGCGCCGTGGCTCTGCTGGGCACCCCGGCTGCTGCCTGCCACAGTGCTGCTGTGCTGGGCTCCCCTCATGGCCTGCAGGCTGGAGCTGGCCAGGGCACTGGGCGGGCACTGTGGCTGCAGCAGGGCCAGCGCCTCTGCACATGGTGCTTGCTGGACTGCTCAGGGCTGCCACATCCATGGAGCCAGCACCTTCCCATTATGCGTCCCTTAACACGTGAGTTTGGAGATAGCCTGTGTTGGGTGCAACTGGCACCCTAAGGGAGGGCACTGGCTAAGGATAGGCAGTTCTGGGAAATCTCTTACAGGAATCTTTTCTAGAAAAGCCTGCGTGCTTCCTGTGGCGGTGTCATGGGCAGGGACAGCTTGTGGGGTATCACACTTTCCCCCGCGGCACCTGAGGCCCAGCGCAGTACTCTGGGTGCTTCGCACAGGAGATGACTGCTCATTGCAGGAACCAAACAGTGTCCTCTATGGTGATCAGCATATTAAAATCACTACAATGTGTGTTTTACTGTTATAATGGGAAAAACAGAATTTTGCCAATAGTTAAAAACACAGAAAAAAATCCAAATTACAAATTCAGGCCCTATCAGTGGAAGATCAATTGTCTCAAACTGCAGTTTTACTTCAGATATACCAGTTACGCTGCAATATTGGTCATACTATGTGAGATATATGGAAAATAATTAATTTTTTTGTTAATCTGATTATAAGATTGCTATATAAAGACAAGTTGTTAACTGCAGAGGTGAACACCAGGAAAAATCAGTTTTAGATTACTGATAAGAAACAACTCAAAGCTTTTTAATCATTAGATTCTTTATGACAACAGGTTTACTTCCATCTCTAAGTAACTCATAGTTTTTATTTACCTAGTAACTACATATATCAGATTATTGTAAATAAAAGAGGCAGTATTAGTAATAACCAGTATAAGAACCCAATATTAGACTGGACATGGATAACAAAGTTCCTCTTGGTATTTAAACTTGATCAGTCTATAAATTAAGCAGTAATCAGGTGATCACTAACCAGTAATCAGGTAACCACTAATGAGAAATAAACTAAGGCATCAAGAAAAGGAGAATATCAACACCTGGCTAATGGAAGATAGCTTTTAGAATCTTAAAAGAATTAGGTGAAATGCTTGATAATTAACAATACTCTTCTACCTCAGCTAAAGCAAATCTTTTATTCTGAATAAAAATAATAAGAGCTAAAGAGGCAAATAGGCAATTTCCTGCTTCTCCTCCCTCCCCTTACTTCTAATGCAAGAACCCAGTCAGTGACACTGAAAGGTGGCAAATTTAAACACTGATATTTTTGCACGATGCACTGTCAGCCCTTGGATTCATTGCCTTGAGATGCTGATGCAAAGAGATTGAAAATATTAGATATTTTATTTTATGACTAACAAGAACATCCATGCTAATATATATATATATAATTTCAATTAAATAATCAAAATTCTACTGCTTCAGGACATAAGACAATCCCTAACCAATGGTAATAGGGAGGGAACTCCCCTGTGGCCAGGTTATTTCATAATTATCGGCTGTGATGGCTCCTGCACGTTGCAGTGAGCGAGGATCCCGAGCAGAATTAACCGTTTGCAACATGGGAAGCTTGCAAGCTGTTTGATTCATAATTTTTTTTCTGTTTCTTGCAAAAAATCTCGAAGACATTTGCAGTGTAGGAGTTTTGTGGGAACCTTATTTCATACATGTGAATTTTCAAAAATATTTGTAGTTATGACATGTTGTCAGAACGGTAGAAAATTAGTTTATATTTTTTTCCCAGGTTTTCCCTTTGTGCATAAAGCTTTGGAGACCCAGGCAATTTAACACAATTTAATATATTAAACGGGAGGCTGAGAAGCTATTTTGTATAGAGATGATACACTATCTTCTGACCTGGACCACTACAGCCTGTGGACTGTGGGAAGGCAGCAGCACTGCAGGAAAGGGGATCTCAAGCAGTTTTATTTGTAAGAATAAAATTAACTTCATGTCCTGCCTGATGAAGAGTAGCTGCTAGTGCAGAGTCCACAAGTAAAGCTCTTTGGTACGGGACTTTCCTCAGACTAAGGGGCTCAACTTTCCAGAGCCTCAGTTGCAACCTTTGATCTCCTTTGGGCCGCCATGGGTGCTCACACGCACCAAGGACCCGGACCCTGCAGCTTTAACAGTGCAAAAGCCTCAACTGGGAAGGAATCCAGCAAGTCTGGCTGAACTTGTACAAGCGCCATGCAAGGAGCACAGTCTGGGTTTCGATTTCCAGCTCTATTTCCAAGGCAGTCACGGCACCACTTGAAACAATAGACAGCATATTTGGTTTTATTTTAACAGCCACCTTTGGCTTGAATTAAAGGGGAAATGCAGTGATGTGGTGTGCAGTTTTCCTCCCATTGCTTCTGGCTGGCTGTGGGGTTTGTGCTCGGGGTGATCGTACTCTGGCTCGCGCAGCAGCACCGACCGGCCTGGAGTCCACCCTGCCTGACTGCAGCCAGGCCCAAAGCGCTCACTTGGGAGCTACTTGGCAATTATAAAAAATCCCTTTCCTCACTTAYGATGATTTGTTGCATGGCAGTACATTAGTAGGGAAAATGTGAATGAAAGAGGAATTGAAGTTCAAAGACTGTGCACAGCGATTCTCCAGCCACGGGCTGTCTATAGGCAGGGACCATCTGCAGAGGTGATAATTTGTTACCATAGACTTGGCCATATCCTCACCCAGCTGATTTTTTTTCTTAGGGATTAATATCAGACACCAGAATGTTCTTTAATTCCAGCATATCTCTTATCTCAAAAGAGACACAGTAGTTACTCGTGTCTTTACCATCTTTTCTATATGTGTGTAAATGAAAAAGTGCCTCTTCAAACAAGCCTTGCGTATGAACAGCCCCAGTGTCGTCGCTGATGTGTCTGGCACCTACCAGTCCCAGCTTATCTCTTCCCATGGGTGCTGAGGTGTGTTCTGTGCTCCCGGCTCCTGTGTCACCCATGGGTCATTGGGAAAGGGCAGCAAGAGCAAAGCCCAGGGGCAAACCCAAGAGAAACAGCTCCTAATAGGGATGAGCATTCCTCATCCGACTGAAATTTAGCTTTGTGCTTTGGAGCCTTCTTGAGGTTCTGCTGCAATTAAATATCTTGCAAATGTAGGTAATTCAGTTTTCCCCCCATTAGGTGGTGATGCCTAGTGGGGAGAACAGTTGATTTCCAGTACTTGCTTTTCCAAACTGCTCACATGTCCTGAGATATTTCATGATCATTCCAGCAATTTTAAATAGGCTAGAGATACAGCAGCAAGAGCAAGTTTCTGCCTAGCACCAAAATCTGGTTGCTTCCTACTCGCTCGCCCTTTGCCCCGTCCCTGCAGCATTTCCCTTGACGGCCTCGCCAAAGTGGCCTGGGCCACCTAGGCATCGTCCCTGTGCGTTAAGTTATGCCGGGTGACGTCCTGCCCTTGGTGCTGCTCCAGGCTGGCTGCTGGGCTGGCACATGGAGCAGGGCTGCTAATATCCTCCTTTTTAAGGAGCAGAGTTGTTATCTTCAACTTCCAAACGTGACAGAAGTTACAGACCATCGCTGAGGTTGCTGGTGGCCAAAGCCAACCCCATGCTGGACCCACTCCCGAATTCACAGCGTCACTGTCACTCCTCAGCCAGCCCAATTTTTTAAATTAATTCTCTATAACATGAAACAAGAGAACAATATCTGAACGGGAAAAGTAAGAAAATGTCGACTTTCCAATAATTCCTGCTTGTCGCTCCTATATGTCAGTAGTTCCTGCTGTTTGAAGAAAAAAAAATTGTATCTATCTTTTTATGTAAACACATAATGTTAAAAAAGACAAACTATAAAATGTTAAAAACCCTGCAGGGTATTAAAAATACCAGTCTCAGCGCGTGTGTTCATCCCTTTCACTTTCTTTTTAGCTCACCAGTGTTGGTACAAAATGAGCCAGGAGAAGGAGAGAATTCTAATTAGGTTTAAAAAAGAAAAAATATGGCAGTTTATTTTGAGCGCATGTCTGATTTGCAAAGGCATATCCCATTTCAGATGCAGGCAGGATGAATCATTATTACACATTTATCATCATAAAAATGCTTATTTGGACTTTTTTTTTTTAAAGAAAGGGAAAAAATTAGAAAAAGGGCAAAGCAGAGAGCCATCTCTGAAGGGCAGTTATTGCTTGCCCTTGCCGGGGAAGAAAGGCTTTCTCAATGGGATTACGTCCCCGCTCATAACCTATCAGCCGTCTGATCAGAAATTCATAACGCAGGCCATCCATTTCCAGCTCTGCGAGGGCTGCATGATTGAATTTAAATAGGCAAATGCCAGGCTTGAGCTTTGACATTCTCTCCGTCTCTCTCAATCTTGCTCTTCCCCTGCCCTCCCCGGCGTAGCGCCTCGCACCCTCCCTTCCTCCCCGGCCCCCTCGCTCCCGCTCGCCACCATTTCACACGAGGCAGGAGCACGAGTTATCAGGAAATGGAGGCTGGGCAGGGGGAGAGCAGCGGGGAGGTGCACGCCGAGCACAGAGGGAGGGAGATTAAGAGAACTGGACAGCAGAAAATTACAAATTGTTGCTGTCATGCTTTCATTGGGACAGTAAAATCTGTTTTTAAAGTCTCTTCCTTTTTCTTTTTTTCATTTAAAAAGAGATATTTCAAGATACATTAATAGTCCACAGCCTCACCCAACCTACAAGGTGCCTGTGAGCGCAGAGCTTCTAAACTATGCTCTTTTTTCTATTCTTTACACAGACGATAAGGATGAAAATGAATTCAAATCTGCGTTTCCAGTCACGTTTTTTAAGGTGCAGTGCGTGGAAGTGCTGCCYGGCRGCAGCGGCCAAGTCCTTCCATGGGGCCAGGCRCAGGGCAGGGCGCGCAGGGTGGCCYAGGCACCAGGGCTTGYGCAGAACCTGAGCAAAAGAGCCTCTTGCCGTTAGACAAGTTGCTTTTGACTGGGTGAGCCATCTCACCAGGCATGCGACGGCGCCTGGCTTGTTTTCATAGCATTTAAGCTTAGGGGGATCTTGCACCTGGTATCCTTCTTATTAGCGGAGTTTTTCTCAATTGCTGATTTTTCCAGCCGAATCTTCCAATCTGATTGAGGCTTCTCCTCAAGAAAGCCACTGTATTTGGATTAAAAAAAAAAACTTGGAGAATCCACCCTTTCTTCCCTAATATTTTCCAGAGATAAATCATCCTYGTGGTTAGAAACGTGTGCTTAGTTCTCGCTTGAATTTGCCTGGCTTCATCTCCTCTCCGGCAGACCCTCTGCCTTTCTGTGAGGTACAGGACACATGAGTGTCTGGAATATTCCTCTGAAAAGGTATCTATTCACTGTAATCAAGTCATCTTTGAACCAATTTTCATAAATTAGACAGATTCAGCTCCTTACTACCTCTTTTGCTATGAGGCATTTTCTTAAAACCTGAAATAATTTGGGAGCTCTTCTCTTCTTCTGCAGTTCTTCATTTTTTCAACACAAAAACGCAGAGAGGAAGCACTCTGTCACACCAGGCTCCTTGGGGCCCTGCTTGGAGGGAAAGGTTTTTGGTTCCTTGTGCCCCCCTTGTACAGCCAAGGAGGCCCTGGTCCCTCTACAGCAGCATCACTCCAGGAGACCAAGTTTAGGGGTTTAAATGGTTTGGGGTCAGTGCTCCRGGATGTATCTCCCTCCTTTGTAAATCTGGCTTATATTCTTTATTTCAAGATGTATAACTTCATATTTGTTTGAGTGGGATCAGTTTAGAAAATGATCCAAATTGCTGCCTGTGCTTGTTATTTATTCGCTGCTCTGGCACTGTCTGTATCATCTTTATGAACAAAGTATTTATTATTATTATTATTATTAATATCATTATTAAATTACCTCAGAGTTCTTGAAAATGTCGTRAAATGCTGGGTCTAGTGCAAATCCTGGAGGCCTCCCTTCACATGTCCCCATTACTGGTGGTTTTCCATTGCATAATTACCCTAATGATGAGTTTGCCCTCTGTTTACCTTACACTTT
Organism: Eudromia elegans; assembly: GCA_003342815.1. Taxonomy (NCBI): domain Eukaryota; kingdom Metazoa; phylum Chordata; class Aves; order Tinamiformes; family Tinamidae; genus Eudromia; species Eudromia elegans. The sequence continues at coordinate 1,982,003 of PTEX01000103.1, forward strand.
CCTGATACCGCAAGTTGTTGAACGTAAATCAAGGGCTGTAGGAAAAGTCACCTTCAGAGGACACATATACTCCTCAAAGAAGCACCCGTGCTTGGTGACATCCATTGCCACAACCGCACTGACAGGCACCAATTCTATGCATGCCCCTTCCAGTTGTTAAAGTAAGTTGAGCTCTGTTATTACCTTTCCTCATTTAAGCTGGGTATTATTACTAACTTCTTCTTGCTGAGCTTGCACCTGCTGTGGATACTGCCAGGAATCAAGGTCTGGATGAGCCCTGGACGGCAGCTCAGGGCAGCCGCCAGCAGCAGCACCCATGGGAACAGGAAAGTTGCTCGGCTTCCCTTCAGTGCGTTACCAGCAGACATTCCCRGATGCTTCTTCTATCTTTTTTTGAAAGTTTACATGAAAATCTCTCTTCTGAAATAAGAACCATGAGGACTGCTGTGATTTCCATGTGACACTTTCAACTTTGTCATCTTCCCATTGCTTACAGGCTCGTGAGTGTTTCTGCGTTTTCTATCACACTTTTAAAAACCTCTCTTTTAAACATAACTCTGGGATCATTTTTCTGCTGTCTTTGGGTGTCTTTAGCCATTTCCAGACGTCCCCAGCTCCCTGTTTATTTTATTTGTGAGCAGTTTCCCATGTTTCTCTTTGTTATTTTGCTTTTCTGTTTTAAGTGCTGCCTTTATTTTGCTAATGAACCAGGATGGCTTTTAGCAAACATTGTCATCTGTCTTCATTGCTGAATTGTCTTTTTGGCCATCTAATGCATTTCTCCTGTATTTATCTATCTATCTATTTATTTATTTATTTATTTAATTTTTGTTCTGTTTTGGAAGTTTTTCTGTTTGTTTTCCTGTTAAATGCTCTCTTTGCATAATATTTTAAAAATAATTTTGGTRGCTTTGGGGAATATTGCATGCATGTACTTTGAAATAGTGATCTGCCTAATCATTTTAAATCTAAGGTGGAAATTCTTGAGGCCTTTGCTTCAGATTTCCAGATATAAATTATGATTGCTGCTAAAACCATATAGTTTTTGCTGTCAGTTCTCTGAGTAACTGGAAACTGATTCTCCTTTTGTAGCTGAACAGCCTGTCCCAAAGTTACAGCAGGAAAGAGGGATGTAAAACTAACAAGGGAAGCAACAAATTACTTATTTTGGGGTTGATAGGAATAGTGGTCTACTGAATCACAGCATTTGTTTAATGGAATAAAAACAAGGAGATAACAAGCAGCTCTGTGGGTAAGGCAGCTCTTAGAAGTACTGCCATTAGCGAAAGTAAACAATGGACACTCAGGAGTTTCTCTCTTTTCTATAATTGCCAAAATAGAAAAACTAAATGCTGATAAAAAAAATCCATGTTCTGTGACTTTTGGTGTAGGCATGGCAAACTGTTCTTTAAGATATAAAGATTGGCTCTTGGTAACCTTTTCCGTTTTCCATGACAAATTAATTAGAAAATATGTTTTGTCAAAGATACTAATGCTTGTATTTGGTTTACCTTTTCACCTTACAAATGCTAAGAATTTAACCAAGTGCTAGGAGAAATATTAAAGCAAACGGGTCTTCAGTGGCTCTCAGAGTAACCGCTGTGCTTGCTAGAGTGCATGTTTGCTAAACTTATGCTTTCCAAGACGCCAGAGGTGTGTTCATAGCTCTGATATTTTAGCAGCAAATTGATTTAAAATCTCTGAATTGTTTCTGTTCTGATTCAGTGAAGTAGAAGGTGTAATGTTCTTATTCCCTGGTCCTTTAAAACATTTGTATATATAATGTCATGGGGAGCCTGGGATGAGTTCAGGAATACTTGGAATCTCGAGTAAGAAATATTAAAAATGCAAATATAGTATCAAACAAACCARTTCAGATTATTTATTCCAAAGATATAGAATTTTAAATGTGAACTTACAATAAATGCAGAAATAGAAAATAGGCAGCATCTTACAAGTATAATTTCAAATATGTTTCCCTTAAAAAAATCTTATTTGAGATTCCAGTTGTTTGTGACCCTTGTAAAGACACTCTAGTTAAGTAGAGAAGTAATAGACAGTTGTGCTGATGCACCCCAAAACATTGTAGACAGATCTGAAGAAATGGCACCATGTGGCAGTGAGAAACACAAATAGGGGCTCTGATCAGGTCATCTGACCTACTTTCACTGAAAACCAGAAGAAATCTTCTGAGTTAAAAATATCACACCAGGTTACAGTTATCATCAGCCAGCGTTGGTTGAGCAGGTTGAGAGGATGGCTCCTCTGGGAGTGCCCTGAGTTGCATGTGCCAAGTTTAGCCAGGACAGGCAGCAGCCGAGTTGGATTTGTTGGGAATCCTGCAGCACAGCAGTACCACAAACTTGGATTGTGGGCAATTCTAGGTTTTATGCAAACAGAAGTTCACTGAAGTGCCGCTGAGCTGTGTTAATTTAATTTAAATTTAAAGAACATAAAATATTTGCCACTGATAGGAAATTCTTATGCAGCAGGCTCTTCGTTTCCTTGGGCATTTAAAAAAATCAAATATATGGAAAACAAGCATAATCTTATTTGATTTAATGTTTAAAGAGCTGCATACATGTATTTAATAATTCCTCATGCAGTCATATTCACACAGAGTATCCTTTTATAAAAAAGTTTTGGTTGCTCTAGTCCATTCAGAAGATAGCAAGAAAAGGGTTACTAAGGTGGAGCTCGGCACTGCAAGTGGGTGATGCAGAAGTTACACCATCAGCTCCCACCATATAGAAAGGATAGTTCRGTTTCAGATGGTCTACAAGCTTATTTCTTAATTCTGTTGTACAGTAAACTTTAAAAATATATATTGGAGCTGTTTACCATATCTAACTGCATTATTTTTGAGAATATTTTTTTCTTGTATACATTTTCCATGTCTTTGTATAAAAATTCTCTTCATAYGCCATGGCTTTTTAGCTTAAATATAAACTAAGCAGTAGGATGCATGTGGTGTGTGTATATTTTGTATTTTGCTTTAAAGACCCTGTGCCAGCACCCTCTGTGTTTACAGTTCCAGGAATAATCACTGAGTTTGTTCGACATCTAAGCAGCGCATGAGCCTTGTCAAGTGGCACCTACCCCGGTTAGCAGTGTTTAAAGAGAACATTTCTTGTGTTTTTGTGCTTCAAGATATGAGCAGAAGAGTTGCAGATAATGCTCAAGTGACTCTCTGTTCTTAAAATGCTCTTCTTGCTTCCCCTTTGAGATTTTATGTTTATTTCCTATCTGATATATATATGTGTGTATGTGTATTTATATATGTGTGTGTGTATATATAATATATATATAAAAGTGCTAGACTGGGAGGCGGAAGGAGGTGAGGGCATTTGTGACTAAGCTTTAGATAGAAAGAAGTAGGCTGAGCTGAATGGTTTCACAGTCTAAATATTGAACAGTGCAATTTCTTGCTGGTCATTGAGTGACATAAATACAAACACAGGAGYAGTTTGTGGCCAGTGGCATTACCCTCCTCATTGGTGTTTCAGCTGGAAATAACTTTTTGGGGGGTTAACTTCTATTGTGGATATATTTGGCTTGAGACATGAGACTATAAGACATTCTCCAGAGCAAAAATGGTTTCCTATTCCAGGTTTTATAAACCTCTGCTCACAGAGCAATTGGTTCCTGGTTTGGCCGGTGCTTCTGGGTGGTTTTGCAGTGCACAGGCGGAGGGAGAGCAGCAGGGACCATCTGTGGGGTGGTGCAAGATGGAGTCAGAAGGTAAAAATAGTCATCCAGCTATTCTTACTGTTTTGTCTTTCAGCAGACTCAAAGAAGCTGCAGGGCAAATGGCAGCAGAGATTTTGGGCAGCATCTAAGTGACCTGGGAACACAARTGCCATTGAGTTGCAGGAGGACTGTGGTGCTTAGGAAGTGTTTACATAGGAAGGCTACACCTTCTAGCCCCTTAGAGGGCTGCTGATGGATCACTCCATCTGGAATAACTGGCTTTTRGGGGTTAGTTTAACTTCTTCAAAATACTGTAAATGAAACCACTGGCTCCTAAATTGTAGTCTATAGAATTACATTAAATAGTAAAATTTATGAATGAGTCTGTTCTCTGCGGTCATGCAAGGTGGCTCAAAGACATTCCGTGAGTGGATAGCGGTCTTGTGGTCTTAACTTTAAGAACCACAGAAATAAATAAAATAAAGACTTTCTTATTCCATATTAAGGTCTTTTGGGGAGTTACAACTGAGCATGTTTTAAGTTCATGCCTTTGTTTTTATTAATGTAGCCCCCAACTCACTAAGGAGCTTGAAAATCCAATCAGAGTTACTCTGTTCTGTACATGGTACAGACCTACACCTAAATCCCTTATGAAAATAGGAAAATAGTGGAAAGATGTAGCTGATGTAAGGTATTTTAGATCTTAAAATGCCTTTGAAAGAAGCACACATTTATGCCCATTTTTATTTGTTAAATAGCAACACTGAATATGTGATTGTAAAGTTTTGAGGCAGCAACAACAACAAAAAGGAAAGCTTATCTGCCATTACTGTGAATTCAATTGCCCATTTATGAGACTTGAGKTTTTTTTTAATGCCCAGAAACTAGATTTTCATGCTCAGAGATATGATACTTAGCAAAAAAAAATTGAATAGCACTCATTTTTTCCTAACAACAAAGTCTTTTAGACTGTGAAATAATCTTCCCTGAAAAGGCCTAAAAGGGGGTAAGTCTTSGCACTTAAATAATTTAAGTCTTTCTCTGTACCAGGGAGGTGCAGGGGTGTGAGCACCAGGGGACCTTTGAATCCTGGTGCCCGGGCAGCCTTAAAGGACTTGGTAACATTTCTTTCCTGTTCTCCTGAGCTTCCCTTCCCCAGGCTGAACGGGTGGTTCATGTGAGAGCTGAGGCAGCATGAGGTGGACCTGCCTTCAGTGGCTTCATCTGGGGCTTTACTGCCAGGTGGGATGAAGTAGCYAGGAGTGGGCTGAGGATCGTCTGGGGCTGCTGCATGGCCCCGGCTGTGGGACCTTCCTGCCTGCTCTGCAGCCCTGGGATGCTTTCCAGGTTTGCTGTCTGGGGTTAAACTCTGCACTTTTTCTAAGGAGTACCTGTGCTTCATTTCTCATTCTTTGTTGCTCTCTTTTCTAATTAGGACTCTCTGGGTGTCTGGAATCCCAGTTGTGATTTCTATTTTCCTTAGCAGTTGGGCACCTATCATTGCTACTGGAGAGGAGGTGCTATTTCTGTCATTACCAGACCTGCACCGCTGAGCAGCTCCCATGGGATATTCTTCTCCATGGATGGTTTTGGCAGCACTCAGCTGTAGGAAAACGAAGACCTTACATTTCTGTGCCTGCAGTGTAGTCTTGGGCAGGCCACCACATTTTTATTATTAGCACTGTAAGAGTGTTTAGAGACCACAGCCAAGATCGGTGTTTCACTATGTAGACACCTGAACTCGTTTAACCTACAATTTTTGTTTATTGAAGTCGGTGCCAAAACTCACTGGTTTGAAAGGAGCTAAAATTTCACTCCCTACTTTGCAGAGTTTTAGTTTAAATAGTTAAAACAGATGAGTCATGGCAGAGGTGAGCTGCTTGCCTTATTCCCCAGAAGTGCTGAAGATCTTTCTGTACGCACACCTGGAGCCTGAGCTGGGTCTGCTCAGACGGCCCTGCATTAAAAAGAAGGAACAAACAAGAATGCAAACCTCATTCCTAACTAACTCCTTCCATGAACATCCAAAGCTTCATACATCTAGAGACCAACTTCTGAATGCTAAAAGCTTGTGAGATGTTTTTAATAATTGACACTGATACTGCTTAGCAAATTTAGCAAATGACTCCTGTTACATATAGTCTTATGTTCTGATTCCCTGAAGAATGACTTAAAAATGTACCCATATATTTGATATAGACATAGTAGCAACATAGTACAAAGTAGCAACAGGCACATCATATCCCTCTGACACAGACACACACACACAGGGGAGAGGCACCAGTTTCCAGACTTTTCCAGCCTTCTCGCCTTACCAAATCTTTACTCTTGAGTTTATTTCATTTTATTTTCATGTGTTTGGGCCCCTTAGGACTTTGCAAGGAGTTTCTTAACCCCTTCTGCTTCTACTAGCTGTCACATTCAGTGGCCCACTGGTCATTGGGGGCCTGCCCATGGAAGATGACCATGGATCATCTGTGCACTAGGTGGTATTTTGGTACCATGGTTTGCTTGATTATGGTCTGTGTATAGGCGGGTCTAGAGAATTATAATTTATATTTAAGTAATTACCATATTTAGAAATAGTTTGATGAAACATGCTTTAGTGTGAATGTAACCCAAAACCTGAGCAGAATTCAGTCACTGTTACCAGGTAGCAACTTCCCCACTTCCTGCCAATCCACCTGAACAGCCAGCGACACAGCACAGCCTCATGGTCAGCAGCTCTCAGGTCTGTTAGATATGAGAAAGATGGAAGAAAAAGGTTTTTCTTTAATAAAATGTGCTATATAGAAAAGACCAAATGACAAGAAAGTCATTTAAATGGTCAGCTTAAACAAGAGACACAGAATTAAAGGTGAGACAGGTTAAACACTTAAAACACTGTTTTATGTGGGAGATACGGAACGGATATATTTTGATTAGGTAGGAAATAATTTTGTCTCTTGTTTTTATAACTATGGTTTTGATGTTATATCAAATGGATATTCGGTGGCTCTCAGAGCTATGAGGGATTAGAAACCCTCAAATGGAAACACTTTTGTGAATGCCTAACTTTGCCAGCATTGGTAAGAGGAARTTATACTTTTTCTGAGACCAGCGGGCAGAGCTGAAGAGAGCCAACATACTACTAAGATCAGAGTTTGGCAATGATTTTGAAAACAGTCTTTCAAGTCCGGTAGAGCGTTGTCACAGTGCTGATGCTGTTGTTGCTTGAGCTTCGGCAGCTGAAAGCCGAGCACAGGAGCTGCCCAGCGCTCTTCTCCGAGGACCAGCCCTTTGCTTTTACTCCCAGGCATTTGTATACTTCAATATAAACACCAGTCATCACTTTTATTGCTGTTATCACTACTTATAGGAGGGATACCAATTAAAAATATGTGTAAATGTATGTAAAAGTGTCAAAATGCATTGTAGGCAAGGGCTGCCATATAGCATGGTATTTTGCAGTAAGTATATATTGTTGAATATTTAGAGATGTATTGATATGCATGAGTTAGAATATCTGCAGGTGAAGGTGCAGGTGAACTTGCTGCTTTTGGTGATTCACAATACTGGAAAGCCAGAAAGGGAGTAGCTGGGGAGTCAGTGTTGCCCCTGGCTACCTCTTTGTCCAGAAATCCATTTTAATTCCATGCTTACATTTGGCACTATCAAACACTAGGGTTTGACTTTCCTRTCTTAACTGGCAGTTATCCCTTTCTTCTGAAGCAATACTCTTTTTTCTAATCTGTTGACATAAATAGATGTCAATGTCTCCTATTTAAACTCTGTTTTGTTCTGCAATAGCTCTAGAGAAGTTTTCAAGAGATGCAGTAAATCCCCGTCCAAACGTAGCCAGAGCTGCTCTGCCAGGCCTGGCGTGTGCACACGTGTAGCAATTCCTCGGCCTGCTCCAGGGTCTCCCTTGCCAAGCAGACCTCAAGCTGTGGGCATCTTCAAGCAGCTCCCATATTGCTGGCTGCTGAATGAGCATTAGATCCTATATACAGTTGCAGCTGTGAATGCCATGAACCTGCAGTGTGCGGTGGCCACCAGAGGCGCATAGAGCATGAGTCAAGGACACTCTGTGCCCTAGCATCCCCAGACCTGCCTCCACAGAGGTCCATGGCTGCCGCTTAGGCTTTGACTCTGGCCTGCTCAAGTTCTCCCTGCAGCCAGGCCCGCTGCCTGGCCCCAGGGTGAGCAAGGCACCTGAGCACGCTCCCTTTCTGTACCATAGGGCAGCTATGAGTATTTCTCCACATTGCTGTGCTTTGATGTCTCGTGCCGCTCCAGGAGGTCCCAGCAGCTGCGCTAGGACACAGCCTTCAGAAGATGGGGTTGTGCGGAAAACGATCGGGTGAGGAGAGCCCAGGCTTCTCTTTGGCCCTCCTGATCTCTTGCGAATTCTCTCAAATTCCTTTGGTAACTAATTTGATGATTAAGATTAAGAAAATGACACAGATTAAGAAAAAAATCAAGAACCAAGCAAGCACTTCCTGGTACATTGGAAGCAACCCTTGGTTCTGCCAGTCTGCGTTGAACTAGAAAATGTTCTTTTGCATTTACGGGAAGGATTTTGTTTATCCTGATGAATGTTGGCTGTGATGTTCTCAGTTGAGCAAGAAGGTGGGCAGCACGGTCAGCTGCTTTGCTGCTGCAAATTAAGCCTATTTGAGCTCTAATTGCTGTGGCTACTCTCCTGCTACGGCGCRTTGGGCTGGCGGGCAGTGAGTATCTCTACTCAGATACAGCCTCCAGCCCTGATAAAGATACTGTTCAAAATGCCTGCACATTTAAACCTCATGCAGAGACGGCAAAATACTCAGAAAGACTAAGAGAGTTTCAGCTCATTTATGTAAAATGTGATCTCCCGTGTGCGAATGTGCGACTGGTGTTTCCGGTGGGTCTGATGTCCTCCAAATCTGCCGGCACCCAGGACCATCGCACCTTCCCCTGCGCTTTGTTTGCAAGCGTCTCCTGCGAGAGTGCTGCTGGAGCGGCTGCCTGGCAGGAGACCCCGCGTGGGAGGGACGGTGCTGTGGGGCACCCGGCTTGCAGGGTGCGAGGGGCAGGGTGGCCCAGCCTGGCCCCGCTTGTGCAGCCAAGAGAAACCAACCCTGAGGGCTGCGCTTTTTAAAAAAGCCAGTTGATGGAGCTGTTCAAATAAATGCTCCTTTTTTTCCCCCCTTTCACTTAAATGAAATGTATTAAAAGCTGTGCATTATGGAAATGTATATGTGGCGTTTTTATATGTCCCTATCTCCAAGCAGCCTCGTCCCTTCACCCTCCCCCACCCGCCAGTTCCCATCCAAAAATGAATGCAAAGAAATACTATTAGGCTGTCTGGTTATGTATTTTTTATGAGGCCATACAAGACACTGCCTGACCTCGTGCAGCTCATGTTATAACCACATTGAAGATGCTTTTCATTTGGGTTCTGCTTTTCAGCCTGGATGACCTCTATTAAATAAAAAAAAAAAAGAAAAAAATGGCCTAATATGTGACCCCTGGGACTAGTCGCTTCAAGGATTACATTTAATTCATATGATAATATTGAAATATAATGTTTCTGTGTCTAATGTTTTGGATGTTTTTCCTTTCTTCTTTATTTCAGAGACCTTTTGAGTGTTGTCAAAGATTTTTCTCTTTTTTAAATCGGTTTGGGGTGGAGGACAAGTGTCTCCATRGTGGGGGTAGCACTGGTGAGAACTCAGCCCTGGCCACAGTGACCGTAGGGACCCTGAGGCCCTTTCTCACCTCCCCGCCAGAGCAGGAACAAAGGCAGCGACTCTGTTTGCCAGAGCAGCGTGGCTGCACGTTTCTCCAAACTCAGGAATCGTGCTTTGTTTTGGCATTTGCTTAAGCACCGGTGAGCACCCACCTCCCTCCTTCACTCCTGCCCATCTGCTTCGTCTGTCGCAGGGACACAACGCTCTGTGCTCCTTGSTGCTGCCGTGTGCATTGTCCTGTGGTGGGTGCTTGCAGCAGCCCCTGCACATGCACGTGTGGGGCAAGCACACATGTGCAACTGCATCCCCATGTCCCTGCCTCTGTGTGTCCCCACATCCCTGTGTCCCTGCATCCCCACATGTAAGCACAGTGCAGGTCCTGCTGTGTGATGCAGGGTCCTACCGTGCTCAGAACTCACCCATGGAAGACACTCGTCGACGAAACATAACTCGCCATGTTTCAGCTCAGGGAAAGATTGTTTTTTGCCAATTGCAAAAATCATCTATTCCTAAATATTCTGTATGTAAAAATGTTGAATAAGACGTATTGTATTTCCTGATCCTCTCATTAAAGACACCACCTGATGTGCACAGTGGAATTTGGCAAGTAGTGAGCATTGTGATCTAGGACCTGTGCTGGGCAGCGTCCGGGACAGTGACACATTTGTGGAAAAGTGACTGCGCGTCTGTATGGAGCAGGTGTGCTCAGATCGTTCGATAAGAGGTTGATAGATGTACATGTGGCACAGGCGGCGGTGCTGGATGCCGTAGCTCTGTGCTCCTTGCCGGAGCAGGGTGACATGCACCCTGCTTCAAGGGAACACACAGGTTCCACTTCTTTTTCCTTTCTCCTGCCTTCCCCAGAGCTACAAATTGCCTGTCGCTGTTTGCAAGACCATGCGATGTGCGGGGCAGCACTGTGGGTGGGCGCTGCAAGGGGTCGCGTGCGGGGCCATGCGTGGGGTGCAGGCCGGTGCAGGCCRTGCTCAGCCCTGGCCCTGCTGCCGCCTCACCACATAGCCAGCACCTTGACAGTCGTCGGTGAAAACCTAATTAGCGGCACGACCACCACGCTGTGCGCCCCGCGCTCCGTGCAAACACGTGCCCCTGTTTTGTGTAGGATATTACAAAAATAGCGAGGCTCCGGGCTCCCTTTGGCGAGGCATTAAGCTGTGACCCTCCCCTCCCTCCTCCCTCCCGCGTAGCCCCAGCCTTGGCTGCCCTGGCTGCGCGCGGAGCATGGAGGTGTCTGCCTTGTGTGCTCCACGCGCCCGGCACAGCGGGAGCGCAGCAGGAGGAGGAGGGCGCTGCACCGCAGCACGGGGGCTGCCGAGGTAGGGCCCCCCCGCGGGCATGGGGGCGGTACAGCCCACGGGCCCCGCGTGAGCGCGCGAGCAAGCGGGGCAGCAGGCGCCGCAACTTCGCGCTCCTCTGCAGCTGGGGCGCGCGCAAGTGGGGCGGCACATGTGTGCACAGGGATGTGATTGTGTGTGTATGTGTGTGTATGTGATACATGTGTGTGGGTCTGTGYGCTTCTGAATGTGTGTGTGTCTGTGTGTTGGGTGTGTGTGCCTGCATCCRTGTGCGTGTGAGATGTGTGTGTACGGGTGTGCGATACATGCTTATGCATGCATCTGTGTGTCTGTGCGTGTGTGCATGTGTGCATCCATCACTGCTGCCTCTGTCTGCAGTACACGCATTCCTGGTGCACATGTGTGTGCTCCCCGTGCCCCTGCACGTGCTCCCTGTGTCCCTGCCTCTGCTGCCCGTGTCCCTGTGCATGCTGCCCGTGTCCATGGTGCGTCGGGAGCCGTGGTGGGTGCCGCGCGGTGCAGTGTGGAGCTCCGTGGTGCGGAGCAGGGCCACTCGCTGCTCCCGGGCTCCGCAGAGGTGCGAGGCACGAGCAGTGYGAACAAGCAGCGCTGCCGTGCAGGGAGCATGCCCGTGCCCAGCCCACCGCGCCGCTGCTCATTGCCCTCATTACACTGAGCATTAGTGCGCGATTTAAATTGTAAAATGGGCCGTGCCGCGCGCGAGGCGAGCAGGCGCGGTGTGYGCCACGGTGCAGCCTCCTGACACCGCGCTAACTTGGTGTTGGGAGAGAGGAGCCAGCACGCAGTGCTCAAAGAATTATTAATTTATGAAGTACAGTAGGTTGAATTGCAAAGATTTTAATGCAGTTCCATTTTTATTGTGAATATATGAAGAGATAGCAAGAAAGATGGGAAAGACTTTTGTTATCAAAAGAAATTTTTTATTGGGGGATGTTTTGGAAATTTACAGTCAATGAAATTAAATTTTATCCCTTGCCTTTTGCTTTATCCACATGTTAATAAAACAACCAGAAAGAACAAAAATAYCCCCATGATTGCGGAACAAAGTCCAGCTCCGGCGGAGCTTGTTGCCCTGAACATGGTCTAAAAATTGCGGCTCCTTTTTCTGGTGCTCGTTGGTGTTTTTGAGCCCTCCATGTGTGTGCAAGGGGGCAGCGCAGGGGCTGTGCATCGGCTGCGAGGTTGGTGCTTCCTGTGGAGTGGACTCAAACTTTGTGACAAGTTGCCCTGCTCRCTCCCTGCTGAGTGCTATGGGGTGCAGGGAGATGGAGCCGCACAGGCTGATAAGGAGCATGAGCAGCGGGACGGCTGCCTGGATGCCTGCACGCTSAGTGGTGCTGTTGTTAGGTTAGCGTGCCGCGATGGGAGGAAGGGCAAAGCAGCGCTCGTGGGGCTGCAGGGGTACTGCTGGGGGACCCTCAGATCCATGCTGCTCCGTGTGCTCACTGCACACAACTGTTCAGCCCTCGCCGCGTTGCTCACAGGGCAGCATGCCAGGGAGGAGGCCGACAAGCAGAGGAGCAGGAGGGAAGGGCAGAATGGCCCCGTGGTGGCAATATCCCAAGGTCTAGACCCGGTGCTCTGAAATGCTGATTTTTATTATTATTCACATTTCCAAGTTTTCCACAAATCCCCTGCAAGTGTCCAGCAGTGACACGTGCCTCGGCCTCCCTGTTGCAGACAGGGGCTCCAGGCACCTGCCCCACTCTAATGAATGCCAGATCCCCCAGCTACTGCTAATACTCAYGGGGACAGAGAGCAACAGGGCTGCCCCCGCATGACAGCACTGCTGAGGCCTCTCCTTTCTGGCCTCCATCTCGGGGGCTCCCAAGGCACTGGCTGTTGGCTGCTGCTGGCCATGTGAGCACCTGCATGTAGGGTGCTCGCTCCATGTGCCTCAGGGCTGCATATGTGTACATGCACTTGTATGTGCATGTGCACGTGTGTGTGCATGCATGTGTGTGTGCACCGCTTGCGCCTTACTGCAATCTCCGGTGCCAATAAACGGGAAGGCAGGATGAGGATTGTTGCTATTGATCTGCCCAAGGGGATCATTAGGCATCAGTATCAATCTACAAATCAGTGGGCCTGTGTTACTTGCTTGGGCAGTCATTGCCAATTTGTTCCTATTAGATGGCCGAGCCCGGAGGTGTTTGATGAGCAGATTGGGTCTTTATCTCGGCGCGGAGCGGTTGCCGCTCYTGTTTGTTTGTTTGCTGCTCCTGAGATCCGGCTGCGTTTCTGCCGCAGCCCAAAGATTTTAGCACGGCTTCGCTGCATTTCTAGTTTGTATCCAGTTTTTCATATCATCCTATTAAACATATTGAGAGCTCAAGAGAAACTATTTTGAAATAAGTGKTTCTGTTTTATTTGGTGTGTTTACCAGCAGCACTCCCTATAAAAATACATATTCATGCCAGAGCCTTTTGTTGTCCTTTCCAGGTCAGCCGGCACGTTAGAAACGCAAACAATTTTCCTTTCGCTATCCCAGCACTCATTCCCAGGCATTTCTTTAGTTCCTTTTGTAAGGGGACCGTTCCTGATCTGTTTTTCTTCATGCTTTAATTCAACAAATCAAAAATTAAAGCTCATAGGTTATATTCTATTTGAAAGCATTATTTACATTTTTCCTCTGCAATGGTAGTCCCAGCTTTTTGGCAATATTAATTTGATACTAATCATCTTGAGAGGAGGACAGTACAGAGCGCTTCAGGGGAGTATTAGTCCTTGTCTGCATATTTACCTTATTTTGTAATGTTTTATACTATGCAAAATGATTGAAAAACAACATTCTACAGTTCTAAAAGAATGTAAATTAATAGCAAAAGATGGATTAAAATGGAACATGTGAGGGTTATGGTCTGACATCGATGCCTCGTTATTTAATGCAAACCTTGATTTTCCACTGTTTCGTTTCACTCGTGACATGAGCAGCGTGCACAGTTTAAACATCTGTCCAGCGTTAAAGACCCTATCGATGCTCCGTTATTGGATTTCTAATTTTCAGGTTTTGTCAGGGGGGTTAGCAGACTATATGAGTGTTTATAATTTCTAATGAGTTTAAGCTGTAATTTGTGCCTATTACCTGTGACTGTCGAACCACTTTCCAAGGATTTGCTCTGCAAAATTTCAAAATAAAGAAAGACAGGCTTTTAAATAACCTAAAATATTTATCATATCTTTTMTATACAAAAACATGTATGGTAAACAGGACTGCACATCTGTATTCTGTGTGAACAGCAGAAATGATTTTAATCCTGCATTATCATATTATCTAAATCCAAGTTTCTTTAAGGACTGCTTGGCTGTATGTCCTTATTTCAGTCGAGAGAAAACAGTGTATGTTTGAAGGTCCTGGAGGCCTGATTATTGCTGTTTTAATAATATTTGATCAAATTCTGTCTTTTTTTTTCTCCCTGAGCCAATTCGGCTCCCCTAGGTTCAGCAGAGAATTCCGCTCACTCGCTCTGACAAGTGCTGTTGTTGTGGAGCAGTCGATCAGGGCTGTGTAAACACCCAGCTGCTTGGGACAGGCGTTTTGCAGGCAGACCACTTTTAATTTATTATAAACTCCATAAAACTCATTAGCTTTCATCTTTACATTACATGTATAGAAATGAATCTGGACTGTGCTGAGGGAGGATTTTTTTCTTTGGAGTTTGCTGTACAAATATTTATGGACCTTTTCCTTTGTAGGAGAGATTGTGGCTGGAAGAGCTATCCTGATACTAACAGCAGGCTCTGGCTCGGGGAAGGGTTGCCAAAAGCTATTGTTTGTTTAGTCGCATGGCGTTTTTCAGGGAAATTTGTTTTGCTACTATTTGCAAAAATACATGACTCTCTTGGGATACGAAAGCGGGMTTTTTCTTAGTCTGGAAGAAAGGGAGGAAAAGAATCTCAGAAAATTAAATACAAGCTTGTTTGTATATATGACCCTAACTTTGCAATCACTACATRTTCTGACTGTTTTCAGCATAAGGTTTGTTGCCCATTCAGAAAACACATACATGGAGATTTTATTATGGTTTTTGTTTTAAAGATAATAATTTGTCTCCGAGTTCTGGTTGTTTATGTTTCTGTCTATATCTCTTTGCTCTTCTCTGTTTTATTTAGTAAGGTTTCATCTGCGAAATTTCTCCGTGAAACAATTGATACATTCTCAGCACGCTGCGGTGAGTGAAAAAAAGCCCTTAGATTAATGGTCAGTGTCTCATACACACAAATTTGTGTTACGATACTACAGAGAAGCTGCGAATTACTGACAAGATCTAGAATAATTCCTAATGCTGTCGAAGGCTTCATTTTCTCCTCCGCATGATGGATGAGGCATAAGAAGTGCTTTCTGAGATCGTTAATGTGCATCATTCTGTTAAGTGTTATTAAAGTCCGTCTGTCTTAGGCAGCAGGAACAATATCTTATCCCTTATTTTGTCTCTCTCCTCTCTACACTATAACTGCAGCTCCTGTCTTTCACTAACGTGCCCTTTTGTTGGCGCTCTTCGTTTAATGGCTAATTCACACTGTAACGTTCAGGTTGGTTTTTGGATTGCATTTTCCCATTCCGTCAAAATATTGGCATGTTATGTA
Organism: Eudromia elegans; assembly: GCA_003342815.1. Taxonomy (NCBI): domain Eukaryota; kingdom Metazoa; phylum Chordata; class Aves; order Tinamiformes; family Tinamidae; genus Eudromia; species Eudromia elegans. The sequence continues at coordinate 1,997,328 of PTEX01000103.1, forward strand.
GGAAAGTACACAAAATGTCAAGATTAGCCGATTTGTAACCTGCAGATAGTAATGTAACAGAGGAGGATCCACASCACAGCCCTGCATTTAAGCTTAGAAAAAACGAGTGAAGTTTTATTTGGAGTTGACGCTTGTGTCGGGAGGACAGGTTGGAGGTCGGCCCCTCGCCCCCTGCTCCTCTGCGGCGCTCTAAACCTCGCCATTGTTGAACAAAACCCACAACTGCTGGTGTGGGAGGGAGAGCAGCGTGGGGCAGCGCACGGAGGAGAGCGAGCCCTGCGGCACGGCGTGGCCTGCGCGCACGAGCTGCCCCAGCGGCCTGCGCGCCAGCGCGGCCCCGGCCGGCCAGGTACCCCTTACACATGGATCAGATTAAATCAGGAGGAATTTTAACCAAACAGAAGAATTCACTTTAAAGGTTTTTAACCTTTCTTAAGAGCCAATTTTTCCTTAAGCCCTGTGATAATAAAATACAATATAATTTATAGAGCGCTTTCCATGTCTGTGCATTCCTCTTTTTTGTTTTTTGATATATTTTTTTTGTACAGTGATAAAACATACCAAACTGCGATGAGAATTGAGAAAAAAMMAAAAAAAAAMCCTGATCATAAAGCCATTCCCTTTAAAAGAGATGCAGACCTGCTTGGAAAGTCTCTCAGATACTTTTAATAGAATTATAGAAGTGTGATGCACAGCTGGTAAAAGCTCGCTCATCCACAGTACAGCTAGTTTTTGAGTATTTAATTTTATATTTGAATAATTCTCCAGATCAGGCTATAATCATGAATGTCATATAAAAAGATTTTTTTCATAAATTACATTATTTCACAGATGTGCAAATACTTCTGTGAAAAAAATTACATTGATCAGTTTTTAATACCCCCCTGTCTCACCCTTCAGTCAAAAGAAAAAATAGCTCTTTTCCCATCTTTGTCTTCAGAAAGGTGCTAGATTGTAAACATCTGAAGGAAATGAAAGGGGGTTGGCCAGTCCACCCCAAATTCTTTCCAGATTTTCATTCCTTTCACCAGCAGCCTTCTGTTCTTAGAGGAGAGGGAGGAACAGCGAGCGAGCGAGCGAGATGTCTCTGTTTCTGATTAAAATTTAAAGTGAAAAGCATTGCTATATTTTACTAATTTTCAGTCTGCTAATTTGGAAGGCATTTAGCAGAGAGAAGCGCAGCGGAGGGAGCCGCGGGCCAACACTGCGGGCGCCCCGGTGGCTGCAGCGAGAAACCCTTGGAGGCCACGAAGGCCAAAGCCCGATGAGCCGGCACAGGACAAGCCCACCTCAATTGGGATTACTGGGCTTGTTTCTGTTAATTTGACTATTAAACAGAAACTTATAAAATGGTGTTTATTTTTTGTAAGAAAGTGGCCCTTTTATAGAGAATACGCTTGCAGAGTGGCCTGCGTGCCGCGCACCCTAGGCTGAGGTTGGGCTTAATTGCGCCCTCATGGATGCAAATGGGCACATTTACCCCTGCGCTGGCACTGGGTGCTCCCTGGGCAGCACGAGTGCAGTTTAATTAGAACTCCTGACCAGCCCTCTGGCTTCTGCTCCAAACAGCTATTATCTGATAATATTGCATATTATTGTGAATAGCAAAGTTTGCCTTAATGTTTAGTTCATGGATAATAGTTGAGAGAAATGTGTATTTCAAAGCTTTCTCATCTAATATAGTATTTAGTAACACTTTTAAGAGAAAAAAGGCTAAAAACTTTATAAAGAATAAAAACAAGGTGTTATGCCCTGTTGGGTGTCTATCTACTTGCTTGTTTTTCAGGAAATTTAAGTACCAGATGCACTTGGAGAAACAACCTAAACATCAGAGTTTATTTTCAATATGCAAGTGGTATAAAAATATGCAAACCCTGATCATAGTGCTATGGAAACTGCCCCACAAAAATGTGGAACGAAAGCTGTTGTTGTAAGTGTGGTTCATGTATTGTAACAGCTGTGACAGCCTGATGCAGTTTAACACTTGTTCAATTATAAGAAAATATTCAAAAGTAAGCATGATTTAAATCAAGATTTGTAATAATCTCCCAAATATACTAAACAAGGCAGGAACAATCCCACTTCTTCTTGGGGCTGACTGTCTAGATTTCAGTAGACTCTAGACGACGGTGCCTTTCTCCTCTCGCTCCAGCTCCAAAAGCATTTTTCAGGGTTTATGTTACAGTTATTTGCAGATTATTTTAGGTCTCCGTTCTTTTATATCCACTTAGCAACTCGCAAGGAATATTTCAGGAGCAGGGCGATCTTTTTGGGGAGCAGGAAGAATGGGTGTGGTGGATTTAAAAGCGATTATATATTTATGGCAGATGGTTTTCGGTTTAGGCAAGTAAGCCTAAATAGACACCAGTGCAGGGACAGCCATTCTTGGAATCTGGACACTTATCATCAGGTTCTTTCTGTTAATCAAATGCGATAAACACCGTAAATGTATTTTTATACGTGACCTGTGAACAAAACTGGCCAATGTATATTAAACATAATAGGAACATTTATATTTTCAGTTAAGCTTTTTTTTCCTGACTTGTTGCAAGTTGTACATATTATCAGGATTTTAGGAATATTAAGGATTAAAATTGTCATACTGCATAAATTTTAGTTATTTACTATAGTTTATAAATATCATGAATGACCTTCTTTTCTGGCTTCATAAAATCAGAGACTTGATATAATTTAGAATCTGAGAGTATAAGTTCCTTGATTCATTTATCACTTTCTATTGAAATTTGTTTAGTCTAGGTAGAAATCTTACTCTGCTTTTCCTACCAGCAATATATACTCGGTATGTTGGAAACTAGAAAACCTTTGTGTCTTTTCTTTTTCTTTTAAGCTTGACCAAAAATAGTCATTATTGATTTCTCCATAAAAACTAGAACCTTATAAATAGAGGCTGTTGACTGGTGAGACATCTACGCCCAAAATGAAGGCAGTGTATGGCTCACATGACTAATTTTTCAGAATTGCAAGATGTGTTAATATATAATATATATTGAATTAGTGTTAGGTTTTGACTGTATCCCAGGCAACTCCTTTATGAATGTGATTAAAAATATAGCTTTAATAGCTTCAACAGGTTCTGAACTTTCATATAAACAATGTTTATATATATATATATGTGAGAGTAGGAAGATATAATTTATTTTAAAATTTGTACTTTAGTTAGTATGAGTGATTTCAAATGGGATCCAAAAATCTCCAAACTGAAGCTCTCGTCTTCTAAGGAATTTCAGGTACCTGGAATAAATGGTTGCCTTAGAAATCACTGACGCAACAGGCCCCTTGGGAAGCCTGGAGCCGTCAAAGAGAAACCCAACAATAAATCCAGGGCCACCTGGATAACTACCATTAAAGGCTCTTTTTCTCTGGAAAAACTCCTTAAAAGCTTAATTCTTCCTAAATGTGAAGTTCAGTGATCAGGTTGCTGTAGAACTTTCATAGCCGGGTCTTTGAGTTAGCTTCAGTGACTTTTCCAAGCATCCATGGCCACCAAGGGCCGTGTTTCCCATGGAGGGCACCGCTGCCCTCACTCTCGCTCACCTCAGCAGGGCCACTAGGTCACACTAGTTTGCAGTGAGAGCTGGAAACAAACAGCATAACAGCCTTGCATTTTTTAGAAATTTAGAAATTCCTGAATCCTTTTAACYGAGCTCATCCTGCATGGTGAGTTCTGCCCAGGAACCGGCAGCTCGGTTTGGGGGCAGTGCTGCAGCTGCCTCCTCATCCAGCAATCCCTGCAAAGGCAATTGAATTTTCAGGAAAAATTGAAGGTAGAATGTACCTGAAAAAATGAAAAGGGCAAAATTGATAGACTTAACAGCTGGAAGACTTTGGCAGCCGAAAGATGGTAAAAGGTTAGTCCACTTAGAGACGTTACTTTGCTCTCACGCTGCTGTAAATCAGGATTAATTTCATTGAGTTGAGGTGTATTAAAACGGCATAAACAAGATAAGAGTTGGACCCCAATGTGTGTGTGTTTCTGGAGTGACTGTTTAAATTACTTCTGTAGATATCTGAAGGGAAAAGCACACAGATGCTGGAAGAAGACCCTAGGAAGCTGCACAGCGTCTTATGGTTACTGACAACTTTTGAGGTTTATTTTTCATGGTATTGCTTAATTATGGAGCAGAATGGAAGGTATAACTAGACGAAATAAAGCCATGCTCTAACCCAAAGACCCAAGCATTAGGGATTATTTATTGTGCTTTTTTTAAAGGAAAAAAGCACAAGACTTTCATGGCCAGCACGGTCCCTAACGTATACAACCAGGCTGGCAAAATAGCTCAGCTCTGAAAGTGAAATGGAGAAGCATCAAAGAGTTTTCGTGTCTATGTGACAAACTGAACAGCTTCCAGAGCGCTTGTCTGTGCCGCAGCTCATCCATTACAGGAATGAGATGTGAAAATGGTTTCTTCTTTCTTGGAGCTTGYAGTGACCACACAGGCCGCAGGCCGCGTCTGGGCAGCTCTGCGAGCGAAGGGTGTGGGGGGGGCTCAGAGGAAAAATCCTACTGGTAACGGGGGGACAAGGGCCTTGCATGGTGCCCAGAACCAGAGCCCCAAAGCTGAGGGACATCTGGGGCGAGCTCCTCTGCTTGCTTCGAGCGAGCATGAAGCAGTTTGTATGAKTATAGGCAGGCAGGCCATGAATGGGACTGCATGTTTCCAGCCAGCTTTTCCTTCTTTCCTTGCCATCTTCCACTTTGCTTCTGAACTTTCTTCTATCTTGTCTTGAATTGCTATGTAAGGTCTTGGGGGAAAGCCGGCCTCCTCTTTGTTTAAGCTGTATCCAACCATCACCAATGGCCTCCATTAGCATACATACATCATCTACATTATATATATACGTATGTATGTATTTATGTATCCTATATATATGTATAGTAGATGGTGTTTCCCTAGAATTTTTTTTTTTTTTGCTATATCGAAAAGGCAACATCTGACTTAAATTAAAGATATTAAATAACAACCAAAGCCCCCTCAAACCAGTGGGAGCTTAAGGCAATGATGTAGCTCATTAACAGAATTTTTGAAAAGGAAAAAGGGAGACAAGGAGAAAGCAGGTTGCTCTTCTCAAGCGTCCTTTGGTATTAGCTAACCCAGCTCTCTCCTGTGTTCCCATGTGCGCTCCCATGCCCAGAAGAAACATGTGCTGCAGCATTGTGATATTGCAGACCAGACCAAAAGGAGACCTTTTTGATTTTTATAGAAAGAGATTTTGTTTTGGGCATGTTTGCGTATAGCTGTTTCACAGGTAACCTGGCATGGTGCTTGGCAGATGATCCTCTTGGCTGTTATTCTGGTCTTCACTAAATTTTCTGCATTCTAAGTTGTTACTATAACAGAATTTTCAGTTTTATACAGATGCAGTATTTGCTTCATTTTTTTTCTGTGGACTTCCAAATTTAAACAATCTCTCTTTTTCATACCTTTCATATGTAGTGTGTGCCATTTTTAAACAGGCTAAAATAGTTAACTTGAAAATTAGATTTATTATTTCGGCTCTTTTTGGTTTATTTACCTTATCTGTCGCTTATCATCCAGATCCTCTTTTTGAATGCATTTATTTTCAACTGTCACTTTTTTACTTCCAGTATAATTCTGTTGTTTAGACAAGAGGGTTTCTCGTGTAAGCGTATCGAGAGCTTGTTTTGATGTTCTCCCCAAGCCAGTCTCACGCGGTGATACCTGCAGGGAGATGCAGGAGCCGCCGCTCGCCCTAGGGGGGATGTTTTGTCTGCAAAGCTGCGGGCTGAGACTCTCCCTGATTGATGGGAGCCCTGTGGCCGCCCCATAGAGCTCTCCCTGCAGCCCTGTCCCCTCCGTGGGCTCAGGAGCCTCTGAGGGCCCCTGAATCATTTGGGTTTTGGGACTCCTTTCTCTTCAGTGGGCAGTGGAGGTGATGCACTATGGACAGATGTTGGGACTATTTTGGAAACAATGTTATTCCTGAACCACTGCTTTGCTGTAAGTTTTTGTTTCTGAGGAGAAGGCGGGTTCCTTACACATGGGAAGAGATGCTAGTCTGGCCTGTGGTGCCCTGGGTGTAACACGGGCTGCATGAAGATGCTGAGGGAATTTCCAGCAGGTTGTGTTGACTCCTGGAATAACTGATGTTGGAGCAATTCCTGTTCCTTCTCACTTGCTTCCTTCCCTCCCCTGCCATGCAAAGCTGAGCTTTCAGCAGCCCCTTGACCTTCTCTTCCCTGCCTCTGTGCTGGAGACAAGCAGCCAGTGTCACTGCAAGTTGGGCCTACAGCAGTCCCAGGCACCCATCCCCACCCAGGAGCCCATCTCCACCTGAGAGCCCACCTGCACCCATGAGCCCATCTGCACCTCAGTGATGCCACCTGCACCCCAGTGGTGCCACCTGTCCCTGCTCATGGCTGCAGGCAGAGAGCTTGGAGAACACATAGGGCCACAGTGCTTGCTGTGATTCGGTGCTGTTCCTGGTGTTGTGACCAGCTGCTTCATTGCACAAGTATGTAAATTCTTTGCTCTTCTGTTTCCCACCTCAAAAACAACAGTGTTTTTTTTCTGATTCTTCCTTGTCTTGGGTGTGCGATGGCACTTGGACAAGATTCAGCCCGTGCTGGCTCCCACTGCCTGGTGCCACTGTCCTGCCCCTGTAAATCAGAAGGAAATAAGCCCATATGTGGTTTAGGAGCCAGGACAGAGGGTGCTGATGGCTGGAGGGCTCGGAAAATGCCCCCCGAGGCTGGGAGTGCAGCACATGGCCCTTCCAGCCCTTGCTGGGATGGCTGCCCGGCCACTCGTGGCGGGCGCTGGTGCGGCGGGAAGGGCAAAGGGCGGAGCTGGGCGCATGGGACCAGAGTCGGCAGCAGGGCACTCGCATGCTGCCCAGGGCACCCGGCCTGCAGGGACAAGGCTGCTATTTCTGTTCAGCACTCAGTGCTGGATTGGGCATTTTCCAGTTAATTTTCCAGGCTTTTGAAAGCTTGTTAGCTGGCTTCTCTCGATTCTAACTGCTCCTTCCCAGTAGATGGCAATGTCGCCTGCCCCGCGCGGGAGAGCCTCCTCAGCCTGCGCTGCGCATGGCTTCATTTTTCCTGGGTATTTTCCTTTTTTTTTTTTTTTTCTTCCTTCTCATCATTAAATATCAACTGGCTGTTATAAATAAGCATCCTGCTTTTGTACTTACATGCAATTCTGAAAGCCCTTGATTTCTTTCAACGTTTTCCTTTACCTAAGTTAAATAACCCTTCCAAAYGCAGAGCAGTATTCAGCTCAAACCTGTGTGTATGGGAGCGTGTTCCAGTTCCAAAACATGAGAGCTGCCTTTTCTTTTATTTAAATAGACTTTTAGGCATCACTTCTCATATTCCCATGCAGGTAACAAATTCAAAATTGAATTAATTTTGAGAATTTTTGCATTCAAAGTGTATTTCTTATTACCATGTCCCTAACATCCCATTCATTATTATTAGGGAAAAATCTGCCTCGAGATCGCAAGGAAACAAATTAAATTTTCACTAGAAAAATAAGGGTTCATGCCAAATAGTTCTAATATATTATTAATTTTAAATATATATATATATATAGTTATGAAAGTTTTTTACTTTAAAAGGTGAGATCAAAAATGGGAGAAGCCAGGGTTTGCATGGTGCATGGCAGCTSTGCTTGGGGGGTTCTAGCATTTCTATTTCTGCCTCAGATATTTGTGTTTGTTTTCCATAGGCTTTGTTAATACCTAAGGGAACCATTAATGCTGCCGAAATAACACGAGATCTGATGTTCTCATGGTATTTTAGTATTTCAATTCCTAGACGGAAACACCATGAGAACCCCAGATCTCGCGGTGTTTGGGCCCATAAAGAGCTCCCCGGGGGGTTTAAGAAAGCCCATAAAATACATAAACACAAACATGGAGCTGGCCGGGCGGCGCGCGGAGCAGCTCCAGGCCGCCCGCACCTCCGCRCCCATCCGTCTCTGTCAGCGCGCGCTGCTCTGCTCCGCTCCGCTCGTCCCAGAGCGCAGGCCGCGCCGGCCTCCCGCCCGCCCGCTTCTCCTGGAGAAGCCCCGATTCCTGCTGCCGGCAGCACATCCTTCCCCGTGCGGTTCTGCTAAGATCACTGTTTCTTTTCCCCAAACATACTACTCATATTTTGACTTTTGGCTCAGGGATAACATTCGTGGCATATTTAGTTGTAGCGAGTTAATTATTTAATCAAGTAAATGGTGGCTTCGTCTCTTAGCTGAAAAAAGATAACATCCTCGTATCAGGATTAAGTTTTCATCTGTATCAACTGGCTTAAAAATACTGAACTTGATTCCTTTTGAATTAACTGAGCCTTATTTTATTTTTTTTCAATATCACCTATCACCATAGTAACGGCGAGCTGTCAGTTCGCTTTCTGACATTTTTCTCATTTGGTAAGATTTCAGAATTGCCATCCTCCCTGCCAACATGTCATGAACAAGGGGAAAAAAAATTGCATGAAATATCTAATGGGTGTCTGGTCTGATTGTCCTCACTCGTGGCAGGGAAGACAAAAACTGATGAATTGTGAAATGTATTCAGAGGGATTCAAGAAAAGCAAGTGTCTCGGACCCCCTCCTCGCCAACACCTCCTCGCTTGCCGCTTGTTATGCTTGATGCACCATACATGCTGGCCCTGACACTCGGGTTTGTAGAAATTTAAGATTAACAGTTTTTACATTCACCTCGCTGATCCCCRTTTTTTAAAGTCATCATTAAAAATAAAGTTAGCAGAGCTCGTATTTAGCACTGTTTCCCACTCACCGATGAGATTTTAGCACCTCTAAATTTGCAACGAAACCCTTTTGCTGTCTGGAGTCAACAGAAAATTCTGTATATTTCTACATATTTTCTAGACCCCTGTATTTTATGTTCATCATAAAGAAAGCTTTAAACAGASTAGTAAATGCGAAAGAGAAAAGCACGTTCTGGGGAACACACTGCTCTGATGTATGTTAATGTGGAAAAAGGGCAATAAATAGAAAAATTGTGTTTTCTCCTTTTCTTTTTTCCAATAAGTTTAACTGAAAAAATGTAAATTTCAAAAGATCTGATTGTGCTCAGCATGTGCCTCTCCGGTGCAAAAAAATTGAGCAAATATCCGGTTATTAATACCACAAAGAGGATGGAGGGGAAAGAACCAGGTTAGTTTGGGCAAAACAAACACAAATGCAGCATGTGCAGTATGTTTGCAGGGAGGCACCTCACGCCTGTACACGCAGCCCTGCAATCGGTGGGCTGCCTTTGCACAGGGATAAAACAAATAGCTGCATCTGCCTATATATGTATGGAAAGAGAGCAACTTAGATGTGTTTCCGAGGTTTTGTTGGGGGCTATCTCAGGCTCTTTTTTTTTTTTCCCCGGCTGTCTCTGGCTCGCGGCTCAGCAGCAGGAACTCATTTCAGAAACATAAAGCTGATTTGATAAGCAGCTGCAGCGCGCGCTCCCCGCGCCGGGCCGAGCCCTCGCCTTGCCCAGCCCGGCGCGGGGCTGGCGCGCTTTCGCCTTTCAGATGCTGTGGCTGCGGTGCCTCAAAAACCAGGCAACCCCAAATGCAAATAACTGAAGCAATGCTAGAGCATTAGACCCGTTCGGGGACGTTTTTGAAATTCTTATTTGTAAGTATATATGCTCACGACTCGAACCTCTATATGCAGTAAGACTGGGAGCTCAGAGCATGTAGCTCTTTCCAGTAAAAATATGCCTTGATATTATAAAATCCGAGACTGCATATTTGCAAATGTTTTTTCCCCTTGCATTTGTCGATTAAGCTTTTCCAACTGCATCTTTTCAATTTTTAAAATAAGGTTAAGAAATGCTGTCAGAATATCACACTGAGGGAAAGCACTCTGCACCTCRTGCTGTGGCATGGGTAGATATATATACTTTTATTTAAAAACACACATATGCACGTGGGTGTAGGGTATATCTAAATTAAATGGATTTCTTAGTTTTCTTTTTTTTTAATTAAACATTTGAAATACAGRTAATACTGTAAATTTCCTATACTTTAGAATGAAAAAAAAAAATCCTTGAGAAATAACTTGAAAAAATATTATATTTCGTGCATATTTCAGACATATATTTTGCAAACTGTATTTTTTAAAAATAGCTATTTAAATATAGCTGGTGAAATAAATAGGCTGGGAAAGTGCAACTCTTTTAATGAAAATAATATTGTTTTATATAATATTTGAAAATAAATGGTGTAAACAAAATGAACCTTAATGTCTTCATGGTTTATAAGATTTATAACAATAATCAGCAAACCCTGTAACATTGTTTGCACCTTGTGTGCCCTTAAGCCATTGGATCACTCAGTTAATTGTATAAATTTCATGTGCTATGGAAAATCATGATGTATCATTTATATTCAGCTATGTCAGGTGTATAAATATTAAAATATATCGGCCCAAAATGGCTGATTATCCCTCAAACATTTGTGATAAATCTTATCTTTTTTATGGTGGTGTTAGTGTTGAGAATGGGAATGGGGGGGGACATGGACTAAATATTTCATGTTATTTGGAAATACTCTTTAAATAACCTAGATATATTATTAATGTTTCACAACTGCTTTAAAAATCCTGAAGCTTGTTTCACTTTATAGGAGAAGGTCGTTCAGTATCCTAAGAAAAAGTTATTTTTTATGCAACATACACAGAGAATGCAGATGGGGTTGTTATTCGGGATGCAACATGAGCAGTTCATGGAGATTTCACGGTGAGGGCCCTTTATAAACTCAAGGTGCTGCTCGCAGCGCAGGGCCGAGCGCGCCGGCACCCGCGTGCTCGTGTATGTTCAAGCAGGGGCTTCTTATGCACCTACAGTCTTCCATAGTGAACGCTCTGTTATGCAGTCACAGTGTATTTTTATATAGGTACAGCTGCAGTATTTATGGCACAATCTTTTGACTAAAAATATTTTTAAATTTTTATATGTGCACATATTTCTATATATCTTTACCACATAGCAGGCGACCTAGAGCTATTACTATGGGAGGAATCTGTATGACAATGGGAAGGAAATATTGTTATACATATTTATTGAWAGTAATGTATGTTTTTTAATGAATAAATAAATAGAGAATTGGACTGTGTGGCAAATGTGCTCAGCACCGAGCTGAATGCAGTGAGAAGGCAGGAAATGTCAGAACAGGGTCTGTAAATATGTGGGGCTGGAAAGAATAAAATAAAAATGATGGCTGGCCCTGACAAGCCGACTTGGGGTGTAGGCGATCCTCGCTTCATTTGGCTCTTAGAACTCAGTCGGGGTTAAATTGGAATCCAGACATCAAAGAATTCTTCCAGCAGACCCAAATTTTGTCCGTATAATTTTTTTCTTACAGTTGTCATAATTTTAGCTAATTTCACACTGCAAAATTTTTTGCTGTTTGAAGTATTTTCCTAAATATACATATAATGCAGCAGTGGGMTATACTCCTCACATGTAATGTGTTCCTCTGATGTTCCAGATAGGCAGGCGGCTCCGCGGCTGCCGGAAACCTTTCTGTTTGATGCTGCCTGTCTGTGTGCACCCTCACATGTGCCATATATGAGCGTGATCCTCAAATGCCGAGGGAGGGGAAGGCGAAACCCTTGGAATAGCAACGCCCTGATTTCTTTTTCTGCCCCGACTGTTGTGTCTGAAAATGCTGGAAGCATGTGGTGCTCGCTGCATATTTGGTGGCTGTGCAGATTTCTGCGCGATTCCTATCTGAAGGTCAGGGCTGTGRAAATACATCAGGTTGCGATTTGGGATGTTTGCCGTTTGCCATTTAGCCTCGCTCCCGCTTATCAGATCGCTCGGGAACAGCGGCCTAATAAAACAGGGAGCAGTGAGAAAAAGAAGAAATAAATATTGCTCCGGGTTGAGGGAGTTGCGGTGCTGTTACACAGCATGCCATTTCCAGTGTGTTTACTTAAGTTTGGCTTTTTGCTTTGGAATTGTTGAACTGGGTAGAAAAAATTAATAGTGGCRATTTATAATTTCACTGACTATTTGCATATATTAATATCTTTCAAATTAAAAAAAAAAAAACTTGGTGTTTCCGTATTAGAGAGAGAAAAAGCTTGTAGGAAGGCAGTGCAAGAAGGAATGCCCAGGAAAGGAGGCTTCCTAGGCAGGCTGCCTCGATTTAAAAACAAAATCTCTTGTTTGTGACGGAGATTTCTTCTGCATCCGCTCGTCACCCCAGACCTCTACAGCTTCCCAGGCAGCCACGCTGCGTGAGCCACTGGTGTGGCTGCCTCGAGGCCRGCGGCACGAGGGGCTGGTTCTCTCCTGGCCTGGCTGGTGTCAGGGAACGCGGATGAAGGAGAGGCCACCGCCGTCTTCGCAAAAACACCCTTTTGCCATTCTAATATTTTTTAAAGATAAACACTTCATTTCCGTGTTGATACCTCTGTGCATTTTGTTATTTTGCTGCTAATTTACTTGCCCATTAGCAAATGAAGGTGGATTGCTGCTCGGCGGCATTCGAAGCACCAAGGAGTTGTGGTCCTTGTGGCTATTTCGGGCAATGTCATAAGCACACTCTTTTTTTTATTGTCCTCCCAGGGAGCAGAATTTGAACTTAATATTCCATGAAATAAGCCATTGTAATCACGTTGGGTTAATAGAAGAAGTAAAATTGCCTCTCCTCTCACAAGACATTAGAGCAAGGCTGCATTATTAAAGTTTTCTTGCGGACAGGCGGTTTAAAATATATCCTCAGTGGCTGACGCAAGTCTTTTCAGCGGGGATGACAGCTTTTCAGATCTTAATAGGCTGTTCATTTCTGGCCTGCGAGTTTGCAGCATTTCTTCTTTTCAAGCCAGGCTGTGACATGATGGCTAAAAACTGACATAAAGAAGTGCCATGTACTGTGAAAACCTTTATTCACTAAGTGGCTCCATGTAAATTGATGTCAATAAGCAAACAATTAGAACTTTAAAAATTGTTGGTTTAAATCCCTTTTCTCCTTAATCATTTGACCTAAAAATCTCTCCTTTATTTTTTCCTACTTTAGATGCAGTGCATATAAAACAGCGGCAAAGTGTTTAGCAAGTTAAAGCAGCTCAGATCTTTACTGCAAATCAGTAAGGGATATTTAGTCAAGGTGAGCTTGTCACAGAATATTTTTTCCTTGAAAATGAAATTTGCAGTGGGCGAAATTGCAGCTGGAGGTGCTGGAGCCAGCAGTGCCACTTTCTCTGCCTTCCTGTGCTGCTCTGCCTGGTGCACGTGGCACGGGGGACACAGGGACTGCAGGGGCTGGGGAGGAGCCCAGGAGCTGGGTGCATCTCAGGTAGTCTGGTGCTGTTGGCCGGGTTTTCTGGAATGTTTACTTAAATTACTGGCCAAAAAGATGATTTTTCTGTGGCATTAGATGGAGAAACAGAGTCCTGCTCAATGTTCCTGTGCTGTTCTTTTGCGGAGACGTGTGCGGAGAAATTCTTGCCTCTGAATTCCTGCTGAGCCACTCTCCCTGCCCGCACCGCTGCTTCTCCTGCCCGCGTTGGGGCTGCTTTGTGGCTGCCACACGCCAGCACTCCTGCGACCATGCACCTCCCTCCTGCTACAGCACCCAGCACTGAGGGCACCCAGGGCGCTGAGGGCACCCAGGGCCTTGGTTTTGCCCTGGGTTTTGCCGACACCAGTGTGCCGACCATCCCCAAGAAGCTTCTCCTTCAATGCTGAGCAGCCTGCCCAGGGCTCTGGACTTGCAGGAGTGGTTCCAGGTGCCAGAGGACCTTGGGTCTGGGTCCCGGCACGAGCGAAATCTCAACCTGCCGTGCTGCTAATTAGCCTGCTCTGTGTGCAGGGAATTTGTCCTTGGAAGATGCTACAATGCAGTTTAGTCAACTTGGAAATGCCACCAGGCAAGTGTGATCTCTGCCCCTCGGCATGAATAACAACCACGTTTGTAGTTGTGAGCATACCTAAGTACTGTTAGCCCAAGGAATCTAGGATGACAGATTATTTTATCTGAGTGTTTTTTTGGTGATGATTTTAAAAATAATACTTTTATGCCTAAAGAAAACTTTCTGCTTGAATAGAGTAACAAAAATGCTGAATGTGCCTCTTCAAAACAGCCTCATCCTGGAGGAAAGGTGTCCCTGCGGTGCTGTGGAAGGCAGGGCTTTCGGTTGCAGGATTGATGGGATATTTATTTGCTGCGCTTTCCAAACTATTATTACTTTTAGCAATAATGATAATAATTATTGCTTGCAATAGTACTGTTAGTGATAGGAATTAATATATCAGTGTAATTTTAGAAAGTAAGACAATGCTTGTAATTCCTGTAAGGTAAATGTCTTCTCCCAAGGAGAGTGCGTGTAGGATAGAGTAAAAATAATGGGAATGGATAAAATGTGGCTTCTAAAAATAGGCCTTCTAGGAGATGTGAAGCAGATTGATGATTTTGGTGATGGTAACAGTTAGCGCTTCCCCAGCATCTGTCTGCCCAGGCCRTCGGGACGTCCCTCGTCCATGGGCATCCCCAGCAGGAGCAGTTGCAGCCCTATTCGTTGTGGGGCTGCCAAGAACCTTGAGACAATAACAGGGGACTCCAAGCACTTTGGTCACCTGTGTGCTGGGAAAGCTGGGGGTCTATTGCCGTGCCAGGAAGCTTTGTGACCAAATCCAGGTCACTGGGCTTTGCAAACCACAGGAAGCTCCATTCAAAACCGATTTCATTCTCAGCTTTCTCTCAGGTGCRTCTTGCAGAGGCTGAACATAAACCAGGCTCCAGTTGTGGTCAGAATCTGTATTTTTTTTTAAACTAAGCTACAAGTGAGATCCACCTCCAAAGACTGTGATAGGCCCAGGAGAAGGGCTGCATTAAACAGCAGATCTCGTGCTCTTCATGCAGGACTGCAGCACTAGAAATGCGTGACAAGCTCACAGATTGTGAAATTTACAGCTAGAWTTTTTTTTAAAGTTTAGAGCAAAAGGACATGAGCAATATAAATATAATTAAAATAAATCAAAGCCAATATAATGAAAGAGTTTGTAYGTATATGAACTAAAGCAGAAAACATCTTTTAAGTATCCAGAAATAATTTAAATTTGTTTATGAATTGTTGTACTGCTTAGCACAGATTTTTTACAGTCAAACCATAATTCAAAAAAGTCACTGATTTTTGACAATTAAAAAAACCTTATAATGACACAGTATTTCATAATTAAAAAAAAGAAAGCTCTTTTTCCCCTGCAAGCAATGGACAATGATCCATCAGTTACTGTCCATAAAGGCTGGCTACCCTGACCCTAGATTTATGTGTGTATATCTTGCAATATTTTTCAGTAATCAAGGCAATGTCTTTAAATAAAAGTGAAAAGTTATGTGACCTTGACTGTCAGACTCAATTTAGGCTGTGCCACAACACTTTGCTTTTTATTTTTTAAATTAGCTGTTGCCATCTTTTACAATTTGTTTATAAGCAGAAAGACCCCAGAAAACACACAATATCCACGGGAAGCTTATAGTTTTTGTCTTCTTCACAAATATAATCATTTTTAATAGCCTTAAATTGCATCAGGTGCTTTTTTGAGGTCTTTATTTAATCCCTCTTCTTAGGCAATCCCTTGATTAATTCTGATTTGTTTTCTTTTCAAAGAATTAGTGTTTTTTTGTTGTTGTTTGTTTCGTTTGGGGGTTTTTTTTTTTTTGAGAAATGTTGAGCTTGTGTTCCGTTTTTCATTTTCATTTCTCTTCGCTCCTGGTAGATTTTGGTCAAGTGTATCATTAAGAGACCTGTGGCTAATGCTGACTTTCGTGCTGCACTTCTTAAAGCATTTTGCTCCAGCCGTTTTGCTGCATGTTACAAGTAGTCAGAAAAAAGAAGGTTATGTTGGACCTAAAGCTTTTTTACTTGGGAGTCTGTTGGTGAAAGCGAGTTTGTTTGTATATTCTCTGTTTGTTTATGTTTGATTTTCATGGCTTTGGGCTGCCAATAGCCTCGGCCCAAGGAAGGCTCAAGCACAATTTGCCCCTTCCTCATGGCACAAAGTTGGTCATCTCCCTTTCCAGAGTCACGAATAAGCCCATCTCCTACCTTTTTTAACTTTTTCACCATTACATTTTGGAAGCAAATGTAAAATCAGACTTAAAATAATATCCCAAATGTCTGCAGCCCCATCGCATCTTAGCTGAACTGTTGTGTTTCACTGTTTGAACAGATAAAGTAATTGGACTCAGTAAAAACCTAGTTAAAAGCAAATGGATATTAGAGCAAAGCTGTAAAATATTTTGTAGCCCCTTGCCTGACACACGGAAAGGCTCCTTGCTGCTTTTGAAACTGGAATGTGAAAGAGAAAGGTGAGACTTTTGTTCATGTAAAATATAAGGACTGTTTTGCTCTCGACATAATTTTAAGGAAGATAATATGGCAAAATTCAAAGATCTGACTGAAGTGTCCTCCCCGATTGTTTTTCAAAAAGAAGAATTCACTTAATATTGTAAAAGCAGAGCCTGACTGAAGGGAAGTGAAGGGGTAGGCATCACCCCTCTGAGCTGCCGTGTAACAAGTAGGATGGGAATATATAATTTGCCCTCTTCTCTTTTCTTTCACTGCATTGGTATGCATTTTCAAATGAATTGTTATACTAAAATCGTTACTGGTAAGTATTCAGGCTATATAGAATCAATTGTGTTGTTCCATATGGCTCTTCTGCTACCAAAATTTATAATTAGTTCATTTGAGTTGGTTTTTTTTTTTAATTCCTTTAATAAGAACAAAATTATTATAGTCCACTTGAATGAAAACAGCAAATTAACACTTATTATAATACATCCTTAAAAGCTGTAACCTGGCCTTTCAGTGTGAGAGATAATGTGCTACCAATTATTTCATGATGGCAGAGAAAGCCACGTAGCTGGGTAACTTACAGTGCAGTGCGGTTTAGAGATGTTATTTCCTTTCAAAACAGTAGCTTTTTAAAATGCAAAAGTAGAAGGCCAGGTCTGAAGAGGATCCTGCTGTTTCCACTAGAGCATCTGAAGTACCGAGTCTGGAATAAAAACCTCCAGTTGCAGCTATCCCGTGTCAGGCACGCAGGATGTTTGGGGTGGCATTTGCCTTTTCCTCCCATGTTTTCCCAGCTCTCAGTCACATTATCCTAATGCTACAGGGACGCCTTGGACCTGTGCCTGTTCTGCCAGTGCAGCATGAAAGCGCGCGCAGCAGTTCGTAATGCAGGGGGACAGACGCGGCTGGGCTGCCGTGTCCTCTTCTGAACATATTCTAGCCCAGCATTATTGTATCAAACGGGAGTTTTAATACAATACCACAGGAAACTAAGGGCCCTATTCAGAGATTACATGCGCCCCATGCCAGGGTGCTTTTCATGTGTTGGAAGTCTGATTTTAAAAAAACAGCGCTACGTGACTCTTCCATATACTGTAACTTGCACAAACGGGTCGTTCTTGAGGTTTCCTGCATTAGTATCTGCTCCTTTGACACGTCTGGCACCAGCCCGACAGGATCTCATTGTGGCGTTTTTATTAAGAAAGAGGATGCTGATTCTTTTTTCTCTGTCAGCTGCTGAAATAAGAAGGTTTTAAGAACAAAGGAAAAACTTGGGCCAAGGAGAGACACAAGAGGATTATCCTTCCCTAAAGAAGGGGGACGTCCCGCACACCAAAGACTTGCTGTCCTAATGAGTCCATAGATTTTCCAAGGCTGGTAAATATACTTAGGGAGAAGAACATTTGGGTGCCATCTTTCCTCATTTATTCCTC
Organism: Eudromia elegans; assembly: GCA_003342815.1. NCBI lineage: Eukaryota > Metazoa > Chordata > Aves > Tinamiformes > Tinamidae > Eudromia > Eudromia elegans. The sequence continues at coordinate 2,015,068 of PTEX01000103.1, forward strand.
AAATTGTAATGCTGCACATTTTGGGTTTCAGTATATTGCATTTTAAAACTAATGATGCATTCATTCTCAGAGCAAATCTTATTTCTAAGCCCTAATTTAATAGAATTAAACTCTAAGCTGAATTGGTTTTATGAGATAAAACTCTGAAGTTGATAACTGCATTTAGGAATAGTTCAGGTATTGAGTTTCTAATTTGCTTCCTGAGCATGGAAATCCCTCAGATAGTCAATATTGACGACCTGTAATTGGTAAGAGGGTCTTGCTGAGCTCCTCTGTGCAGCACGAGGCTCCGCGCAGGAGGCGGTGGCGGGTGCGGCCGAGCCAAGCACAGCTTGCGGCCCTGGGGCGCACGCAGGCTCCGTCAGAGCCCATGTCTGACCTGCTCCCRCCACCGCAGCCTGCATCACGAGGAGCTCCTTCTCCTCCGTGGACAGAGCTCATGTCCCCTTTCCCCAGAGCCGGCGCTGGCAGTGCTATCCAGCCGTGCTCTGCCTCCGAGTGGCATCCAGAGGCCGAGCGGGAGCAACCCAGGACACATGCTGAGCCTGTACACGGTGGAGAGCATCACTGTGAGGCAGAGGCCATAAGGAAGGGGCATTTTTTCCGAACAAACATGCGCCAAGTGATGGTGTCATAATTCCAGCAGATTAAATCCATTTGAGTGTTATCACTTGCTAGACCAGAGCCCTGTAGTTTTGAATGTGCTGCCTGTAAATCAATGCTGTGAGATCCCGAGGATGAGCAGCTGGAAGCTGGTGCGGACACGTCCCCGTCGTGCAAAGCCACGGTTGTTTTTGGGCTTGTGCTGCCATTTTCCCCCAAAGCAGGAGCTCTTTGCGAAAGCAGCTAGTGCTTTACTCAGGAGCTGTAGGGCTTTACTATTACCAGATACAATATGATCTAACTTTGATATTCAGATGTAAACCAGGTTTTAATTCTGTTCCTTTGAAGTATATGGAAGCTCTCACTGGCGACGCCAGCTGCGCGTGCGAGTTCCTGCTCCTGCTGCTTTACGTCACGTTTAGGTTTTGCYCTTGGTTCCAGAAAGCCTCCATGTAATTGTTTCACCTCAGGAATGGCTTAAGTTTTGAGGTCTCAATTCTGCTAAACAGAAGGACTAGATTCTTAAAAGACTTAGATTTAGCAAATTTACCAGTGTTTACTTGTAAATATGTACTGCCGCCAATACAACATAATCTTCTCTCAGGGAAATAAATAGCTATCTAATTTGGAGCTACCTGAAGCTTGGCTGAATGAAGATGTGAGCGCATTGACATTTCTGTGAGTTTCAATTTAATCGTGAATTAGTTATTCTAAAAGGACAAGGCTTGTTTTCTGAGCACTTCTGCTGGAAGGATCTCCCATGGTGTGGTACTCACCAGGAGAAAATCTTCAGTATTAGCTGTTTCAAAGCCCCACCATGGAAGTACTTCCAGTCTCCTTTAGAGGCGTATCCCAGCCCCTAGAGTTGGCCACTGTGACCTGGCAGGAATCCATGTGCCAGTGACTGAGGACACTTTTTTGCTTTATTTGTCAGTGTTAGTTGTGGATGGTATTTTAGGAATGCCCATGCCTTGAAAAAAAAAAAAAAGTTATATGGGAAATCAGAGAAATACTGTGAGAGTTTTACCGGAGGCCATCAAGAGCATGGAGGAGGAGTCCCTGGTAAATTGTAGGAGAGAAAAAGTACAGATTGGGCGCAGGAAATATTCTTTTGCCTGTAGGAGCATATCCAGAGCGTGCCACAGTGACGGGGTAGCTGCAGAAGTAAATGTTGCTCTTGACTCTTTCTTGGTTCCTAGCGGCTTCCTGGCAGGAACTGCAGCAGCAGCAGCGCTCATGCCCACAGGGTTTGAAGCCCTGTGCCCACAGTTGTTTCTGCAGCCCCTAATGTTGGATGCTGCAGCACTGAATGCTGGAGGGCAGCTAGGATTCCCCATAGAGACTTTTTTAGTGAATCCACTGAAAAGTAAATAGAAATTGTACAAGTAGGTAAAATATTTTAAGGCAAGTATGGGCATCATCAGCAGGTGAAAAACAAATACCCTAAGCAAAGCAAAACTACTTTGTCAAATTGCAGTCCCATGTAGCTCAGCAGACTTTGCTGGTAAAAAGTCCCCAGAACACATCCGAAATCAGACACAACCCACTTGCCTTCTGTGTACTAAATTTCTGCAGAGTTTCAGTGGAATGCCCCCTCTTTCACCAGCACTCTGCTAAGCAGCAGCACTTGCACAGCTAGCAACAGGCTCTTGGTTGCAGGAGCATGTGGGCGGTGGATATCCGCGCTGCTGTTGCAGTTCTTCACCCTTATTTATTTATTTATTTATGATAGGAAGCCGAAAAGCTGCCTTGTTCCCCGTAGAAGAAGCTGCTCAAACAAAGGTAGAAGCAGAGTCAAGAGCAGAACTGGCTGCAGGATGGGAGGGAAAGTGTCTGTCTTTTGCAAACTGAGTTTTGTTATTGATGGTTGGTGTTTATTTGATTTTGTTTTCATTTATCTTCCGTAATGTTACTCTCCCACCTGAGGAAACCATAGTTAGTATTCTCATGAAAAGTTTGTGTATGTCTCCACACATCTCTCTCCTGGGGCAATTTTATTATACTTCATTAGCTTGCTGAGATGTGAATAGTGAGTGGCTCTGCATAGAAATTGGATGTGGAGCCTGTCAACTTCCAAAATTAAATAAAAGCAGAGAGTTGTGCTATTTTAAAAAAGGATGGGGAGAGAAACAATCCATTTCTTAATGTAGTCGTTTAATGAAGAAGTTTGAGTTTTACCCTAATATGTTACAATTTAAAGCACTAGAAAGAGACTTGCTGGATAATTTGACTTCCTCATCAGACTAAGGAGGTTTTCACTGCAGCAATTCCAGGCTGCTCTCACTGCTCCAGGTGTCCCTGCGTTCACAGCCATCCACCTGACGATACTGCTGGAAGGTTCTCATTGCCATTTTCTCAGGCCTGTATTCTTGTCAGGTGTGATGATTTAAGATCAGTTCCTGAATTCCGGGCAATTACTGGCAGGCCAGTGAAGATATCGGTGCGCCATGCCCTGTGCTGAGGGCAATTCATTTAACTTAGTGGGAAGAGACCCTCTGGTGACCCAGGTCCATCTTTAAAAAGGTTTGATGTGTTCTGTAGTCTCAAGCTGCTCTGGCCACTGCTTTGCTCGGAAGACGGGCAGCCAAAGACATGGCCAGTGCCGCTCACTAGCTGCAGTGCAGAGGTGCCTATGGTGCCCAGCTAGGGGCCTGGAGGCAACGAGTGCCCGTCGCAGCCCTGGGTTGCAGCCCCCAGGCACAGATGAGCTCAGGGCTCCGAGCTTCCTGCTGTTAGCAGCCAGCCCTACTGTAAAATGAGTTTCCCAGTTAAATCTCCAGGGATTTTCGTATAAAATGTTCTATTAAATTATATATCCAGTCATTTTGTGAAGTGACTAATTTTGGCAACTTCATAAAATAAATGAAACTCTTAGGGCAGTGTCACGTGAAGTGCCCCTGTGTGGTCACTCAACCACATTGCCTAGAGGGCTCATAGAGCAGGGTGGAGGTCCCCACGCGGGCAGCGCGAGCCAGCTGGGTGCGCTCCGCAGAGCCATGTCTCCGGGTCACGCTCCGCAKAGCCGCGTGCCAGGCATGGCCTGCAGGACATGCAGCCGCCTCTCTGCCTGCTGCTCCCTCAGGAAGGATGGTCGCTTATCCAMAAAATTTCTGTCCTGTGGCCTTTGCATCCACGCTCCGGGGATGCAAAGGAGCGTGGATTACTCACTACACATTCCCTTTCTCCTCCTCGTCGTGGTGGTTCAGCAGAGCACCCATAATATGAGGTTTCCATGTTGTTCTTACCAGTGATCCAAATTGTTTCATGAAATGCCTCGAAATTTTAGTCATTTTGTGAAATAACTGGTTTCATAATATGGCTGTAACATGTACACTGAGCAGGCAGTGGTGTGCCRGAATAACATTGGTTGCTATTTTCTGCTGTAGTCAAGGCAGTGTCTAGTCTGCATTCTCATAGATTAAAGTTTCTTCCTTCTATAAATGTTATAAAGTCTGCTGTTTAGCTATAAACAGTTGCAAATGATAAACAAATCAATATTTGTTAATGTTATGATGCACTAGCATCTATCAGATACGCATGGAATGATTTATAGAGTACAGCATTTCAGGGCTGACCCTTGCAGGTCTCAGAAAGCACTTAAAAAATAAATTTACCCTGGCCTCTCTCACCCCATTTCAAAAAGGGTGACAAAGATGAAGTAATTTATAAGTCACACTTTTATTAATGCTTTTAACTTTCATATACTTGGCTTTCTTGCCCCCTGAGCAGCTAAGTGCAGCTCTTGGTCGAATGGTAACCTTCGGTGCTTTGACGGGGGTTTGTACAAATGATCAACTCATAAATAGGTGCTGTGCTCCGCATTATCCTGCCATAAATTCACAGGACCTTTCAAGTACATCAAGAAGGAGCAACTTGAACTAGGCGTTTTGCGCTCGAGTTTACAGACTAATGCAGTACTAATGAGCAGCCGGGCAAAGGGTTTCCAGAGCATGTCTAATGCTTTATGTGTGATCCGGGGCGCGCTTGCGACGGGGCAGCCCTCGGCAGCGCTGGGACATGGACGCCCCTGTCCATGCGGGTGATTGCCCTTTTGCAGCCCCGCTTGAGCACACTGAAATGCTAGGGGTTATAGAGAAGCCTAGCTGGAGGAGAAGGCAAAAGCTATGTATCATCCCTCTGATTTTTGATATTGTTTTAAAATTTCCTGGTAAACTTCAGGATATTGGTCCTGCTAACACGTGGTGCTGCTACTGCAGTCATGACAGTGGTGCTAAGAAGGTCCCACAATGTTTCTGCTGCTGCTTGCCAGGACCCCCCGAACCTGACTGCCTCAGGGAAGAGCTTGCTGAGCTCCTTGGCAATGCTTGTTTGAATTAAAAGGTGGGCGTTTCACCAGAGCTCGACAAGAACCAAGCAGATAACAGGTTTTGGAGAGGAGTAATTTGTGTGGGTTACTCTGCTTTCTTTTTGAATCTTTTTGGATTTTCTTACAAAGTTTGTTATATACCTCTAAATACAGAATATTAGGAGAAAAAACTTGTTCACATTCAATTCTTTGCCATTAAGCCTACCCTTAAGCAAACAAGGGAGCACATCTGCCTGCGCAGAAGACCTCACCCTGTAAAAGCACCAGCATCTGCTTCCACAGATGCCTCTGTTCTCCTGGTGGGTCCGTGGATGACAAGTAATTCAGTGTGTTGATGATGCAGGATGGCTGGGACCTACCCTAATGACCACTGGGGGCATCAGGAAAAAAAGGCAATTCTCCAGAGAAAGCAGAGCAGCTCAGGTGTCAGGGCACCAGGGGCCCAGAGCTGCAGTGGAAAATGCCTTCTCTTAAGAGACATATAAGGATATGAAGCCGGTTAGGAAATCTTGATGCTGCTTGAATAATTATGGAAAAACAAAGAGGTGGCAAAGAGGTGCTCAAAAGCTGCTAGCTCTTTCAGGAAGCAAAGAGGACACTGCTGGAAGTGGCCGTGATGCGCCAGGCCGCTGTGTGCAGGAAGCTTGGCCTCACCAGGTGGTCTGGCCACCAGGAGGGCTCTGGCTGCCCCTGCAGCAGTGGCTGTGGTGACACCGGGGCCTCCAACCCAGAACCCCTGCCCATTTGCCAGCTCTCAGGACAGGAATCAGTGTTGCCGGGATGGGAGCCAGGTGTGTTTGGGTTTCCATTTTGTCCTTCCTGATTAAATTTCTCTTTAATTGTAGGAATTAAAGGAAAACTTTTATTTTTTGTGTCTTTTGTCAAATAACCCTGTGCCATGGAAGTAGAGATAAGTTTTAAAGGCATTGCTGCACTTTTCTGRAGTTTTGTTTTAATACAAGCAGTTTCTCACAATCTCCGCTTCTCCTGTGCTATGCTGGTAAACACTGTTAAAGAAGAGCGTGGAACCTCGTTGGGAACTCTTCTTTATTTGCACTTACACTTTTAAGACGGTTGCATTGCAATTTCTTGCTTGTCCCCCATATTTGGTATTAACAGATGATGAATAGGACCTCTTAATTTTCTTTTCTTTCATTTTTCTTCTCCTCAGACATAAACTTTTAATCTTTAAAAAATCACTTATATAAAAGTTTTCTCTATTCGCTTTTGTGCATTTTTTAACTACTTTTTTGGTGGATTCTTTCTGCAAAATCCCTTTTCAGACAGTAGTCAAAATTGAGACCAGCTTTTCCTTAGAACTTCGGCAATCATTTCCTTGGGAGTTTGGGCTGTCCTTAAAGTAAGAACCTTTTCCTAGATCCAAAGAAAAGATTAAAACAAATAACCTCAAAGGTCAGGGACCATTGAGCAAATAAAGGGAGCCCCAAAGTGCACAATTTGGAGGGAAAGGCTGTGCTTTCTGAGCAGCCCCACCCTGGATCTCCGTGCAGGACCTGGCAGATGGAATCCTATGGTCGGAGATGCCTTGGCGTGAGCTTGGATGGGGCCAGAGCAGGGATGCTGGGACACTCTTCTGGGAGCGTGCAGGGCTCTCCTGGCCCAGTGCCACCACCAGTGGGAAGTTCCCTGGCCTCTTGGAGGCCCCACAGAGCTRGCGAGGCTGGCGGTGACATTTCATTATGTTGATCTTAACTGGCGTGAGGAAAACTTGCAGACAGGGGCAGGGGGAGAGTTGGAAAAGCAAGCCATAAATTAAACTAATAACAGTATGGGCCAGCAAACAGCACACACGTACACAAAGAGAGTCCCCGAATAAATACATTCACTTTGATTTACGGTGCTGCGATAATCCATACCGTCATCYTTCCAGGAGATGGGAGGGCTTTTCTGTGTGCTGATGAAGGACAAAATCAATGTTGGCTCTTTTCATTCTTTTAATAAGAAGAAGATAATTCCCCCTCCGCGTTCTGCCAGTCTTGGGACTTGCCTTCAAAACTCATATAAATCTGTAAAAAGGCAACACTGCCTTAGGATTTTCTTCCTCCGTTTCCTGGAGGAGGTTTCTCCTGGAGATGTTTGTGCCTGAGCTCCGGCTCRTAAACCTGGATGCTCCTTTTCTGCATTAGGTGGCAGATCACGTATACAGAAGAGGCCCAGGAACAGGCCTGCATCCAGAGGACCCGTCAGACAGAAACACCCATTCCTGACATATTGCATTTTGTTTGCTTTTTATCACCTATACTCCTGGTAGTATATTTAAAAGACTGTTCCTAAATTGGTAATACTGTTATTAAAATTAACCCATTTTGTAGATTTTTAATTATATTCTGATATCAGCTTAGTCATCAAAGTTGCACAAGGTTTCTACAAGGAGCCAGGAGCTGTCGTGGAAATGCTCTTCCCAGCGTAACTCACTCATCATAGAGCTCTTCTCTGCACAGCCCTCAATGGGCTAATTTGAAAAGTTAAATATTTAAACTGTTTTCTTCCCTCTGTGGAATTATCTGATGAGTAACTGAGTATGTACGCACCGTGGTGCATTATTCTGAAATACATTTCCTTATCTGCACGTGCATTAGCCGATATTTCTGTCCTGTGCAGAGGAGGTGGCTGCACGGGTGAGGAGCTGCCTCGGAGGGACGTGGGGGTCGAATGCACCAGGGCGCTGTCAGCACAGCAAAACCAGAGGGGTGGCATTTCCAACACGGAACTTCTTTTTGCCTTTTCTCTATCTTTTTCCCCTGTCRAGAATTATCATTGGAAACTTAGCAAATAATTTCAGTATTTGTGGTGCATTTTTTACAGAGGGAGGAAATGCTCCTGGCAGGGCAGTACCGATTCCCCAGTGCTGTGGGGGACGCTAGGCAGGTTGCGTGTGTGCAGATCCAGGTGGCTGTGACTCGTGCCCCAGGTTTGGGGAAGCGGCAGCGGTGCCAGTGGCGGGTGAATGCGTGRACGGCTATGCCCGGCACCCCCCTCCCAGCTGTTGTGGCGCTTGCAGCGGCTTCGCTTTGCGGCTCCTGCGTCACCATCAGCTCTGCCAGGCCTGCCGAGAGCTGGTGCTTTCTAAATCACTTTCCCGTGGCCTTTAACCTGTAAAGATTACATTTTTGGGAAACTGCAGAGGACAAGCCTGCTGTCAGAGCAGAAAATCACATTTTTTCATGTGATGTTGTTGCATTAAGGGGGCCAATCTCGTGTCATGTAACATGTGAGTAATGGGGCGAGCATGTGATGTCAAAAATCACCAAGCGGCTCATAAATAAGGGCTGGCCGGCCCTCCCCCCAGCCGCTGCCGAAAGGTCACCCCGCCTGAACCTCGCCTTGCATCCCAAATGGCGAGCRCTGCAGTCAGGGTTAAAGGTGCAGAATCCCCTTCCAACGGGCTCGCGCAGTGCCTCTGCCYGTATGATAAATAATGGTGGGAGCGGGATCCCCATTTCCAGGGCCCCCRCTTTTGTTGTGTGAACGCAAGATCTGCAGCAGTGAGGGATGGCCCTGCATGCCGTACTCGTGCCTGTGTCCATTCCCGTGTCCATGCCCGTGTCCGTGCATGTGCTGCCATCGCCATTGCCACGTGCAGCCAGGTCCTCTGCCACCTGCACAGAATCGACGCTTCACAGGGGGAATTTGAGGGTATTTTCACCACGGCTTGTGAACTGAGGTGTTGTTCATAGGGTTTAAAGGCAAATTAAATCACAAGTTAACCCTGTTCTTGCTCAAGGCTATGACAGCATTAGCATGGGTCAGTGCTGTGCGTAGGTGACTTATCCAAGTGGGGCTGCCCTATAGCCAGCAGGTTATTCAGTTGCTCTGCACCTACCCAGAGCATCTCAGCTGCACTGGCCGAGTAAGACYGGCCTCCTGCATAAAAGAGCAAATTCACATTGATTTGAGCATCTAGGACAGTGTCTGTGCAGCACAGACACAAACTAAGGTTGGATGGGGTACCTTTAATTGTAGTCTTTTCTAGCTCTTTGCAATTTCACTATTTGCTACTTGTTTTTCTTAAATATTTTTCCCCTCAAATTGTTTTGCTGGGAAAACTGAAAAAAATCACGCAGTCTGTGTGCAGGAATCCTGCTTTCCAGAGCACTGAGGTCTGTAGCCCCAGCTGCCCTGGCGCAGCAGGGAGCGCGGCCGCCACTCGGGCAGCAGGAAAGGCCGCTCTCCTGCAGGCCCGCTCTGTTTAGATTATGATCAATTAAAGGATTTTTGTATTATCTCTTGGCACATATTTTCACATGTTGATTACGCTAGATTACCAGCCTAAGCCAATCACGTTAGATCAGCGTGCGACCGAATCCAGTATGTTTATAAAGCGCTGGGTTGCCTAATAGCATGAGCATAAGAGGCGCTTCCATGGGAAAGGGCTYGGAAGCTCTGCTGTACTCTGGGAATCTCAGAGCTCGTTTCTTCTTCTTCTTCTTGTCCTCCCTCGCAGCAGGGTTTCGTTTATGAAGGGTTTTCTCCTTTGCTCCTGCCAGTGAAATGCTCCCRGCTCAGGGCATTCAGGTGTTTGCAGAGGTGGCTCCTGGGAGCGATGGCAGCAGTGGCTGCAAATCTGAAGCATCTCCCCCCGCTGCAGCACGAGCTCATCTTCTCCTTGCCGTGACATCCCTCCCTGCAGCGTATTCAGGCTAGCGGTGGGTAGAGCAGCTTGGCGTGGACAACCTGTATTCACGTGTGCTTAAAGGAAAGCAACGGGGGTTTTGCAGCGATGCCAGGGCCGAGCTCCGTGTCGTATCCCTGCCAGCCAGTAGCTCTCGCCAGAAGCTGTGTCCAAGAGCCGGGGGGCTCTCCTTAACTCCTCAGCTTTCCTTTTAATTTTTTAATTCATTTTTAATCCCACTGGCTGTTCTCCATTTGCCTTTGCCTTTGGTTTCACCTCATCTCTGCSCAGGCCTTTCCCCCAGCGTGCGAGAGGCCACAAAGTGCCGCTCCCTGGTGCGGCTGCCCCATGCGTCGAGCATCTGGAAGCAGTTATGGGGAACGGCCGTGTAAACTCAAAAGGGAAAGTGTATTTAGCATTAATACAACTTCCCTTTTTGTTGTGTCCACGGTTGTCTTTTCCTGTTTCAGCTGACATTTTTCTGTTGATTTAATATTGCTGATTTCTGTGGGTGGAGGTGGAGGCAAGGGCCTCTGGTTCCTGCAGAAAGGTCGTCAGAGTCACTTGCCTGGTCAAAGGCACGTTTTCTTAGAGGAACAAATATCAGGAGAAAGAATGGCAAACTTCCTACGTGTTCATTAAAGAAAATGCAATATGAGGGTGTTTTGCAAGAAAATGATGATTTTGGGCAGTTGGAGCAGTACAGAAATGAAGTGTCACGGAGGYAGTTCACAGACACCAGGACACATGTCGCTAACTTGACTGCCCTCTAATTCAGGAATAGTTAAATGTGCCACTGTGATCCCTGAGCCCCGGCTGCCACTGCCTTGTGTAGCTGGTTTTGCAATTCCAGAGGGAGAGAAGACCCAATTGTAGAAGAAACGAAGGGTTTTGTGGGGTTTTGCTAGTCCGACGCCTGGAGAACCTTGTCCTAGGAAGGAGAGAATTGCGAGCTTGACAGAGCAAGGCCTGGCTAAAGCAGCACTCCACAGGCTGCAGATGATTCCTCTCCAGCTGGAAGGAGCAGGATGGGGCAGCGCAAAGCGACGGCGCACGTGGAGCACCCGCTTCCTGGGGCACATGGGCAGAGGAGCAGCAGGTCCCGTCCAGACGCGGAGCGCTGGGAATATCCCCTGGCTGCTGAAAGAGCATTAGGAAACAAACTAAGAACAGTCAGAAACTAAACTGTCTAGATTGTCTTGCAAATTGAGTAGGGAAAAATTAAGACTGGATAACAGCTCAAATGTGTTTTTCACTGATGTTGCAGTGTTCCAGATTTGATGGCACAAGCAAAACTATATTCTATATTAATTAATTAGAAAATTCTTGAGTAAGAGGCTATAAAAAGGATGCCATTTTCCTGCATAGTCTTTAAATGTTCTTTCTTTTCTTGGGCAATTATCTATTTTTTTTCCAGCATTTTACACAGATATATTGAGACATAATCTGCACTGAGCCAAGATAACATAGCAGGATTAAGATTAAGCTCTTTATCTGATACTGCAACAAGAACATATAGAGTATTTTTACTATTATTTGGAAAACTGCAAATAATTCCGTTTTGAAAATATTCATATGTTTTAAATGACCAGTATGAGAGTCATATTTCTTTGCAAGTATGTCAGTAATGTCAAATGACTGGTATTTTTTTTCTCAATATTTAACTAAAATTTTGATCGGGAATGAGATTTTTGCATGTTGATGCTTTGGCTGACACACGTGTCTGCAACTTCCAAGTYCAAAGCCTTTAAAAATAGACATTTTCATGGAACTGCCCACTCAACCTTAACTGGAGCGGTATGAATGCAGCGTGATTAAAAACGAGGCGGAACAGCAAAGTACTGCTTTTAATTTATCACTTAGTGGTAGAAAAAGGCTTGTTTTCTTCTTTTTCATCTGCTGTTGCTGCTAAGACTTTCAGCCATTATTTTGAAATGTATTTTATAATAAAACCTCCATGGTTATGTTGCCTAGGGCTGCAGTGTCCATTCTCAAGCAAGGAAGTATTTTAAAGCCTAAAAAAATATTCTGTTGACTGATTACCTTTCAGCCTTTTAGTCAGATGCYGCTGCCCTCAAATACAGTTATTACAGCAGACATCAAAAATAATTTTGTGATCCTCAGGACTGAAAGGGGTCCGCAGCTCATAGGAATTTTATGCACTATACWATTTTCATTCTACTTCAAGCAGTTAGCCTAATTGGAAGTGCTTGGTGTGTGTGATGTGTAGGGCCACGCGCTGTGTTCGCCTCTRCGCCTGCTGCGGGACTGCGCGCCGTGTCACTGGCTGGGGACAGCCCCTTGGAGCGGCCTGCGGCAGGCCAGGCTATGCACCTCTTGGAGCTGTGACTGTTACGATAAGACCTCAGATTAACTCTCCTCTATGTCAAGTGCGTTTGGCCTTAGACACAACGGACGCAGTCACATTTCATTGCAAAGTCATGTTTCAAAAYCTGTTTGCCCAGGTGCTTGCTCAGTTGTCCTCAGCAGAACAACCTCGGGCAACTCTGTCTCTGTAGCACAAACCAGAAAAAAACTCTTGCAGCCTCAMACTAAGCACTCCCCAGAGCCCTGGGGCCCGGTCCTCACCACTGCCACTGACCSTCCGACCACAACGCTTCCCAGAGACAGCCCTTGGCACAGAGACGCTCTRCTCAAGTGGCAAAGGAACTCGGCAAATCCAGTGAGGTCAGTCAGGATGTGCAAAGATATGACTAGTAGATGAGCTGGAAGCAGAATCCTCATCTATCAGCCCAGTACCCCCAAAGACTCCATTAAACTCCTGTCCTATCGATGTGAAAATACCAAAAATATGTCTCTTGTTCCCCAGGGATTAACAGATATCTTCATGAGTGCTAAGTGAGATCTACTGAAAGCAAAAACACAACGATACAGACACTTTACAGAAGGAAAACCTAATTGAATACAGCCTATGCAGCATAGGTTGCTTTTTCAAGGTTACATCCAGGGAGGGCACCCAAAGCAAGTGTCTTCTGACATAAGGAACGTTGCTAATTATCATATGCCACAGATGGTTAATGCCTGGAATTATTTTCACAAGCTTTGCTTGACTTTTCTGGGCATCTGCAAAGAAGGTTGAGGGGGAAATGTGGAACAAGATGTGACTTTCCAGATGTGGGAAGACATAAGAGGTGAAATGTGGGTGAGCGCATCCTGGGTCTGCAGAGACGAGCGCAGGAGGTTGCTTCTAGCTGTATAAGCTGCCTTTGTGTCACTATCATGCAGTAAGACTTCAGGTTGCTTCAATTACCATCCTTACCATTGAAGTCAAGGRCTCTGTCTTTCTTCAAATTAAAAGACATGAAACAGAAAGTAGCCTTGAGCCCCTGCCTGTCTCCTCTGATTGTGCAGCATTGGGCACCTCTTCTCGGTGCAGCCYRCGATCTCCAGCCCCGGGAGCTGGARCTGGGCACGGGGACCTGCATRCATGAGTGCTCGGAGAGTGTCAGGACCACCTGGCACGCGGAGGCAAGGCACTGCACATTTAGGATTCCAAAAATCTGTAGTTGCTTTTCAAGTTGCTTTTCAAGGGGTTGAATTGCATTGTCTGCTGGTTCGTTATTCCTGTGCGGTAGAATAATAATAATAATAATAATAATAATAATAATGTTTACTTAGCTTTTAAAAAAATGCTTTAACAATCTAGATGGAGGAAGCCAGCCTATGTGAAGTGTTGTTACTGTTAGAGTTACCATCTCATTTGTGCAGGTATTCACAGGGACTACTAGAAGCATTTGCAAAGTTTATGTGTAAGTGCAAGTAAAATGGCTAAGGAAGCAATGGACTTMTGTCCATTAACGTGTGTCCTAATGCTTCTTTGACCAGAAATCTTTCCTTACAGTGTGCCCAGGACTGGAAGTAGAGATAGAGCCTGTGAGGACTGCATCATAACAGGCACCAGGAATGCTGTATTGAGGCTAATGTAATTGGTGAGCGCGGGCATCTTTCCAGCCCCGTAAGAAGTGCTTCCTCCTGCCYTTAGCTGGAGCTATCAGTGTGGCACTTTCAAAGCGAGAACTTCAAATTAAAATCTAAACTAAAAGACTGTCTGCATCTGGAACATGGCAGAAGCCTCATTCAGCTGCTCTTATTGTCACGTTTTCCAAGAGCCTCAGGATGGCTCACCCCATCCTGTGCAGACAAAGCTTGGAAGCTTTGTGGTTGTTAGCCCAGGCGCAGACTCCACTTGGGCAAAGGCTTTAGCACAAGCAGTGCTCCACTGTGCAGCGAAGCCAGGAGTGCAGAGGTAAGCAGCGCCATCGGCCCTGTGCCTGGTGCTGCGTGGTCTGCGCAGGATCTGCTGGGCAAGGAGAGGCCCCTCACTCAACTTGCTGCAGCTCCGGGAACACCACAGTGCCCATACCAGAGACACAGTAATCCCTGCTCTTAAATAAAGGAAAATTGGAGATAGCGGGTCATACGGGGGAAGGAGAAAATATAAATTTCAGAAGTGGAGGGGAAAGGAGGAAAGGGATTGCCCTTCTTTGCATTAATAGAAGATGAAGATTAATTCTGCTGGCAGGTTTCTGTCTTCTTGTCAGAATTCAGTGATTTTCTATTTTGGATCAGTGCAGTGCCAGAATGTAAATCCAATCGCCTTGTGTCTTTCAAAACAAAATCAAAAAGCCTTACTGATTGCTTCTATGGGCAGCTAGCACACCTTAAGAAGTAAGAAAGGTTCAGACAGGAATATAATAAGGCCCAGGAAAGTGGCAGCATGAAAGGGATGACCTTTATTTGCAATCATAGCTGAGATTTACAGTTTATTACTGATAGCTTTTATAAAGAGCCATTCAGTTCAGAGGTGAGAGGTTTGTCATCTGGAAATGCAATTAACTTTAGCCTTATCCCAATCCCCCTGGTCTTAGTGTGAGAGCAGCACTTCAGCAATATCATGATTTTCCCTCTAATTTCTTTTTTCCCTACATTTTTGTCTCCTATATCCCTCGTTCTTTGGCATAAATGCAGGTGCATGGTTTTTTCTCCTATTATTTCATTATTATTAGCGTCTATAGCACCAGCGCTTAGATACACCTTTGAATTTTTTATTAGATCCAGCTTGATTTCTGAATGAGAAGATTTCAAAGAAGAGTGACATTTAAACCTGAGAAGAACTAAGGTAACTCATGGAAGAAGATTGTGCAATATAAGTCAAAAATTAATTACAGGCATGGAGAATCTCACCAAGAAAAAAAAGGAAAAAAGGAAAGAAACCAGAGTTGCTTTTCAAATAACAGCGACTGTGGCGGTCCTGGAGGCAGAGCCCCGTCCTGGACCCGGCACCACATGGGACTCACGGGTGTCCTGTGCTCCCGGCACCGCCAGTTTGGTTTCACATGTCCCTTTTTACGACCCTTCTTGTCTGCTCAGTCGGGTCTGCAGGAATTCAAGGGCCAGACACAAAAGCAAAAATTTAGTACATTTGGCTGGAGTTCGGGTTATTTGGAATATCTCCTAGCCTGTTTTCCACAGTAGGACCCTGCGAAGTGGCTGGGAGGAGAGAGAGAGAGA
The DNA here is from genome assembly GCA_003342815.1 of Eudromia elegans. NCBI lineage: Eukaryota > Metazoa > Chordata > Aves > Tinamiformes > Tinamidae > Eudromia > Eudromia elegans. Next base: position 2,030,163 of record PTEX01000103.1, read on the forward strand.
GGCCGAGGGAGCGCCCRCGCAGGCAGGTTGAACGTGCAGAGCCAAGGGCGGCGCTCGCCCCGCTGCCCTTGTGCCCCAGGAAAACATGTGCCAGAGGGGCTAAAATCCCTCCTGGCTCTCCTTACTCCGGGTAAGCAAGAGCAGAATAATTACTACCGTCCTGWTTTTCATCCCTATTTTATTGTGGCTATTATTTTCATCAGTGTTAGGGGTTAATATCCCTATTTTTCTCCTCTACTGCCTGAATACAATGGGGACTTAGCGCATGGTGTGGCCAGTGCGAGGAGAAATGAGGGTGTCTGCACTGTGCGCTCTGATGGAGCTGGCCTAGCAGGACCCGACCCTGGGCTGGGGTTTCCTCCACGTAGCTCCTCCTCAAATGAGGACTTTGTGCAGTGTTTCTTCCACTTTTAATCTCATCCAAAAACACAAAGATTCGATATGTGGGGAAACGACCCAGCTGCAGAATGGGGCAGCCCTGAAGTGGCGTGGTGTTACCTTAGAGATGGATGGAGGGCTATTTTCCACCTAGCTAATCTCACCTAGCCAGGTACTGCTTAGGCACCTATCCCAGTGGTACTTAAGCATCGAGTAGTGTGGAGAGGAGAGAGCCTGGTTTCCATGTCCTTAAAAACACCTTTCCATGGTGCAAACAAGTGTTAATGTGAAAGGGGAGATTGCCTCAAACAACACGCTCTGGAGCTGGCAAAGTAAACACTGCCCTTTTCTGCAGAAAGCTTTTGTTCTAAGGTGCTCTTTATCTTGATGATATTCCCGTCCAAAAAGCCTCCTTCCTGCCTCTTGACAGCAATAAAGGAGCATCAGTTGTATTTATAGATTTTTTTCCCTAAGATCCAGAGCTGGGTGAGGATGTCCTTGGTAAGGATGCTTACTTTTTTCTCTTTTTTCCTCTTTCTTTTTTAAGTGAGTGCTTTCATCTTAAAACTCTTGGTTACACAGGAAAGAGTATACTACTTGCAGTGCAATTATTTATTTTGTTTGGAGGCAAAGGGTCGGCTTTTCCTCAGCTGAGAAACAGGATCAGTTTCTAAATCCTGAGGAGAATGTTCCCTTCTCTTGTGTGAAAGGGAAAAGCAGCAGAGACCCCAAATGTGAAACCGGATGGGAAGAGCATTGCTCTGAAATGGGAGGTATGGTGAGCGATTCCCTTGTGCCATAGAGATGGAGCGAAAATGGAAATAGATTATAAACTTTCATTTTAATGTTGTTAATACCCTCAGTGAACCATTCARGTCTGATCTATAGTGTGAAGAACAAGTTCCCCAGCAGCTTTCCTAACAACAGCCAGATACATTTTAAAAAGTCCATGGGAATAAGGCGAAATAAAGGTAACTGTGCTGTATGCTCAAACCACTACCCTGCATCACAYCGTGCCCTTAGTGTTCCTGGCTTCGGGGGTCTGCCATGTGAGCTCATCCAGAGCTGGGAATCCAGCCTCGGAGCACAAATCCCGGAGCCCTCTAAGATCTGCTAGAGCTCTCAGGTGCCAGGTGGCCGCATGTCCCCATGCTGCAACACCGTGTCCCTGCAGTGCCAGTGTCCTCGCCCAGTGYCTGCATGGCCACCGGCTGCACTCAAGTGGTTTCTTTTAGCATCCTCTTTCAATTTGATTTAAATTTGCTTGTATAGATTTCCTCGCACTGATAATTTTGAGATATGCTTTTAAAGGCAGAGTAGAAATTGCTTGGAAAAATATTCATACATTATATGCTACCCTACAAAACAGTTTGCTCCCCTATCTGCGTATTGATATAATTAAAAATGGATTAGTTGGGTGGATTATGGAGTTTTCTGAAGCCATCAGGGAGTTTTCTGTCTCTCGCCATTGCCCCATCCCCGAACTTAGCTCTGTTATTAACTGGATCCTATCAGCAAGGTCTGACTGCATTTGGTTCCTAACCCTTTTCTATAGCTCTTCATTTGTGCACGAGTGTTTGACAGTTGTTGTATCTTACTAGAACTGAGAGCGAGTACAAACCCTGCAAGTCATTTAAATACCTCATTTAAATACTAGAGCCAACGTGGCACGCGAGTGGCAGCTGGCACATGGCAGAAAAAGTAACCCAGTGGAGTCATGGCGCCAAAGCCCGATCTGCACCGAGTGCTCCGGGAGTTAGTGGCCTATCTTAAGCTTACATGGCTGCCCACAGGGCCCGAGGAAGGCACCTGCTCACAGCTYGGGAGGGGGACAGCGCTGCCTCCGCCTGGCCTCATTTACGTTTAGCCACATGTTTGAAAACAGCTGGCAAAGCAAATGTACCATTAGCTGCTCTAATGCAGCATTGGTGCCTAAGGGCAAGARCTGCTTTGTATCTTCCAGGCTGCTGTTCCCAAAGACCCTGAGTGTGTGGCGAGAGGTTGTTCACGTCACTCAGTGAGCCCAACGCGCCGAACCGTGCAGGTTCCAGCGCATGCCCCGTTTTCTTGGTTTTGAAGGAATCCAAACAGAGAGTCTTAGGTGCCGATGGACACACGCAGTGTGAGTAGTCAGACACACGCTCTGTGCCATTGTCAGCAGGAGGAAGGTGCGGAGCTGGACAGGACAGAACAGGGACCAAGGAAGCGTYGTCCCCGGGCCGGGGAACACGTGTCTCCCTCGAGCCCCAGGGAGGAGGTTGACTGCTGAGCACAGCGTTGAGCATTGCTCACACCCCTGTGTCCTGCAGCAACTTGTGCCCTCACTGGACACATGAGAGCGGCTGTGGCCACTGAGCCAAACTGTCAGACTGTGTCTGAAGAGCGGCTTTGAGTGATGCGGCAGAGGGACACAGSTGCTACCTGTGAACACAGGGGTCTGGAGAAACTAACTTGGATTTTTCTCACAAGACAAGTACTTGATTGCTTTTGACTTATTTGGCTTACTTGGATAATGACTGCAAATTTGGAACCACTTTTGTATGTCAGAAGGTATCACAGGCTTCCAGCGTTACGCCCTTTGGGCTAATGTACACCCGGAGTCTTTTACAGATTAATGACTCCTGTCTTACCAAGATTATCTTCTGAAATATTTGTTGTTTGCATAGAAGAAGTCACACTAGCAACGTCTGCTTCAGGAAAGCACAAGAAAGGCTAAATTTRAAGTGAAGCACCCAGAAAAATTAACTTCCTGTAACATTCGGGTGTAAGTTCAGCAAGGACATTGGGTCCTGCAGAAATTGAGAATATTCAGCAGAGAGAGGGATTTAACCATTGCCATTTCTCCAAAATTTGCTTCTTTTATATAAAATACAAAGCTGGAACCCTCTCACCTGTGGCTGAGCTTAACCATGAGTTAAATGCACTGGGAACTTCCCATGTGGGAATCTCCCATTTCTCCAGCTATGTCACCTGTTTGAAGGCTGGGACTCTCAGCTCCTGAGGGTCCTTAAGCCCTACAAGGCTGAGGGCTCCTCTGCACCCCACTGCCCTCGCCCTGCTTTTCTCAGCAGAGAGTGAAAGGGCAGCCAGGAGGAGGGAGCAGAAAGTCGGGCCAGGGCTCCCCTCGAGGGGCTGCAGTGCTGCCCTGTCCGACTGTGTGGTCCCTTCTCTGGGCTTTACTAGTCAGGAAGCGTCCTGGAAGGGGCGAAGAGCTGCCATCTATGAGCCCTGCGGCTCAGCAAGGGGCACGGGGCCCAAGGCCCACGCGGTGGCCTCGGATCAAGCGCAGGGTGTGAAGGCGAGCACGCACAGAGCGGGAGGTTGGGGCATGCCCTGCAGCTCCGTGTCGCTCAACGCGTCTCCCTGGTCCCCAGCGCTGCCGAGCCTCCTCCTCCTCCTATATTTTGGCGGTTACTTTTCCCCTGCAGATCCTCCCAGCTCCTCTCCCACTGTCGCTCACGTGGAAAAACTTTACTCCGGGAATCCGGAGCGTCGTGTTAGACTTTGCACATCAGCGGCTTGTGTGTGCGAGCTGCGCTGAAGTGCTGTGATTGCTTAAAAACACTATAGTTACTTAAAAGAGATGACTTTGATTGTGTGTTTTTTGTTCCCATCACAATAACACTTTGCAGGTGATTATTAAATTAGAGATTTTCTTTGTTTTTCTAACAAAAAAACCCAACCTTTTTCATGTCAGTGCCAATTATGAGTAGTAATTTTTCACGTTTTACAAAAGAATTTTCTGTCCTGCTTCCACGCCCCCCCAAAGAAAGAAGGGCTTTGACACTCGCTGACAAGGAGGTGGGGGGTAGGGGTTTTTATTATTATTTTTTGCAAACACAGTGCTTTTGACTTTTCTTTAAAAAATCTGTTGACTCTATTGAAATGTGACAGGGCAATATTTAACCTGAATAGAGGCATGTTGACTCCTCTTATTAAAACTGACAGTTAAGGACATTTCTCTCTTTATTCCTTCTGATATACGCAGACAAGTCTTCACTGCTAACTAGTATACAAAATCAAAAACAAAAAAATACAGAGTGAGGAGATGAGTACCTTATAAACAATATATGAATGACAATTGCAAGTTTAATCTAGCAAAGAAACCTTTTTTTATCCTTTAAGAAAATTAAAGCCCTTTCAAATTAGCTTGATATATGAAGACAGGCTGACATCATTAATTTCCAAGCGTTGCTCTTGCTCAGCGGCTCCGATGGCGTGCGCCGACACCACGTTCCAGGTGCGCCGCGCGGGTCCGCAGCGACACCTATAGCGGGAGGTGCATTTTGCCTGGCTGCGGGGCTGGAGGGGTAGGTCTGCTCCTGGTCTGGGATCTGCTCCTCCTCATCCTCGCTGACTGATCTGGGCCATTTCACCTTGGGTTTTCGTCTGCTTTCTTTGTCGTGAGAAGAAGACTTGGAGGCTCTGATGGTGGCTCTTGTTTTGGCTGGTGCGTAGCATGGAGCTGGACCATGATCCCTGTTCTGCCCTAACCTGCTGCGAGGCATTTCCCGGTTAAATGCACTTGAGACTCGCTCTGAGTTGACCTACTGAGGCCTCCAAATGCTGCAAAGACCAAAGTGGTCAGGTTTCTCTCCACTTTCGGGGACAAGGTGAGCCTTTGCCTACTGATTTCCCTTTCTTTGCTGCTGCAGAACTTGGTGGTCCTGGATCCTCGCTCTCCACATTCACTGCTCTTTACCATATGCCTCTGCCCACTGCTCCCTGTCAGGGCAGAGCAGACCCTTTTGCTCCATCATCTCTGCAGAGAGACGGGCTGAAACGCTCTCCTGCATAGCATAGGTTGCCCTCCAGCAAAGTATGGAGAAGGCAATCTCCATGGGCAGTGGTGAGGCCTTTATCTTCACTGTCTGTGAACTGGAAGAACAAAAGTTGAATATAAGCAAATAGCGATGAAGACAGCAGGTCGGGGTTCACATGGCTCCTTGGGCTCAGGTAGGAATATCAAAATAGTGGTAACTGTCCCAGCACCAGGAGGCAGCGGGAGGTTGGGAGCCCCTTTTGCTCTGAAGTCCTAGAGAAGGAGGAAGTTGGGCACCAAGCTGAGAGCAGACTCTGAAGCAGGCCCATCACCTGCACCTCCTCTGTGCTGTGCGGGCAGCCTGAACTCATGTACGGGTCTCAGGAAGCACTGGCTCTTTCTAGAAGAGGAGTCAGCTTCAAGGCAAGGTTGAATAGGAGCGTGTGCCTTGCGATCTCAAGCAGGTGGAGGCAGAGCAGCGGCTGCTGAGAGCAGCACCACGAAGCCTCCCGTTGCATCAGTCAATTTGTAAGAGGGAGAAGTCAGATGTGTGTTTTGTGGTTGTCTCAGATGAGATGAGGGGAATCCGCAACGCCCTGAGGCAGACGGCTCAGGCTGCTGCACGGCCTGCGCTGCGGCACGGAGGCCCTGGGAGTCTGCAGGAGTTTCCACACGGCTGTGGGGGAGGATGATGGCGCTGGGGGCTGTGCACTTCAGGGAAGCAGGGGCAGCGTGAGCTGTCCTCCTGACGGCAGCAGCGCTGACAGGAGAGCCTGAGACCTAAACTGGGCACTGTGCAGTTGGTACAGAATTGATCAGCTTTTCCAAGGGAAGTCACATCTCAGCGTTAGGCTGCTCATGACAACTTTTGGAGGGAATCTTAATCCCCAGACTTATGCGTAGGTATCCAAACCATAGACGCTCCAAATCTCTACATAGGGAAGATGTGCTCTGGTGCCTCGGTTAAACACAACGTGTGGGTTTGCCAGCGATGTTTGTGCAGAGAGCAGAGTGATCAGGGGCTCAGTGTGGGCAGGGAGTTCCTGCACATTTACACCCTGGGCCTGAGTCCCGCAGCCACTGCCCCATGGGAGGCAGGGAAGCTCCGTGTTCCAGACAAGGCAGAGTTAGCAATTTTGTACCAAATGGAGCTTCTTGCTCCATTACCATTCCTTGATCCTCTGTTCTCTCAAGGCTTCCGCGACCCCTATCTCGTAGTCCTGGCTCTGGCTTTGACGCGCCATCCTGCTGTGCTTTGTGTCAAGGCTGCAAGTGCAGCTTGCCCCGGGTCCCCTGCCTGTCCCCAGAAGCTTGGCACTTGTCACTGCAATGATCTCTGCTCCAGCCTTGCTCCACTCTGAGCGGAGGCGCTGCATGGGAACATCGGAGGCCTCTCGGCAGGCCCTTCGTCACTGCTCTGCACCCAAGCACCCTCTCTGTCTTTGCAGTGCCCGTAGCTTCGCCCTAGCATCATCCCCAGCGTGGTCTTGCTGTGCTGCCAGCCCTCGCTTTCACCCTCACTGATTACTTGGCTTTCTGATGAGTATTTTTGCACTTTCTCCCATACTGTCACTAAAGAGTGAGAAAAGCACTCCAAGTCCCTAACGTCCCTGCCCTCCCTCCATTCACTGGTCTCCTTCCAAGACAGCAGCCCATGGGCAGTAATGGGCAGTGARTGACGCGCTCATCTGCAACACTGCTCGGACCCGCACGTTCGCCCCTGTCACCCAGCCAGACCCACTTACTAATTTTAGCCATTATTGCAGCCTGACATTTAACTTGTTAGTTCTTTAAGGCTGTTGCTGTCACTTCTTCCATTGGGACAGTGCTCGCAGATGATGCCCTGATATAAATATGACATAATGATAAACACATAGCATGGCACACACTCCTCCTGGGCAGTGGGGACTGGTGACCGACCAGGAGTCCCCTCTCCTGCAGCTCTAGAAAGGGCTCCTACCCCTCTCCATCTGAGCTCAAAATATTCAGACTGCAGTATTTTCTAAGGTGTTTAGCTGGATCCTTTGCACAACCCGGACTCCAGCTCTACTGCAGGATGGCAAAGTGGAGCCGCGTGCGGGTCTGATCGTGCAGCCAGCACGCGCCAGGCAGAAAAGCCCTTCAGGGCCAAGGGCAGGGCTGCAGGGCAGGGAAGATACTGGGTTGGCTGAGCTTTTTTGGGTAAAAAGTGCTTCTTTGCCATTATGTGAAGACACTGACAGTACGTGTCTTGTTATTGACCTAGGCTTTTATAAACAAGTTTGCAGTGGACTGTGTATTAATAGTGGAAAAATGGAAAACAGAATTGAATTAAACAGGAAATCTGGCAGACACCACAAAAGCGTTCTGAAGAAAGGTGCTAGAAAACTCATCAAGTGTTAAACTATTCAGGGTATTCACTAACCAGAGGACAACCCCCTGGAAAGTGAGACCAGAAGAGGGGACTTCAGGAATGCCAAAGGGTGCTGTAGATTCACAGTTCTCACTGAAACAAAAACAACAGTCTGGTCAGGAGTAGCTGGCGCTCAGAGACGTAGCATTGATTAGTCGTCATCAGAAAGACATGCCCTGTCCTTTTAAAGCCGCCGCCTGCTCAATCATGCTGCAAATGAAGGTACAGGTGGAGAAAATAGTGGTAAAGTTTCCTCTTTGCCCTCCCTCCCCACAGGGTGTGGATTCCGCAGGTGAGGTGAGTGTCTGAGAGCCTGCACAGGTTCAGAGCACAAACCCCTCAGAGGTGCTGAACAGAAACAGCTCCTGGCTGTGGGGGCCTGGCGCCGCGGGAGGGAAGCAACATGGTTCGCCTGGTCTAGTTTGACACTCTTCCCCGTGTGCCTTGTTTTGATGGCAGCTGGATGCAGAAGGCTGGGCTAAATGGACATTTGGTCGACCCAGCAGAGTTGGGACCAACAAGCTGGTTTGTTTGTTGCCTTCTTGTTTGCTACAGTAATTTAGAGAGAGCTAAGAAATACAGTTTCAGTAGCACTTATATACAGGCGCAATCACGAGAGGGACCTGGGCGTGTTGCTAAGCCCGTACTGGGAGACTCATTCCAGAATTTCGCCTAGGTTTAAGGTGGCTCAAAGTAGAGCAAAGCTGCCCGTTCGGCACGATGACTTCCACAGCAGGGAGATGCACTGAAAGCACCCATAGCATCATTCACTGTGGTCTCTTCATGGATAATTAGAAGATCTTTTCAATGATGAGGAGTATAAGCCACCGGGAAGCTGATTTCATTTGCTGCCAGGCTCCATGCAGCCTTGCATTTGAAGTGAGCCATAGTTTAGAATTGTGCCTTAGTTTTGATGCTGCATACAAAGCCTGTAAAAATATATCTTTATTCTTCAAGAATAAATAAAAGTTTATTACACTTTTCTATTGTTGCAAATTTGATTGAGCGGATATTTTCTAGGCTTAGTATTTTTTTTTTAATTAGAAAGGATTTTGACTGGGGCACTGGGAGTGAATGGGTCACCATCATCCATGTTCATTCCCTGCCAGTGCGAGTCACTTCCTCACCATAAATCTTACCTGAGAAAGGTCCCATCTTTAACTCAGAGCTGACTCTGTGCAACTTGCTGGTACCTTGAAAAATGCTGTACATGAGAGGGTGCAAAAGCCAGGTAGGGGACGGTACTTTGAACACAGGCATCAGATCACATATGTGATTGAACGCAGGCCATAAAATAATTCAGAGAAGAGTTAGCATTTGAAATTTCTGTTAATCTCAGCCTTTTTGTTCCAAGGCTAATCTTTCTGTGCTGGTTCTGAGGAGATTTTCTGACAGGGGGTTGTTTTCATCCTGAACCATAGACCACTCCAGAAACCAGTTCAAGAGGGTTTCTGAGTGCTCTCACTGTCATTATTAATTTTTTTCTGATGAAGAATGGACATTGGAAATATGGTTTTATGACTGTAGGAAATTACATAAAAACATCATCTTTCATAATTAAAAATTCCTCTTGATTGGATGAGGTAATTCATGTTATGTGAACATGTGTATTCTTTGTTTTCTCGGGTAAGCAGCGACACGCCTTCCCCTTGCTGCACATTCCCCTTGAATTAGGATATTCTATATACATTCCAGTTTGACTCATATTAAAAAGAATTAACTTCAGTAACACCGCATTGTAACAGAAATGGCTATCTTCGCTTGTCACTGCTTGGGGTCCTCAGGTCAACCTCTTTAATTAAGTCCTGTAATGTTAAGAGTGAATTCAATACCCATCCTACCCTATCAGAGCTAACACTCTTTCCTGCACTGCTTTTATCAGCATGCCCAATTTTCCACCTGGAATTTGTTTTAACGAAGCCCAAATCCTATTTTGTCGAACGCTGCAGGCTGTGTGGAGCGTTCTGCCCGTTCGTCTGTTCGCCACACTATGAAACTCGGCACAAACAAGCTATAAGCTGCATTTTGATGTCAGGTTAAGCTATTATGGTACAAATTGTGTTTAATATATTTTTAAATACTTTCTTTAATATTTTATAGGGTTTTTTTCCCATTGAATTAGCAGTAAAACAGCAGTGCGTCATATTTCAGATCTTTTTCCACCTTTCAGAGGCCTGTGTTCCCCATGATCTGGTAACCAGCTGGACAGCCAGAGGCTGAACACAAAGAAACACAGCAGACTTCATTCCTCTCCCAGCATTCAAGCCAGAGTGCGTTTTTCCACAAATAACACACTTTCTTATATTTACTCCTTTCCTACCTTAATTCCATCAAAAACGTAAGTTGTTTCATTTGCTTTTTCCCCATCTTTTGCTCTACGGACCATCAAAACCACAAGCAATTCAATATGTTTTCTCCTACAACAGGGAGCATCATTCATCATATGTGCCCTTTTACACATTCATTTAAATTTACACTCTCGCTTTTATGTTAACTGCTCTAAGACGAGCAGTTCTATTCATTTCTTATCGTATTAGTATTTGTTTAATGATAGCAGCATGATTAAAATGTAAGCAAAAACTATGGCATGAAGATGTCAGGCTTCAAGCCAAGGTGCTTGGGCATGGACTTGGCCAACAGTTGTGTTCACGTTCACAGAACCAAACAGTCTAAAAGAACATGAAGAATATAAAAGAAATTAGGCTACTTGTTTCCACAAAAAGCTGTAAGTACTTCCAGGTATTGTCCATTTAAAGTGAATATAACCCTTGGGAAGCTGAGGGGAGATGGATTAAAAGGTCCCTCAGAGAGGTGCAGCTGCTGGTGGTAGCCCGGGCAGGAGCAACTTGTACAGCCGTGCCGTGTCTGCACGAGGAAACTCGTGCCACCTACACGAATCAGTCTAGTCAGCCAAGTGCAAGCACTTAATAAAAACATGCTCTACCCAATTTTCCTGGGGGAGTTGTAGGAATACAGAAAGTTATGTTTGTTTGATGTGATTCAAGCATCCCTAGCAGCAGTTTGCATTGGTACAGGCAGATCCCACCCAGTCACAGACACGTGAGTTCTCTGACATAAGCATCCGCCTAGAATCAGACTGTTACCTCATGGATACTGAAGGGCTAAAAACTGGTAAATAGCAATTTGGTGACTAAAGTCAATATGCCTGACCTTGTTTGCACACAGGGAGAAATCTTTGGTAAGAAGTTCTGTTTTTATACAGTGATTCTTGAGGGTGCAGCTGCCCGTGGTGCTCTTGGCGTGGTGGCGCAGCGACAGGTTGCCCGTCCTGCACACGTGCAGCGAGCGGCAGCCGTTCGTTCCCCAGCACAAACACAGAGGTGACAAAAGCTGGAGCTAGTCTGGTTTCTGCACATACTTGCCTTGTGATCATGGTTAATTTAATGTAGTTGGATATTAAAAAGTAAAGTGAAGGTTATTTCTCTGCGGGCTGTTTCTTTTCTCCCAAACTTTTCCAGGCCTTGTGTTTTTACTGTAGTTGTTACATTAAACGGCAGCCACATATGTGGCYGTGTGCGCGATGTACACATCTGTTCTGGGGTGTGTGCATGTGTCTGAACATATGTATGAATTAAGTGGAGTGCAATATTGGCTAAATGAGAGAGACATAAGGTAGCCACCTGCTCTGACACAGCGCTGAGCGCACGTGTACTGAAGAGTGGAGATTTAAAAACAATTACAGTCTACACTGTACTTGTTAAAGCAAAAGAACAAACTAAACTAATTTACACTAATTTCTCCCTTAGGATGGTAATTCACTGACAGAATTACCCTGCTATTGAAATTGTGCCTGGTGTTTGCACAGCAGAGCATATTAGATAAATAGCAGTAATAGCCGTTCCCTGCATTTAATAAACTAGCTAAAATTCTTGATCTGCTCGATCTATGTTAGAAAGTTCGTCTTTTGCTTCCAGTGCGGAATCAAGGAGGTCTCCGATTCCTGCAGCGTCCTCAGGCGTGCAGAGAGCAGGGACGGAGCATGGGAGGGCCCGTGGACGGGCGGCGCGGAGGGGGACGCGCGCCCTTGGCTTTCATCGGGTTTCTGGGAAGTGAYGCTCACTAGTGACGCTGACTTAGGTGAACAGACGTGTGCCTAGAAGGAGCCGTCTGCTGGATTTACGTACAATTTAATTTTTAGTATATAGCTTTTAAAATAAATGAGTCTGGTAGGGACCAGATAAATATTAGCAGAGCAGAGCACAGCTGGTGCAAAGGGGATGTTCCAAAATGAAGGGGTGCCATGGCAGAAAGCGGATGGGTTGTGAAGCTGCTGCTCTAGCTGGCCGTCCTGGCAGGGAGGACCGGGGCTTGGACAGGGGCTGCTGCATCCTGCAGCACTGACAGCCAGAGCGAGGAACCCCAAAGGCCTCAGTGAGGAAAGGTGATGCCACTGCAAGCAGGGCGCTCTCTGGGGCTGGGGTTTCTGAAAGGCTCTCTTCGTTTCGGCAACGTTTGGAGCGCGGCTCCCTCAACGTTCCCACGCCACGCAGGGCAGGACGAGCGGAGCCCAGGGTGCACAGCCCGGGCCCGTGCACGACGGAGCGGGCGCCACAGATGCTGCCCGCGGGTGAGCGGTCTTGAGTCGGGGAGGTCTCGAGGTGGATCCCACGGGCCTGTAACGTTTAATAGCTGCATCGCAGCACCCGCAGGCTCCTCAACACCCCAAAAGCCAAAGAAAACACCCGTATAAAGTATCGCTTCCAGCACTCCCAGAAAACGAGAAGGCGGAGGACGCCTGGAAGAGTTGTAAATAGCGGCTTTTCGCAGGAAAATTCCAGAATGTGCTCAAAGTAAATGAGCTGCTAGCGTGTCTCCGCGCCCCCCCGCTGGCCCCTCCAKCCGCCTCTTAGACGCTTTGAATTTCCCTTCCTCTCTCTTTGGTGACAGCATTTGCACTTATTTCTGTTAGGGAACATGGCCATTCTTTTTTATGGCAAGGTGAAAATAATTTTATTTTCATCACTTTTCCCCCACTCCCGTGATGGATTTACTTGAAAAAAAATAATGACGGGCTTCACAAACTGGCCTGACAGTTGTGATGCAGAGAGTGAGCTGGCTGAGCAGGGACAGTGAGGCATCTCTGTACCTATTATGGCAAAAATCGATAATGCTTTCTGTAAATTGCTCCTCCCAAAGGAGATGAACAAATGCAGGAGACAAGGGAAGCCATCATTCTGTATGAAAGCCCTGCACATTTGGACCAGTGCAATTATCAGGAAGGGCTTTTTTTTTTTGCTTTTTCTCCCCTGTCCTTTTCTCTCTTTTTGAGGGTGGAGAGGGAAGTGAGAAAGAGTGGGAAGCAAGGAAGAAAGGACTTGTTTTTAAAGCGATGTTAATAGAAGGCTGGGATTCAGTAAATTGTCCAAATGTGTCGCTTTTGGGGGCAATGAAGGAATTAAGATAATTCCTGAAGTACTCAAAGTTGCTGGCTGGTGCGCCGTGCTGCTCGCGCGCTCGGAACCGCCTCCTTGCCTTTATCTGACAGGGAGCAGCTCTCCTCTAATCGCCCGGAACCTCAAAGTTCTGCTAAACCTCATCCGTGTTTCATTACCCTGCACAGGAATTTCCAAGAGTATCAAGAACAGGTTTTTTCTTYTTGTGGAGTTGTAGAAATTCTACGTAACATGGTATGAAAGGCCACGTGAGCCAGAGCAGCGGCCCACCTGGAGCGTGAAGTCTCCCTCGTGTTCCCCGCGAGTTGCGCTCACTTGCTCAGCCTGATGTGGACAAGGTGGTTGTTCCTGCAGCAGACGAGGGGTAGCAGAGACAAGGGGCAGGCACTTGGTCAAGGGCGCAGGGCCGGAGCCGCAGCGGCAGGGAAGGAGCACAGGGTAACTGCTGCGGTCCTTCCCTTGCATTGCCTCTGCAAGCCACCAGACACCCTCTGGCAGCTCCTGCAGCCCCTTTCCTTCTGGCTGCAAGGATGTTCCCTCTGCAAATGTGTCTCTAARACAGGAAAGCAGGCGTGGACATTGCCGAGGTGTTAGAACACAATACTAGGAAGGGTCATCCAGATGCTGGGTGTCATCCCTGGCTTTAACCTTTGGTGTGTCCCACAGTCTCTCCCATCACAGAAATGGGAGTAATTGCAACACTTGTCCTTGTTAAGATCTTCACCTTCTTCAARCAAAACATATCTGAATGCTCAATGTGCTACTGATGATACTTCCTCGGTGCAGCAGAAGGAGAGGATTTGTCTGCAGGAAGACGTGTGGTGAGGGCACCTCCTGCCTGGCCCTGCGGTGGGACCACGCGAGCCCCTGAGCCCTGAGCGTGTGCAGCAAGGCCCACATCGGGCGGCTTTGCCCCTGCTCCTCATGCCGCCTGTGCCGTGGGAGCAAGCGGGGACGCAGCAGGCCCACGGGAGGGGGCCAGGGCCATTGCTCCCCTCTGCAGCTGGAGGGCGAGCAAGGCAGGTGGCAGACAGGGCCGCAAATCTGAAGTGCCCTGAAGTTCAGAAGGACTTTTCAAAAAGACAGATTTGCAAAGGGCATCAGAAAGTTCAGAGAGAAGGCGCAGTAGGTAGAAGAGTTCAGCAGCTATCACCGTGAATTAGATCAAAAGTGAGAGGGAAGGCATCGCTGGGAGACATTCTCCTCTTCGAAATCCATCTTAGATTTGTTGTCCCAGGAATATAGTTAAACGGTTGGGGATGTAGTGTCAGAAGCAGGGAGGTATCACTCACAAGGTCTGGGAGAACCCAKGGAAATGCTCCTGTCCCGTGGTGTGTGTTGAGCCAGTGGCATTGTGCTGGACGAGCCCAGCTGCTTTTTCTCATCCTGGTGAGGTATGAGTTGGGTGAACATGAAAAAATACAGAATGAACRTTGGAAAACAGCAAAATGGAAGGCTATGATGGCAAGGAGGCGGCATTCAAGGAAGTATTAGTCACATGGATTTCCCAGTCTTTGTTTTCTAACATTGTCATTCTCCTYTCTTGATTGGTTTCAATTTCTGTGGCAAGGTTTCTGTGGCTCCTGCGTATGTTTTTCGTGCGYCATCCAGGCATACGTTTTGTCAAGCACATTTTTGTTGTATGATAGACACAGAAGTGCCTCGGACCTGAGGAACAGCTGGAATTTCTTTTTTTCTAGCATGTTTGGAATGGGAACCTTGYTTGATGAGCGTCTGATCAAGGCTCTTCTTGGGCAGTAGGAGGCTGGGAGGAAAAGTCCCAGCCATGCTCCAGGTGCCAGTGCTCCTGGTACAGCGGTGGGTTTGCCTGTTCCCCTCTGTCCTGGGATGAAGAAACTGGGATGGATGGAGCAGGAAGGGAGGCCCCCCTCTAAGACCCGTATTCTGCCTCCCTCTCATGGAAGGGAGCAGCATAGCTGGGTCCCTCCCGCCAGCGCAGGAACACGCCAAACAAAAATGATTTCTCCAAATCAATAGTTTTCATGTCTTAATGCATCCTCCTTGCATCTAAAATATTTAAAGGAAATATGTTTAAAAGCTATTATTATGGTTTGCATGTACTGCAAGTTTTAAATAATGAATTTGAAAAATGCTGCTGAAAAATCAGGGTGGTTCTCATAAGCRGGAGCGAAGTCTGGGAACCCAGCAGGCTGCAGGTCAGGAAAGGGCAGCTGGAAAGGTAACATCCATCAAGCCGGTGCCAGCGGCGCCGTATTGGTGATCTGCTTCCGCTAGCAGTAGTTATTCTTCTGAAGGGAAAGCCTTCTAAACAAGGCTGTGAATTGGTTTTCATGCTYGCATTGACAGATTGGGAAAGCAGTTTGTTCTACCAAATTTAACAATGATATATCATTATCACAACTTTGGGGGAAATCTATAAAATCAATAAGTTTGTAGCCTGAACAGGATTTGTATCGCTTGCTTGCTGTGCTGGTGTCAAAGCGTGAGCATATGGATTGAGTCACAGCCTGAGATCAATGGAATTTGTGGACAGTAAGCTCAATAACAAGCCCTTCTGAAAAGAAATAGATGTAAAAAGCAAATTTACTAGAGTATAAAAAAAAAAGCTAATATCTTTTCCGCGCCTGGCTGTAAAGTGCTGTTTGGCTGCCGTTGGCTGCCGGTACTTTGAAAGCCGTCTCGGGTATGTGCTCGCAATGCTGAGCGCGGCTGCGGCGCTCGCGCCATGCGCTGCGTGTACAGTTGGATGCTTCTGTTTGCAGCGCTCGTATTAGGAAACTCGCCAAGAATGGGAGGAGGGGGAAAATAGCCCTTTCTATTGGAAACTGAATAAAGAATAAAAACAGTCAGTGTGTCTGCTGGGGAAAGACCATGGTGGCTTTATTTACTTTGTACTGGCAGGGCTTGCTAATGGAGAAAAATAAAAAGGCATAATTAAATAGTTTAATGAATTCGCAGCTCTTTTGTTTGAGTGGGGCTGGGAATGCATGTTCCAGAGGGCCTCACAAAGAGCTCGGCTGGTAGTGAGTTAAAAGTAGGAAATCAGCCCTTTGAAGGCATTTTTATACTTCATTATCCCAGCATGTAAAATGACTTGTACTAAACGATTGAGGATTTTTTTTTCACTCGCTCTCTTTCTCTCTTCTTTTTCTAAACAAAGGAGAGCATCAGGGCGGCGGGCGCATAATTCCCCTCCGTGTCCCGGAGCCAATAGATCAGCTTGTCAGCGAATTGGTGGGCCTGTACTTATGCTTCAGGAAAATATAGGGCTCTGGGAAACAGCAGTGAACAACTGAACCACAAGGCAACCACCACCGAAACACACTCACGCTAGGAGATCCTGGGGGACCGGGCATGATCAGACCTCTCTTTTCACCTCAGTGCTTTGCAGTGAGGAAATAGTCACCTTGCAGCAGGGAGATACTCACTTTGAAAGGTTCTTTCTTTTCTTTTTTGGTGCAGTCAAAAGAATGCGAATACTTCTTTTCTTTCCTGATTTCTTTTTTAGTTCTTTGTTGTTGCGGCTTGGCGAAGCTGCCCAGCTAAGGTGCCTGTCCCTCCTCACAGCGTGCCAGGAGATGGGATGGTCAATCTTAATGACTGTCCCCATGGTGCCCAACATGTGCCCAAGGGTGGGGGGCTGGCCACGAACCATGGCAGCGATGGTGGCAGTGCCTGCTTGTCCAGCACAGCACCAAACCCGGTGGGCCTGTGGGCCCATGGGCTGCCTTTCCTTTCCTGGGGCTTTCCAGGCTCTCAGTGTCTGGTCTGCACCCAATAGGGCCGGTCCCCACTGCAGCCCCCAACTGCACCCGGCCTGGAAGCCCCACTGGCTGAACACAGTCCCTTGGGGTTTGCACCATCCCTTGCCATGGCCACCACCTCTTGGGGTGGCCAGCTCCCTTGGGGACCTTTGAGAGGAGCCATGTCGTGCCCAGGCCTGTTTCCCCRTGGCGCTGTCCCTGCACCAGCAGGACGTGCACTGCACTGGCAGGACGTGCCCCCTGGCCCTGCCAGGCCCACGTGTTCCTGCCTTTTACAGCCAGGCTTTGCTTATAAACAACACAAACCCTTTGCTTCTGGTTAAAGTTTACCTCGTAAACAAAATTTACTGCCTGACTTCAAGCCAATAATTGTTTAATGCTGATGTCCCCATACCCATAAGGCAGTCCCTGCCAAGCTTGGCGCTCTGCAGCACTCTCCTCTTGCTCTCGGCTTGGCTGGGGACCCCGGCCCTGCCACTTACACTAGCCAGGAGACCCAAACTGACCAGTAATAAAGTGCTAGAGACTACGCCCAGGCTTGGGGGAAAGGCCCTTCCTGCATGGCTGCCTGCTCTGCGTGGGATGAGTCAACATTCCCGACGGAGCGGGAGYGACTGTGCGCAGGATGGGGCCCTGCACAAAGCGAAGCCGGGGTACAGCCGCTTCTGTGCCCGTCCCCGGCAGCGGAGGAACCACCTGCTCCCGCTGGGAACACGTGCTGCTGGGCGAGTGCCATTGCTCCCGAGAGCTGTGGTCCGAGCTCTGCTCTGTGGAGTTATAGACCAGGCAGGTTAGCTCCAGTTCCTGCACAAAATCCAGAATAAATAAACTTTTTGCAAGYATTTGGGAGATGAAAGGAAGTGAACAACTAACATCTCTCAAAAACATTTTCTAACCAMTACAGCAACTTTTGTGACAGAGTAACAGGTATGGACGGGGAAGAAGCCGTGCATGGCTATCTCAGGAATTCTGGAGAGGTTTTAACTGTGCTTCAAGTGACTTTTTTTGTAGTCAGACTATGGAAATGCAGTTTAAAAGGGTCTGGGTGCACACCTGATTAAAGATGATATTGAAGGCACCCTTCTCAATGAACACACCGAAGCAAGGCTGGTGCAGGGGGATTGGCAGGGGTCTGCCCATCCCTGGCTCCTTGCTGTGCTTGTTCTCATGACCTGAATCGTGTGGTAGAAAAAAAAATCCTAAACATGAGGCAATCCAGAGCTCAAAGACATTGGGTACATTCAGTGCTAGGGGTACAACTGGAGCTAACCTGAGAAATGGGGGAGATGGCCTCAGAAAACCTGACAGAAATCCTGCAGGGACGAGTACCAGGATTGCACCCTTGGGGGAAGTCGGCGACGCCTGCAGCAAGTGCCCCGCGCTCCCCATTAACAGCTTCTTGGCTACCTGCCCTGACGCTGGCTTCAAACCTTAAGCCATTTTCTGCTTTGAGAACTAAAATGATTTTAATGTGTAGAAAACCACAACTGAATAATAAAATGGATTTGGTGAAATAAAAATCACCACTGCAGAAAGCGCAGATAAAAATCCTCATACACCTGAGACAAATTCCCTCGGCAAGGAAGCTACATCTGGGCACTCTGCSGTGTTTCAGGAGCCCTGTCTACTGGACAGACATGCTAGCAACAAGGGAGACACAAACCCGCCCTTCGAAGGTCATCCCTGACCAGTAAATGTGCCTGGTACCCTCGGCTGGAYGTGGTGCTAATCCCGCTGGCCAGCCGTGCCGAGCAGAAACAGCCGAAAGAAGTTTGGTCAGAAGTAAAATCTGTGTTTTCTTATATATTCCAGTAGCTCTTTGAAAATACAATTTCTAAAGTAAATGTAAAGCAGATGGAATGTAATATACATCTGAACTGAGTTTTTTACTTTAACTCAGCACAGCTCTTATTCAGGTTAATGAAGGCTTTTGCTATGCAATCAACCAGCAACAAAACCACTCTGCACAGCCTTTTCTCCCCCAGCAGAATTAATCCTTCATGTGAGCCTGGGTCCTGGGTCAGGCAGGGAGGCCTTGAGCCGGCAACATGTTGAAGTTCTCAGACAGTCTCAGGGCCATGCGAAGCTTTGAACAGGAACTGGTGCAGAAGCAACATGCTGACTCCATACCATGAAGAGATGCTGCTTACATAAGGAGAATGTTCAAGGATTCAGCATTTCCAGACTGGATTCCTAAGGAAATGGTTCAAACAGCTGCATCCTAATCTTTGAATCCATGGGCTGATTTCTCCCGAGTTTGGAAGATGACTAGGGCTGCTGCAGACCAAAGTTCTTAGAGGCTTCATCAAAGCCATCAGATTCTGTGAATGYCAAGGCCTCTGCACTGCTGTGGTGGAATGACTTTTGTGGGAAATGTGTGGGAAATGGAAATATACAATTATTATTTGCATTGCTGCACTCTGTCCTGCTTGGTGCTCTACATTGTCCCTCCCAAGAACCCATCCTGATTTGGTAATAGTTGGACCTCTTCAGAAATGTTTAAGCGCTGTGTTTTATTGGATCCTCAAGTGAGAAAATCACCTCCTGGCAGTGTTTTCCAGCCAACTGTGCCCATCTAATGTGGTTTTGTTTGTTCATTTAAAAGTAYAGTCTAACATCTTTCATGAATCCTCTGAGATCCTTAAATCTTCTATCGCATGAAGCAATTCAGTTAGACACAGGCAGTCAATGACACTTTGCTACTTATTATGAATTTGTTACAGGCAAAATTCCATCTCTCTGTTTTATGATGTTTGTACTATGGACTTTCTCCCTTTTTCCTCTTGACTGCACCCCGAAAGCTCACCTCAGCAATATGAAGTGAACCCTGCTCCTAGCAGTGTGAAGCAGTGCTCCTTATTAGAAAGAGAAGAGGGCTCCCGTTAATGAGCGCTGTAATGCTGCTGGCGCGTGGCACTATCGAGGGAGCCCCTTACCTTTTGTTCATAATGAGGAACACCTCATTTGCACCGTCCCGAGATTTATGGGAGAACGGGAAAAAAAAACTTATTTATTACATCTTAAATGAACTGCTCCCAAAGCAAAAACAAAAAGGGTAGTAAACTGGTGCCGCTGCGCTATATAGTTTGATTTTTATTGAGCTGTATAGTGATGTTCTGCCTCACCTAGGAAGGGTGAGCACGGGCTATAATTACCTCTTGTGAACCCCATTTCCTGATAACCTCCCTGGCCTCTACCTCTTCAGTGTGGTGAATCTGTCAGTTCGGCTATTTTATTTGTTCCTACTGATGGAGCTCTGCGTGGTGAGGAGCGAGGAAGCTCGCCGGGCAACTCATTTACTGGGAAAAATGGGGTGTGCTCCCTGAATTCCTCCCTGAGCAAAGGTTGTTCAGAGAATGTCATTTTTGGTGGGCCCAGGAATTCCGCTGGCTCCCGCTTTCCCCCGTGCTCCTCTCTGCCTGCCTTTGCTCCACCTATCCCATCAGCTCACTTCCCTGGCAGATATTCCTGCACACCGTAAGAGTTAACTGAAGAGAAAACAGATTTTAATTGATGAAATCCCACTTTTAGAAAAAAGGGTTTTAAGGTCAAAGTCTTCCTTTGTAAAGTGAATAGAGACAGGCTATAATAGCTGTGTTCTTGCTATGAGATTAAATGCACTGGCTCTTGTGCAAGATGAATTGACATAATGGTGTTATTCCCTGCTTTTCTGACTTAGGAGAAATAAATCTACTAATTCCTTAAAGTTTTAAAATCATTGAATTCCTCCTTTGCAGACATATTTTGGATCAACATAACAGACAATGTCTTTGGTAAGATTAATTTAAATGAAGTTTGAGGAAGGTTTTTTGAAGTATTTTTGGGGCTGGGGCAGGCATGGCTTATGTATAGCTCCTTGCATTCAGAAATATGAAGCCATCTGAAACCTATTTTTCCACTAGGTAGTAGCAATCTAAAACTTTGTATCTATCCCATGGCAAAAAGAAGAAATCAATAATAAATTATCTGGTGTCTTCCTAGTTTCACTGTGTGTGTGTTTTCTCTGCAGTTCAAAGGTTATAGAAATTATAGTAGACAAATTCCAGGTTCAAATAATACTCCTAGTACTTTGCATAAAATCTTAACACCTTTTTATTTATTTCCATTTCTGCAAGAGTCAAATCAGAGGCTTTTACGTACCGAGTCAAGGTTTTTTTAGACTTAAACTTCGGAATATTTTCAATATCTGCAACATTATCTTTTGAATAATAATTACCTCTTATATTAAATTATAAGACAGCAGGATTCAGGATTAGATCTCTGCATATTATTCTAGTGAAGGAAATTATGACAGGGGTCATTTTTTAGAATTATGTAGGAGGGTAAAAGGTCCCAGGCAGCATTAGAAGAGAAGGCGTTTATAATTAAATTGTAATTTAGGCCTATGATTTATAGTTTTCTCAATGAAAAATTTGGTGCTGCAGAGAGATCCTAGGAGGAACTTTAGTGAGATACAACTTAATGAAATAATAAAAGGAAAAATTATTCCAGAATAGACTGTATTATAGTGGTACCCGTTAGCACACTACAGTGTAGCTAATGTTCTGTCAGTATTTCCATTATAAATTCTGTTTTCCAGGCTTYATATCTAGGCAGTAAAATTTGTTTTAGGCTGAAACATGGCATGTAAGGTTTCAGATCAAGAACAATTTTCACAATATATATTTTTAAATAATTTAGCTCATTAAAACTTACGGAAGTATTCTAAAACATGCAAGTTGTCAGTTCAAGACAAAGCCTGCTGCTTCTCTTTTTGTTGTTGTTATTCACGAGTTACAAGAAAACCGTGAGCCTTGTTCTTCTGCCTAATTTGTGCAGTCATTAATGTACATAGGGTGGAAATCTGCTCAGAAGAAAACACCTACTTATGTAGAAACTTACATGGAAAATGAACTATTTTCTCTCCAATGGAATGTAATGTGTTTTTGCATTTCTCAGTCTAATTCTGCTTAGCAAATGGACATTCAGTTAAAAGCAGGAGCATTTAATAGTTATTTTTATTAATTAATAAGCTAAACTCCTCCCTCCCCTGATGAAGTATTATTCTAGAGGCAGGAAAGCATTAATACAGAAAGGTTAAATGATTTGCCAAAGGCAATTGAGGTAGTTAGTGGCTGATCTGACAACAGAAGCCATCTCTGACCTGATATACTCTGGCAATAAAACCATCTTGGTGGACTAGTCTGTGCACAGGGCGAACAATAGCTCAGAGATGTTTTAAAGCCACGTCTCAGGTTAGGAAGGACTGGTTTTTATAAAAGATGACTTTAAGATGAAGTAGGTTCAAACATGCCTTTGAGACATGATTTGCTTGTTCAACTTCAGCAGCTGTTCCTACAAATTGCTTATATGCAGGTGGCTGTGGATTATAATAAATAGCCATTTTTTTCCTGCAATTACTTGAATTTTGTATACAATCACAGAAACTCAGTGTGCAAGTTTAGTTCCAGCTTCTGGATTTTACTTCACTCAGTCTAAGAGACTGCATCAGGTTCCCAGTATTTAAAGTTTTTGTACTAACTTTGAATGCAAGAATCTGATTCAAAATAAAAATATTTAAATGCCCTCAGAAGAAATGAAACTCATGAATTTGTGTCTAAACACAAAGTGACATTTTCTRCATCACACAAAGATGTGGGTTCTGTAACTTAAAAATACGCTCCAGATTTTGTCAAGCATCTCCATCTGAAAGAAAGAATAAGTATTAAGGGATTGTAATAAAGGAAAGCTGCCTGTATGAGAAAGGAAAATAATTATTAACAAATAATAATGACAAAGCATAGGTTTGCATCTCTCCTGTGCCRTCCAGCTGAAATCATTCATCTTTAACCACATTGAGCTAACATGGCTTAAGTTTCATCTRATGCTGATGCTGATTTGTAAACTGGAGATACAATTATTAAATGTTGGGGGGGGTTATGCTCAAATAGCAAAGAACTGCAGAAGAAACGTGGTGGCATAAAGATAAGGACAGGTAGAGAGAGGAAGAAGGAAAACAAAATATTATGATGGTATTTGGGAAACATTGTGTGGCAAGTGACGAGGGAGCAAAAAAAGATCCCAAACTGGCAGAAATTTCTCTTACTGGTCTCCCTTCTTAGCAGATTTGTTGAGAAATCAGAAACTCACTGCATGGCTCAGAAYAGGCAAAGCAACGGAAACGCTACCCCAGTTATTTTGGAGGAAACAAAAAAGCCCAGGGGATTAARCTGAAAGCAATATGTACCAGAGATRCAAATAACTACTTTTCTAAAGATTGTTACTATTTGTTTTAAACACTGACTTGAAAATTATCCAAATATCTATTTACTTAACATACTGTGCACATCATTCCCAAAATATCCAGTATATCCAGTTTATTGAGAAAACAATATGCTTTTTGAAGACTATRTATTCACATAATGAGCATTTAGGCGTGTTAACAAATAATGTATGTGTTAGAAGTTCTTTAAATATCTTAATAGCAGAAATCATTCACTGGCTTCTGAATAAATAACATATACTTTAGCATTTATCTAAATAAATAAGTCACAACGCAGACTTTTCCATCTCCAAAGGTAGCATTATAGTTTATTGTCAATTTTACACATTTCTGGGTCTGCTTTTACTATTTTTTTTTCCTTTTTCTGAACCACCATGGAAAGTTCAAGATTGATACTTGTGAAATATACRTATCTTTTTTTTTCCCCTTAAGACAAAAAGGTCCATTTTCCGGGAAGGGCTTTTCCTGCAATTTCCTCCACCCTGCCGTAGCCGTTGATTACGGGAGCATGTGCTGGAAATCCCGTCTTTCTTCTCGGCGGCTCCTTCCCTTCGCCTTGATCCAGCGCAGACATCACAAGTGCCTGCGTTTGACTCATCCTTTTGTTCGGGCAGCCGCTGTGATCCCGCACCTCATTTAGCATCTTAACATCACTCCCGGGTGGAGAAGCAGCAGCCTTTGTCTAGAAAGAAAGTCGCTTTGATAACTGGAATTAGCAAACCCGTGGAAGACAGCGTTATTACAGCGCGCCAAGGCACCGTGCTTTGACAGCTCGCTGCTGGCTGTGCACATGGAGGTGCCAGGGTGGCGACAGGCCGACCAACACCCTGGGTGAGGCAATGCCACCCTGACAYGAGGCCGCAGGCTGTGGCAGGCCCGCAGGCCACCACAGCTGCCCGACCCGCCTTAGGCCGCCATTTGGGGACGCCTGCACAGCATCCACATAGCGCCGCCAACATGGCGGCTACCTCAGGTGGCGCTCGCGCCGCCTCGCCCCGGCCCCGCCCGCGCCCCTCCCTTCCCGGCAGCCTTCGCGCTCCTGCACGTGCCGCGCCCGCCTGGGGCGGCCGTGGCCGCCGGGGGCTGCGCGGGGCGGCTCCTCCGCGACGCGGCTCTGGCCGGGGCCGCCCGCCGGGCTCGGCCGCTCCCGCGGGGCCAGGCTCGGGGCGCGAGGGGCCTGCGGAGAAACGAGCCCGACCCTCGCCTCGTGCCACGCGAAGCAGGCACAGAGCGGCGCCTCGGCCTGGCCTCGGTGCGCCGCGCTGCCAGTAAGTCGTAAGGGGAGCGTCTTGGGGAGCGCGGCGAGCGCTTTTTTTCCCTGTGACTCTGCCAGAGCGGCCAGGCCGGTGCGTGCGCTGGGCCACCGTCCCCGAGCTCCACTCCCGGGACACCCCCCGCGGCGCCGGGTTCCGGGGCGCGCGGAGGCCTCGTGCGAGGGCCGCGCACCGCGGCGCAGCCCCGAACGACGCGCGGGCCGGGCAGGGGGTGCCGCGCGSCCCCGGTAATAGATGGCTTTGACCTTAATCCATCTTCCCGGACAAGTTCAATTCTGGCAATTTTTTAATTCTTGAGATCTTGATTGTGTGTGTGTTTTTTTTTCTCCTGCATAAAATGTGATTTTAGTGGCTTAAAAATGGTGCACCTTTACTGCTTCTCACCAAACTGACTTCTTTTTATTTATTTATTTATTTATTTATACGGCATTATTATTTGCCCACTTTAACCTGTGTAGAGATAGAGAGCTGTTCATTTCTTTGGTTCTTCTTGCCTTGTGTTTCCACCAAGTGGACATGAGTGCCTGGTTTGATGATAGCACCTCTCTTTTCTTGCTGTGAGGTGCCTTTGCCTGCCCTTCACGGTCTTCAGGCAAAATCACCTGCAGAACTATGCCCTTGTACTCACGGAAGTCCTGACTCTGTGAATTAATGACCGGGAAAAATTAAGACCTCAGATGGACTGAGATGCCTTAGATTGGTCATAGGAAGAAGTACTTGCTCTACCTCTGCTATACTTTGACAATGAAAGGAAAAGGCTTCTTTATAGGCTGTGAAAACTTAAAGATAGATTTCCAGAGGAACTAATATTAGTAAGTTTGCTTGTGTAAAAATGGTTTTCTGATTTTCTAAAAGTTTGGAAGGCAAGGCTTGTGACCATGTATTTTATATGGCATATATTTTATATGTATAATTTTGATATCTTTCATTCTTTCCCTGCTTACTAGGGAAAAAGCTGAAAATACACATAAAAATCAAAAATAAGCAGCAATTTACATCTCTGTTTTTCATTAATTTAGCTTCTTATGTTTCCATGAAGTAATTTCAAGGGTACCATTAAAAATGCGTGAAACTAACAGTGCTTTTAAATCAAAGACCCTCTGAAGAAGGTAGTTAGGAGGCATGCTGGTACTATAGAAAAACCCCTTGGTTATTAAATAAAAAATCTAAACTGTTTTCTTGGTTGTTTCTCCCAGGCTAGTTTTGCGAGCAGGACTCTAACAGAGTGGCAGACCTCGTTGCTTGAGTGCACTTACTTTAGTTCCACGTCTTATCCAACTCTAGGAACTTGAACTTGTCATTATCAGACACAGAAGGTCAATGCATTAGCCATGGTACTAGCTCTTTCAAGTGGCCTTTCTGAAGAGGAAAAAAACAGCTTTTAATCTTAGCTTATATAAAATACTGTGTGTACCGGGATACATCCTAACTTGTCATTTTCTCATCTGTTTTAGTGCTGGG
Source organism: Eudromia elegans (assembly GCA_003342815.1). Taxonomy (NCBI): domain Eukaryota; kingdom Metazoa; phylum Chordata; class Aves; order Tinamiformes; family Tinamidae; genus Eudromia; species Eudromia elegans. Next base: position 2,055,852 of record PTEX01000103.1, read on the forward strand.
GGATATCTGGAGAGGCTTTGTGATGCCACACAAATACACACGTCGGCGGAAGGCCTAATCTGAAGTGAATCTTCTATAAATAATAAACAACAAATAGGCTCCTTTTAGTTATATTAACCCCAAAATAGGTCACGTATATTTGTTTTAAATGCAAACGTAACAATAAAGTAAATTCCCTAGGTGGAGAATTTGATGTGTTTGTGCAGATTTTCTGGACATAGTACAAAAAAAAAGCCAACACCTATATTTTATCATTTAAAATATTTATATATTGTCTTTTAAAGGTCCTGTGTTTGAAGTACTGTTTATAATAAACACAGTGCTTCAGAACGAGTAGTCGTCACAGTGTAAACACTTCTACTTTGTTACTTAGCTGAAAACTAATTTTACAAATATAGAAACTTAGTGATTGTTTTTGTTACTAGAAAAGTTGTCAGCTCCATCTGTTTCCTGCCTCAACATAATCTTGTTTCTCAGTATCTTTCCTGATTCGAAGAGTTGTCTTTAAGTTGAAGCAAGTTAGTACTGCGTTATCCATCTGGCAAAGTATATGTGCATGGTACATCTGTACTCAGATTAACTTTCTGATAGCTCATATGTTGTTCTCAGACTTATATTTGCAAACTGAACAAATGTTATTAATAGCCTAGAATAGTGTAAATTGCTAGTAAGTCATTACTTATATTAAAAAAAAGAAGGAATTTGCTGAAGAGGAGGAGCTGTGAGAAGAAAATCTAGTGCATGAATTTTCAGTGAAATGTCTGTCTTCTACCTTAAGGCAGCAGGACTTTTTTCAGCTTCTGGTCCACTGGGTCTTGCAGTTCTGTGCCAACTTACATGGTGCTGTGAAAGGTGCTTAAGATAAAGGAGCCTTGTGTCACTAGGCTTTTGCTCTCCAGGCTATGTGCCTCCATTGGAAATACTAATAGGCTTTTCAAATAAGAAAGGCTGAAAGACTGCCGAGGTAATGCTTTCAACGCTCCTCCTGGATATATGAACTAATGTATTAAATTTTGTGGGTGACTACAATATAAAGCTAGGCATATCTGAGAAATAGGTAATTTATTGTGGTTGTTTGGAGTTAAAAAGTCTATGACATCTCTTGTAATTTTCATACTATTTGTGCCTAATATAATGGTGTTCAGATTTTAATTGGGGTCTTTAAGTGTTAGTATAATACACATATAAGATACCTCACAGTAACATTAGACAAAGGTAAAATGTTAAAAATTCTAGTGCCATATTTTCTAGCTTGTGTTCTTCTGTGGAGCTAACTAGAATCTTAAGTTGTGTATGTCACCCATTGTAATATGCATAATTCCTGCTTCCCTATTCATTTTCATCCCTGAGATGCATTGTAAAAGTGTAAATCCATCACTAGATAATTTTCACTTCCATTATTTACAAAAATGAATAGTTAAGCAATTCATTGTTATTAGTGGGATGCTATTGTTGGTTCACAGAGATAGCGACTGCCAAAGTCTTGAATGATGTACACTTGAATATTCTTCCAAGATACTTGTACCTGTTTCATTTGGGAGGAGTTTCACTCATGTTAAATCAAACAGAAACAATTCGAGTAGCCTCTGAAAAGATAAGAAGTGAAAATGGATATTAATGAACTATTTAATATTCTGCTATGGAAGAGATGCAGTGATTTTGCTGTTGACACTTTTGCATGGAATTAAAGAGATCTGGTGGTTGTTTTACTTGCCTGTCTTTGTTCCTGAAAGACTTTTCAGTGTCATCAGATTTGATTTTGTAACCTAAGAAATACTTTACAGACATGCAGACAAGTATATTTTTTTCTTTGAGATTTGTTAATATTCAGAACATGATCCTTTGATGAGTTAGAATTTTTAGTTAACACTTTAATGAAATTTTTATTTCTTGAATATGTGTGGCAAATGTATWGGCTCCATGATTCTTAATTCTGGATAATACCTTTAAAGAATATTACTAGCATATTATCGCTCAATGTTTTGTTGATTTGAGAGTACAGAAGTTCCCCGTGCAAACCAAACTATTTAGAGTTACAGATCTTTACTGTATGGTTTACATGGACGTGCGTCCCTGCAATATTCACATAAGCATTTACAGTTCAGGGTTATGCAGATAATATGGTTGAAATTATATAGCTAACTGTAGAGTTCTTGTGGCATTCACCATTATATCTGAAAGCTGCTGCTTTAGCTCTTCATTAACACCAAATTTGTTTTATACTTGTCCATGTGCTGACGCTTACAGTGAGTTAGTTGTGAAGGGAGAAGATTGGGTCGGGGAGTCTGGAAAGTGCTGGGGTTGCAGATTTTTTTTCCAGTTGTTACGAATATTGTGGTGTTCTGTGAACTCTCTTTAAAATGTGATACCCTTGACAGAAGTGTCTTTACCCCTTCTGCACAGGGGAACCTGTGGAGTCTCTGACAGAGTGAATTCTGGAAGTAACCATGTCTGTCTCTTCCCTAGGACCTTTTCATTTTACATTTGCCTGGAGTCATGAAGTTGCCTTTGCTTTTTCATCTGATGATACTGCAACGTCAGGGGCTTTACTGAGACTGCTATTTTCAGAAACTTTGCTGTGAATGTACATAGGGAGATTTATGTGCTTACTGCATGAATGTAACTTGATAGCCATTCATATTAGTTCATCTTTAGTAAAGACTTTCATCATGTGGCTGGTTGTTTCATTGTAGATGGATGAGTAATTTGGGAAGTTTTCAGCAAGGTCTCATTGAATGGTCTTAGACTTACAGCCTTCCTTATGTTTTTGTAGTGTGTTGCTCACCAAAGTGTTCATGACTTTTGATTCATGAAATTTAACAATTTTTTCTAACTTACGTGTGTTTCAGCATATTAAAATAGTAGGAATATACAAATGATCATTGGACGTGTCCATTAATTTACTTTATATGGAGTTATWCAGAAGCACAGCATTTACAGAAGTATTCTGGTGTTGACTGAAAGGAAGGATTGGCAGTATATCATCCTAGCATTACTGGACCCTTAATAAAAGGCGTATCACTACTCTTGCTCTCTTTTTTTTTTCTCTGTATGGAGAGTGAAGTCAGTGTTGCATATCTTCATAAATAACTGTTGGTAATAGGGAATATTATGGAATGGATTTCCTAATTATTTTTAAGGAATTATCCTGAAAGGTATTTTCCACTTTCTTCATTACATTGATGCAGCTGTAGAGGTGGTGAAAGTTCTTCACCAGTTTAAAACATTCCATCTGTAAAAGAAGAAAATTGAATCATGGATCGCATCTCTAAAAGTATTCTTCTCTTTAGGCATCCAGTTGAGGGCTGACATTATGTAGGACAATCTGGCATTGGATACTGTTGTATATGCTGGCTGTTGCCGGTATGTGGAATCATAACGTGTTCACCCTCCATCACTTTTAATTTTCCCTAATCTAAATGCATCTTGCTCAAAATTACCATGCAGGATATTCTGTTCCCCACTCCCTCCTCGGTTCATTTTTCTTTGCTTCCAGGATTTTGTATTTAGCTTCATAAAATCTTATCTCTACTTTTTTGTTTGTTTGTATCTCTGCTTTTTTGTTTGTATTTTAAGACTCTGACTTTCTGCTTGGCACTGTTGACTCCTTTAGTCATGCACCATTTGTAACCCTGTATTAGCAATATGAATGCAGTGCCTGGGAGGTTGAAGAATCTGTGTAACTGCACCAGGTTAGGGATGACTTGAGATCTTGTCTGCAGTTCCCCTGCTCCCTTTTTGTGCTGGGAGATGCCTGATGGGAATGCTGCTCATTATACATGACCTCTCTCTACTGCTATATTTTTTTTCTCTTTCAGTTTGGAAAGATCAGAGAAGAATGACAGCATTTTTTACAACCAAGGTCAAAGGAGCAGGGAAATTCTAGGCATCCAACCCAGAGCAGAGAGGGCTTTGCTCTAGAGCAGAATGTTATGTTGGTTGCATGTGATGTCACTTTGCACTATTAGAAAAAAACTTGGGTGTGAATTGAGATGAAAATCTAATATTGTGCATTGTTTGTAGATGGCAGGAAACGCTTGGGTTGTTTAAAACTGAATGGTTGATTCTGGTAGCTGTTTTGGGTCATCTTACTCAGCAAACCCCACTCTTCCCTTTCTTTTGGATTTGTATACTTGTAAAAGGTTTTTTTAATATGTGACRTATTTGGAAGTTGTTTTTTGTGGTTAGTTATGCACTGAGTGGCAGATACAAAAACAAAACTAAAAGTACTGTTTTTATATGCACAAAAAAAGGACATGARTATGATTATCTATATTTATTGCTGCTTTCATCTAATTTGTAGTGGCTGGCCTTTGGGCCTTACCTTTCTCAAAATATTAACAGACGTTTTCTTAAAGGATGTTCTTCCATCTCTCCAACCTAGTACCTATTTCTCGATCTCTGTATTAAGGAGTAAGAAGAAGAGGTCCAGTCGCCTGGTAGCTTTCCTTCTTGGCTCCCCAGTGCATACAGAAATACAGATTCTGGAAGCAGATACGGACAGGTATGCTTTTTATATGAGGAGAGGAAAATTATTTTTTTTTTTTCCACTAGGTACTTTCTGGATTAATCTTGAACAAGAAGTGGAATTACTGAAATCCCTGAAAGCGATATGACATACKTCAGTCCAGAAGTCCTTCTGACATGGTGAGGAAAACCTCTTCCTTTTATTTGCTAACTGAATTTCAAATCCAAGTATTTAGAAGCATTTCAATGAATATTGTGTAAAAGCTGCCCATCTTGCATTTTCAGTCACACTCAGCCTGTATGAATGGTGGCAACAGGGTGATTTAATGCAAAAGTTGGTACATATTTTCAGGACTTGGCTGTATGTTTGAGCGTTTTAAAGACCATACAAACAGTAACCGCTTTGACAATCATAAGTAGTCTGTATAATTTTTGAAACAGTTGCAGCAACAACTGTTCTATCTGTGTTACTGCCTACAGAGTCTGTAGATGAATAAATGTTTTTGTAAGGAAAAGGTTTGTTTAAGGCTCTTACACTGTCCTGGGAGGTTAATTTCTGAAAATATGGGATATAAATATATGTTTAAAATATTGAAACAATATGTGCATTAGCTGATTACTTTCTATGAGATACTGTTTCTGCAGGTAAGCTTGATGATAGCATAATCAGTATAATTTTGTTTTGAGTAATCTGAATACAATATGTAATCTTACATATAAGAGTATAAGGTATTTGTTTCCTGCTACTAAGTATAGTTTTATTCTGGCATCAGTGCTGTGGAGAGCTAATTACACAGTCCCATTTGGGCCAAAACCACTTGAATTTTCAACAAATAATATAGAAGACTTTTCTCTGTATTAGATACATATAGAGATTTGTGAAATTGCTGCAGCACATTGTAGATGATGTATGAAATGAAAAACTCCTGTCTGATGCTAGGAGCAAATACACCCTGTGCTGTCTTTGCCATTGCTTCTGTGAGAAGGTATTTGAGAAGATATTTGTTGTAATATTTCAGACACTTGTGGCTTCTAGTTTGCATCTGTTTGAACGGCATGTCTTTATCAGAGACATCAGGATTTTTTTTTTAAGGAAAAAAAAAAATCCCGAGATACTGCATCAAGAAATATCCTTAAGAAGCTTTCTGGATTTTTGTTCATGTCTATGCAGCGTAATTTTACACTATGACCTATAGAGAATCTGATATGATAAGAGTGCTTTCAACTTTCATAAAGTGRGAATTTTGAAGGTCTGAATGATAAGATTCAAAAGAAGAGTGTTTACGAGTGCATTGAAGTAATTTGAGAAGTCTAGTTGGGTTTTGGATCTAGAGTGGGGGTAAGACTCTTATCAGTTTGAGTTTCAGGAAACCAAGACGAGCTCGGTAAAAGAACTCAATTAGCAGTGTAGACAGTGTGTCAGTCACAAATGAGAGACCCTGGAAGATTTGGCCTGGTTSGGCAGGACATCAGGAGAGAAAGTTATGAGTAGAGAGAAGATAAAATCTGAGAAGAAAGGCAGATCTGAAAAGGCTTGAGAAAAAAAGCCAGGTTGAAGGCACCTGGAGATAGAAGGCTTGTGCAAATCAGAGCAGATTCTTGTCTAAATGGCGATCGGGAAGCTACGTTTCCTGTGGGAGGGGGGAAACCCCACCAAAACAGTGAAATCCAGTGTACTTGGTGTTTTTCTTGTGTTAACTCCATGCCGAATAGTTTTATCAGAGTTTTATGGGGTTTGTCGTGTATTTGCATGATAGGTATATAACACAAAGTCTAGACAGATTTTTCAGCATGTTATTTGATTTTCTGAGAGATCYAGGTTTTTCTCCTGCACTTAGGGTTCTTGTAGGACAGGTGGAGTACTTATGTTAAAGCACACATGCAAAGAGAGCATTGTCCTGGTAACTGAAACATCTGTATTTCCTAGTATTTCAGTTTGAATAAATCTGTGTCATTTTTGAAATGTAATTTAGAAAGTTTAGTTAGGGTGTGTGTGCCTAGGTAACTATGTGCACATACAGTGTATAGAATTATGTCTATTAAGTGTGTGACTCAGTGCAAGAACAGTGTCTGGATAAGTAAGCACTGTCTCTGGTAAGAACGTTTCCTGTTGCTAAATTTAAAAATATTCAGTGTACTGAGGGGAAAACTTAGAATTATTTAGCTTGAAGAAGTGTTTTCCCATGATACCAAAAGGTCAGAAAAAATCAAGTTCTGCCTAGGCTTTCTCCTGAAAACATTAGCTGCTCTTTTTGTTAATCTTACCTCCCTAGTACATTAATTTACGCTTCATTATAGTCTTTTGGTCACATCAGAAATTGTATATTAATTAACTTTTAAAATCTAAATTGAAAGAAAATCCATTAAAATTCTTGAAAACCATAAGGAATTGTAGTCTAGCAATGTTAGACAGTTTTTAGTGTATTTTCACCGATCACTTGGATGATGTCCTACTGCTACGTCATCTTTCTCATTTTTCCTCTGTGATGTTTCAGAGAATTGTGTAAGAGTGTAAATATCTACTGTGGTCCCAAGCTCCTATGCTCTTGTGCCCTTAAACGGAAGGGATTCTGCTGAAGGCAGTCCATCGCAGGGCAGGAGCAGCAGTTAGGAGCTGCTCACCATCCTCTTCCAGTGGTTTGGCTGCACAGCCTCCCTCTCTATTTACACAGGTGCAAACTGCTGTATTTTGTTCTGCCCTGGCTCTTTATACCTCGAGTCTTTGAAATATCTTTGTGTCTTGATCTGCTAATCAGTAATTTGCGGTTTTAGAATCTATTGAATTCTAAAGATGTCAGTTACTCCTTTTTAACTCCTGGATCTTTTTTCAGATATTATTTTGTGTACTAAAAGGTGTTCTTATGAGGAATTGGTTCTTCATCCCAGATGATAATCTTTTGGCCTTGAAAGTTGAAGCTAAAGGTGTTCTGCTTGTGCTGTTTTGTTATCTGCATTTGCAGATAACATGTATTTTTTGATGTTATTACAAATATTAAGTAGGCTTTGCTTTACTGGGAATGCATCATACTAGAATGCATGTTCTGCAGAAAAGATAGAAGTAGTGACTAAGCTGAAAGTTGCATGGCAATTAGGTGGTAGGCTGGTGTAAAAAGAAGCAATACCATGGCTTGAGCAAATGATTAATTATTTGTTTTTAAAGTTATTTCATGCAAAAAGACTCAGCATAGTTGATGCAAGGCATCTGTTACTGACTTCTGAATTGATTTTGACTGAATTTCGTTGTGGATATAAATCTCTAAGAAGATAGTAGAAATAATACTAGGAACTGTGACTTTAATTTTCTAGCATGAAAAGCAAATACTGCTAGTAAAGGGAAAAGAATTTTTACTCCCTRTGATAAGCCACTAGTTTCCTTCATCTGACAGTTATTTAGCCTAGCTTCTTGGCAGATGTTTCAGTCTTCGCTTGTGTAAGCATCAAGAACTTTGTAAATGAGCTGTTTATAGCAGAAAACAAACCCTTCTATTTGTTTTAAGTAGTGTGGGAGATCTACTTTTACTCTTCTGCTTTATTTCAAAAAGGCAAAATTAAAAAATTAAGGAAATTAATTGGTGAAATTATTTAGACAGATGAAAGCAAGAACTGGGAAGAGTGAAAAGATCAACTAGAAGTGAASAAAGTACAGCTGGAGTAATTACAAAAATATGGAAGTAAATAGCCAAAGATTCTGCAGTCCCAGCAGTAAAAAGAAACTAGAAGAGTGGTACACCGGGGTTAAGGATTGCTTGGGCTTGTTCAAAACTTATCGAGTAATTTGCAATTTTGAAGAAGGAAAGGAGGACAATTAAATTGATACTGGAGGAAGAGATAGGATGTACAAAAGATATATAAGGTATTGGAATGGAAATGAATGTATTAAAGATGAAAAGAAATACTAAAATTGATCACTTGTTTCAAGGGAGATGGTGTTTTTCCATCCAGAAGTTTGGAAAGAACTGCCACATATTGCCGTAGGGTCTGTCTTCCAGACTGATTTTCTTTAATTTAGGAAAAGGAAATATTGCAGTGACTTAAAGGAAGAAATTAAAGACAGGAGATAAAATGAACTTTGCAGAGAGTGGACTGTACCAGGRAAAAAAAAAAAGGATCTTCCTTTCAAGATGAAAAAATAATGTTATTAAAAAAAGTGCTCTAAACTTACTCTGGAGTTCTGCAAAGCAGCTCGTTCAGTGCTGTAGTGCAACGTGTTTATTTCAAATGAAGAAGATGAAGTTTGTACAAAAACTGTAATGTGAATTGAGGAGTTTTTTTGTGTGCTAAAAATGGAATTACCAGACTGAATGAAAGTTCCTTATTCCTTACAGGAGCAAGTCAAAGATCAACCTTGTGCCTTCCCCCCCCCAATTCTCATTTGTAGCCCTTCTTTAAATATCAGGTGTGGACTAATAAAATCAGGCTGAGGACCTGGTGCTGGGAGCAACTGTTGATAGTGGTACAAAGAACAGAGATTCTGGTGGGCTTCTGCTGTAAGGTGCAGTGCACTGTTTGCCAGGGATCTGAGTGCACTGACTGATAGCTGTGTGGCTGGGAGCCAACAACCTGGTGTGGTGGTTAAATAACCAAGTGCTGCTGTGGGTAACATGAGGAGAAGGTAGTTCCAGAAAAGTTAGCAAGATGCCAGTGCCATTGTAATAGCAACTGGTAAGAACTTACGTGTTAATGGAGGAAAAATGTAGCAGTGTGACAAAAGGATTATCTTTAAGCTGAAAAATAAACAGTGAACATTGGATTTCTACATGTTGTCATTACTTAGGGCTGTAGCAGCAAGTCAAAACTTTTTGTCTTTTCCTTTAACAAGGACAGTGTGGTAGATCTTTTCAGTGCACTCTGAGCATACTGCATCCAAGCRATTTAGTATTTGTGACAAATAGGCAGAATAATGAAATAAATTATTTCTTTTCTCTGGTTGTATTTTTATATGTAGCAGAGATGCTGTGAGACTGGTAACAGGTGTAAGAATTAAACAGTTCTTGCACTCTTAGACATACCTGGCCAGGATTGCTTGTCCAGAAGGAAAAAAGTGTCCATTTTGTTTGGACTCCATCTTCCCTGCTCTGCTTTTTCAGAAATAGAATATTAAGAAGTGCCTGCACCAATGTGATAAAATGTTTCTGTAACATTGAATTGTATTTTCGCATTGAGTTGCCAGAAAAATGAAGTTGTTCACTTTCMGTGCTGCTTTGTTTTTGACCCCTTTTTGTGAATTCTCAGAGGAAAGAAACATATTCCCATCTTTTATAGTAATCAAATTTATCTGGCATCTCTCAGCCTTTTGCATTACTTATGCTACAGTTGGCCAGCCTTGGGAAGGCTTTAGCGGGTTTATTTATTTATTGTTCTAAAGTGAAGGGTTTTGACTTGAGGTCCCCACGTAATCCTTGGGGACTTGAAGAGTAAAACTGAAAGTGCTTTCTACCATCATTTTGATATGACTATTTTCTGTGTAAGTGTAGAGGGGGGGAAAAAAAAAAACCTGAGTGAAACCCCCTATCCTTTCCCCCTCCCCCCCAAACTCTCAAACAAGTATACAGATAGAGAAGAAAAAAAATTCATTGTCTTAGCTGCATTGTAAATGTTTTCATTGTCTTCTAGAGTAAGTCATTGAGGCTGGTGCCATTGTGTTTAATTTCAGGGAGAAAAATAAATAGTGTTGCATAATTGTACACATGTGTTAATGAAAATTTAGATATGTTTAATAGCTTTTAATGTGCCTGTGTGTTTAGTAAATTACATCACAACCTGTAAATATTGGCTTTCTGGGGCTAATTGCTATGAGGCTGGGAACACTATTCCTCCCTGCTGATGGGAGAGGCATGTGGCCTGCTCTGTGCCGTGGGAGCCAGGCAGCTTCTGCAGTTCGTGGATTCAGGATTTGGCTGGAACGCCTTGAGAAAAGCGACAATTGGCAGGTCAAAAAGCATAGATGCATGAGTAAAATCTACCCTTGTCCTGTGGGTTTATGAYATTAATGATAAGCAAATTACAGTTTAATAGGCAAGCTATACAACATGTACAATACATACATGTATGTATGTGAGATGCCTAAAGCATCACACGCTCTTTCCTCTCTCCTCAGTCAAACCAGACTTTGCGTGAACTATCCCAGAGCAAACGACTTAAACATTTCAAGCTTCYTATTGACCCCAGATCTTCTCTAGATATAAGCAAGTGCTTGTACTTTGTTAACTTGCTTTACTCTTTTGTTTGTTTTAAACAATTGAAACAAAATACATTCCTGACCGAGTTTTTCTGTAAGTGAAGTAACTGTGAAGCAGGAAGATTTAGACACATAAAATAGAAACTTTGAAAGTGCCCCAGTGGCATGAAGCCGAGAGAAATGAAATCAAAGTGCTTATGTCAAGATGGGTAGTTTTWAGTTAGAAGGTAAAAGCAGCCGCTTTTGCAGTGCTTGCTTGTGCACTTGAAGCTTGATTCTACTGACAACAGCAAGTGGGAAGGAAGCAGAAAGGAATTGAGGGTGTTACAGCTGGGAAGCACTGTGTGGACTGCACGGACTGGTTTGTTGGGGCTTGAGACACAGAGACTGCTTGCCTTAGACATTTCACAGAAGGTATGAGGTATGCAACAATTACGTAATTAGGCCTGACATGTTTAAGTTGTTCAGTAATTTGATGCCATTTTAAATATATTATTTGTGTAACTACCTAGGAGTGCATTTTGTTTTGAGTATTTTGTCCCTTTCCCAAAGTGCCTGTGATCTAAGCAGTGATTCTGCAGATTCTGAAGYGAACAGGGCATTTTCAGTCACTGCAGCTTGGGTAGTGAGTAGATTTAAAAATGAATGCAGCTTGTATAAGAAGTCTCATACTTAACTCACGTTTGGAACATTTATGAAGCTATAATCTGTAGTATTGATTATTAGAAACTTGGGCAAAAAGAGATCTACTGTTATAATAAAACACAAGAATCATTTAGAAAACACCCTCATACTGAGTTGAAATGCAAATTGAGGATAGAAAATTGAAACTTAAGTCAGCCTGTCAGTCAAAAAGCTAGAAGAGTAGCAGCACAAATCTGAGAACAGTGTCTTAGATTATTCTCATGCCTTGACTCAAAGCAGTATGACCTTTTTCCATGTGTTTCTGTGTGTGATTTTAAATAGGTGCTTCTCTGAATTAGGTTTAGAAAGACGTAAATGATCAGAAAGCAAAAAAAAGAAGTGGTTCTAGAAAAAAACTTGTTGTTGAATATGCTTAGTTGGTCTTTTTGCTGAAAGCCTCTTCATTTCTCTAGAATGCCCAAAGACCACTTTCTACTTTATGACAACTTTTAAAAAACTTTTTCTATTGCTGTTTATTTGTTAATTTATTTGTATATTTGAAAAAATAAAATGGGAATAATAAAAGAAGTAAAGCTGCGCTAGGGATATCATCAATTATTCTCCTTTCAAATATGATTTATTTGCCTAACAGCCTTAAAAGCTTTGATTTAATATTACTCTATGCTCATGAAATCCATGGAAGGCTGACCTAGCTATCTTTCTCATCTGCTGCTTTGCAAACCCCCAATTGGTATTTCATTGGATGACAGGATCGTGTGAAGTTTTCTTAGAAGAATAAACAGTGGTAGTAAGAAAATGTTCATGTTACATTTCGGAGGTACATACCCGTGCAGAGGGATTTTATTGCTGGGGAAAATAAAATGCTTGTCATCTAAACTGCTAATTATGCTTGGTAAATGTATGGTATATATTAATGCAAAGAGAATTTAGGAAATAATACACCTTATGTAATTACAGCGACTGAGATACTTCCACCAATCTAATTTTTCTGATTCAGATTCATTTCCATTGCATTATTTGTATTAAACGAGCTTTCAGAGGAAGCCCTGCTCACTCAAAAAAAAGAATTAAATACTGAAAAATACCTCAGCCTTCATAAATGCAGTTTGCACATCACCTGCATCAGGCATGGCTGCTCCACAGGAATAAAGTGCATGCACATTCGTAACAGACATGTGACCTGCACAAACATTGCTATTTCATATTGGTAAATGTAGCAGCTGAAAAACTGTGCTGGTGTGTGGCAAAAATCTGCAGCTAGCCCTTTTCTTTGGTTGCCTGTACTCTCTTGCTCGTGGCTGGATGTAACTGAGCTATCTAAAAGCTGCCGTGGTCAGTACAGTGGGAGAATTTGGTGGAGCAGGTTCTGGAACACCTTCTCTGGGAAGCTGCTTACATCTCATAAGCCGTGTTTTTGGGAACAGGCTTGTCCTCCTGTAGGAGGAGAACACTCTTTTTTGGAATGATCTTGGTCGCCGTGACCTGATCCTTTACTCTGCTCTCTGATATCTTGCAAGGAGCAAAGAAATTGCATTCCGAGCAATTTTAGTGAGGTTGTATCTGTTATTCTGTCTCTTGCATGACTCTCTTGCACTTATAAAATGACGTAAATGTATGATTGGGACAGGTGGGACGAGAGGAAAATGTGAATGTCGTGTTCTGGTAGTGTTTGCAGCAGAAATGGTGTTTTGTGCATTTCTACCCAATAGTGGAACTCCAACTCCACACAGTACATTCCCTTTCTCGTTGTTTTCCTGATCCGATTATTCACTCCTCTCTCTGCCATGCATTTTTCAGCACAAACTGCAATTGCTGATACAGTGCTTGTTATCTGTGRTCTTAGTATCCCAGAGATGGTGTAATGGTAACTAGCATATATCTTTCTTTCTATGCTTCTGTATCTCTGCATATTTTCTATCCTTTACATCTTTGCAGTACTTGTGTGCTGCACTTTTGTGCTGTCACTTGTTTTATCATAATGTGCTGCTGGAAACCTCTTATCTGATACTTAGTGAAAAAGATCTATGCTTCCCCCATCCCCTTCCCCCCCAACTTTAAAGTTTCAGCTTAAAAATAATTAAAAAACAGTGTTTCTAATGACAGTACTTTAAACCTTATTTTTAATGTAGTAATAACTTGATTATGAAAGGTGAATAATAATGTAGGTTAGCAAAGGTACACTTTTATTGTTGTTCCCTATATGCTTTCACGTTTAATTTTCCATTTGTTGCTCCAGAATATTTTTTTGCTTAAAAATAGCACACTGATATCACACTAATTTAAAGAATGAAAGCTAAAATAAGGCAGATGGAGGAAAAAAACAAACATCTTGTCAATTGTGAACCTTTCTGTGTGGTATGCAGAATTGTTTTCTGCTGCTACTGTGTGTGGAGAGACTGAGACATGCAAAACAGGCAGTCTTGTGTATTTTTCCTTGGAGTTGAAGTTGGTTTTGGGCATCTGCATTTTGTGTGCATTTCAGTTCATTTTTTTAAATATTCCCAATCATAATATTTATAATCTGTTAATTTGTTACTTATATTAAGAGGTGTTATTTTATAAACAAACAAAATGTGTTTGTATGTGTTCCTGTGGGAAGCTTACATTTGCAAATTGCGCTTGACAGGGCATTTGAAAGCCAGAGCGGGCAGTTGGGGTTCCTGTACCGGGGTAGATTCTTCTCTGCCAGTTTCTTCCCTCCATAGCCCTCTTTATTTCTATTTTCTCCCTTCTGTGATTTATGAACATATTAGCTTAAAACATATGAGGTTTTATAAAGCAGATATCTTACTATGGAACGTTGTCTTCAGTATTTTTAAAAATGCCCCCCAGAGTCTTGAGCATTGTGGTGTTAATGGCTGTTAAAGGATTGGAAGTCATATCAGAAATTTTTATGAAGCTGCTGTCATTTGTTCTTTAGAAACATACAAGAAAATAGGAAACAAAATTCAGAGTTTTGCTTTGCTAGTTGACTCTTATTTAAAATGCAAACAATCTCACAAATAAAAACTCTTAGAACTGTAAGCTGTTATTATTGTTGTTACTCTACATTCCATTAAAGCGAGACCCTTATGCAACTGCAACAGAGAAAAGTAAAACAGTTCTTCAAGTTATATTTTTCAGAAAGCTACAATAAGTTGTAGCGTGCAGAGGTTAGTTGTAGTTACAAGAGTTTCCTTTAAAAGAGGAAGGCTTTGATTATTTCAAGATAAGTGGAAGGTTTTCCATATAACTTAATTTAGTGTAATGATCAATGYGAATGGATAAGGACTTTTTTCTCCCTGAAATAATTGCAATTCATTAAATCCAATTCATTAGTAAAAGACTGTAAGCTGATGGTAAACTGTTAAGTCTTGGGACTAGTTAATAATTCCTCAGTTCTGTGTACCAAATGCATCAATCCTGTGGAAAATAAAAAAGCAAGTAATTTTCATTAGTGTAATGAAATAATGTCACAGTTTCTCTGGTGAATAATAGCTACATGCTGTATTTGGAAAAAAAAATATTAAGTTACTGTTAAGAGCTGTATATAGTTACTGTTATTGGAAAAAGTCATATTTTTTTACATCCTTGAGAAGTAAATAATCATTGTGAAGTGTTAATTCCTGGGAAAAAAAAAGGATTAAAATATATTTTGCAGCTGAAAATAAAATGTGGAAAATAATCTAGTTAACCAGTTCACATGGTAAATAAACTTGAATTTTTAAAGTTTTTTTTAGTAGTTTGCAGCAACATTGATAATACACATATTTGATCATAAAATTACTCGGTTCCACGCGGCACCTGAGTTGCCAATAACCAACTGTTGTTGGAGTGCCCATATTTTCTGCTGCGTCCACCCAAGGGAACTCTGAGTGAGCAGCCTTGTCTTGAGCAGTGGGCTACTCCAAGCACTGCACAACAGCACACTATAGACACTGTAAGGTACAGTCAATGCATTACTTCATTGATTACAGATTTTAAGGGCAGGAGGGAGAGTAAAATCATTAACTCCTGACATCCAGTGTAACAAGTGCTGTTCAGATTAGCYTGGTTAGTTCTGTATTAAACCCACAAATTTGTGTTTAAGCAGAGTCTGTCTTTTGCTGTTGCAACTTAGACTTGAGTAATCTGTTGCTTTCTGTGGTAATTTGTTTTACTGTTCAATCAGATGTTAAATGTATACTACCTTGTTTAAGTTTCCTGTGCTTCGACTCCTGGATGTTCRTCCTTGTTACAGATTTTTTGAGGAGATGAAGGGCTTTTTACAGCCCAGTATTTTGTCTGTGTGGAGGAACTTCCATACATTTCTCTTGAAATGTTCTTTTCCATAAGCTGGATGTGATTTGCTACTTGCATCTTCAAGATAGGTCTTTCCTTTATCTCTGCTCTGCCCCTTCTAAGGTTTCCAGTCGGCATTTGGGGCTCTGCTGTGCTGGCTCCCCAACRTCTTGTGTGGTTGGGACGGGGCTGCCCTCTTCCCTTTACCATGGGATGCATTGTTGGAGCCTCACGCAGGAGGTACTTCCACATTGTTCTATCTCAGTAGCTCTCAAATCCTCTAGTCATAGATGTAATAACTTTGTATTTGAGTATTTAAAAATACATAATATTTGAACTGATCCTATTTAAAAATAATTCTTATGTGATGGTGAAGACTGCTGTTTTCTCCGCGTTTTTACCATTCCCTCAGCCTTTGTGTTAAAGTGCGGGTTTTATCAGCAGTCCTTCATAAAAAGCCCTCGAAGGTGTTTGACCTACAGCTGATGTCTATTGGTTCCCAACTAAAACACCATGCCTTGATTACTTGGAAAAAATACTGGTGTCTCTGTCAGTCAGCTAGCTCTTACTATATTAACCAGCTGAAGTCTTGAACAGGAAGGTTTTCTCCTATTTACTGCAGTAAATGAGAGTTTTGAATTATGCATTATGAAAGTTATTAAGGTTCCAGTTACATTAGCTCATCGAGGAGTCAACATGGGTGGTTAAAAGGTGATTTAATAAATGAGTTGACCACAGTTATCTGCTGATATGGGGTCTAGAAGGATAAAGGCGAAGAAGGAACTTCTACTGGCGTTCTCTTAAGCATTGTTAATGTATACTGGTCTATATTGATTAAATCACCTGATATGTTTTGATCAACTCCTTGTAAAATCATTTAATATTGGAATTTCAAATGAAGAGTTGTCTTGGCATTTTATAGGTTAGCTTTTGTGTTTAGTTTGACTTGCAGTTCTGTTTGGCAAAATATGCAGTCAATTTAAATCAAGTTTTTCAGTTTGATAAGCTGAGGTTTTAACTTAGTACCTTTACCTCAATTAGTGTTTTATAATTTGAATACCTGTGTTTACAATGTGTGTGTACAATGTGTACAATTGTGTGTGTACAATGTGGTTTTTTTCCTCAGTGTTAACCAGTATAAATCAATTTTAATTCAGAGAAATTAAAATTCTGAGTTTAATGAAAATTAACCTTTATAAATGTAGTTGATACTACATTATAAATTAGAAGCCTGTGAAACACTTTCCTTGTCTGGCATAAGAGTAACAACTGTATATTGAAGAACTATATATATATGAAAAAACCTGTAAAATCTCTGTGAACTGTGGTGTTGGCTTTGGTGCAGGGCATGAAATAATTTTTCCATCTTACCCCACCGTTCTCCGAAGGTCAGACTTTAAATTGGGCTGTTACTGTCTTGCTGCAGAGTTTCCAAGCTACGTTAATTTTTGGTCTGCCATTGATGGATGGAGCAGTTTGAATTCTGACATGCAGCAGGCTGACTGGAATGACCTGCAGAGGCAGATGTCAGCCTGTTATTTCATGCCCGTTTGTCAGAAAGGAAAAACAGCTTTTTTTTTTTTTAATAGCAGTTCTTCAGAGTACTTGTAGGTATATGTGCTTTTTGATATATGTACATATATACTGTCTTATAAATGATCATATATATATTTATCATTTGTAGAAGAACTGTTTAGGTCTTTTGAATTAGGGAGTGACCAATATTCAAGAATGTAAATTTATCTRTATTCTATAATGCACACAGAAGAGAAACTTGATCATTTATATTATTCCTTAAAAAGTATTCTTTTGCCTGCAGAAAATCTGTGAAGCTAAGCATAGTTCTTTTAGAGAACAGTATGGTGTTATCTGTTAATTTACAATTGCAAAAGGCTTTCCTTTGTGATCATATTTTTACAAATTCATACTATATCAAAAATCTTCTATATTCTTTGTTACAGTGTTTGTCTTTGAGGATGAAACGTATGTTCTGTGTACCCAAGAATGCTTTCTTCCTGTTGAAGCAAAACTTTGATCCAAAAATGAACATGAGGAGCTTTTTTCTGTTTGTTTGTTTCCATTAAGAATATATAAATCAATATAAAGGACTGATGTCAGCAGAAAGAGCTGAACTTTCACTTGAGGTTTGGCTTATACAGAATTGTGAATGAGGCATAATTTCTTCGGTTGATTTGGGTGGAAAAATATTTAAAGACTGGAAAATTTCTTCTTTAAGAGTTGGGGTCCAGTCTGAGCAGATTTTAGTAAATCCTCAGGATGACTTTGCTCCCTTTGTTCCTGCACGGCCATGCTGCTGGAGCAAGGTTAGAAGCACTGTCCCTTCCACTCTGCCAGGACATTGCTGTAAAACTGAAAGAAATGGAAGGAATGAATTCTGGGGTGATGCTGGGGTACTAATGGAGTGAAGAGAAGTCTTGCCACTGATTTTGATGGAACCAAAAAAGATGAATACCTTTRTATTTTGGATTATTCTACAATTTAGATTCTTTAATAATCTCTATATTCCTATTTTTTAAGCTAATTCTTTGTTTCAGATTATATAGAAAATTCACAGATGGTACCAAAAATGCACATAGCCAGAAAAAAAATCAGTAGGAAGATTGTATTTTGTGGTTTAACTAGAATAAATTAATGGTGAAGACATTAAGCATAAAAGTATAAAATAGTTTGTCTTGTTGGCTGCTGGTCTATTTTAATAATCAACCCAAATCACTTTTTAGGGAAATCTTTCAGCAGTAACATGCATGTTAATGCTGGATAATGTGAAGCCATGCCTTAAAAAAAAAAACAAAAAAAAACAAAAAAAAAAAAC